>OX381581.1:25895483-26219065 GCA_947458855.1 Monopis laevigella
TCAGTGTACACTGAGTTCTAGGTATAATAGTGTTCAAACTGATTGTTAAAAATATGTTTATTGTAAATTTTAATCATAATATAAGCAATGTATTAAGAAATAATTTACCTGGAGGATAAATACCAAAAATTCAATAATACAGTGACTGTGACGAAACTATCAGGCGTTCGGACCATACAACCCCTAATAAAATACGCGCGAAGACACGGGCAACCGTTAGTTGAGCAAATAAGTAGCAGCCAAGAGTAATAACAATGAAATAATATTAATGACCTAACTGTCAGGAACGCCTGATAATTTTGTCATATTCGTTTGTAATTGTAGATGCACTATTTTATAGTACAAGTATTTATTACATAGGCAACGATTTCTTGCAATAGAAATGTACTTGCTTATTGTGATTAAAATGAACAATAAACATATTTCTTTTTAACAATCAGTTTAGAAGACTATTTTTACCATTGATCTCAGTTACACTGGGGGCTACGAAGCTACTTCCTGGCCATGCCAACTGTTTTTGTTGAATTTCTCAGAAACCTTAGTGTATATTTTTTTCAGTTACTTGTACAATATTGTATGTATTATGAACATATTTTTAGTATTAAGTCAGCAATATCCAACAATGGCGGGACAACAAAGTATCACAAACTACTCCATAAAGGCACCTATGATGAAAAATTAAATATTTTTCTTCTGTATGTAGTAAGTTTTTAATAGTAAGTAATTCTGTAAGTTTTTTTCCACTATCTATAGATTGAAGGGGTAAACATATCATTGGATCATTCCTTAGGGAGGTTGAAGAGGAAAAAATTATCCCTATTAAGTGCACAGAAAATGGATTTGCAAAATGCTGTGATAATAAAGTTGTTTAAAAAAAAAAGATGGAGATGTTGATTTTTCTTACTCATTCATAATTACAAAATTTTTTAAATCTGTTAAATTTTGAAATGACATCTCATAAATAATAATAAACTAAACACTGAAAAAAACTTGATATCACTGAAAAACTTTTAGATGTTCGGATCCACAAATCCATTTTCTGGCTTCTTAAGGATCATGAAGGGTTTGAAAACATTTTACATTGTAGTAAATTATGAATATTTGTGAGTTTATAGGAATATAAAATGAAAGTTACATTTATAGTATGTCAGATTTTCTGATTTCCAAGTCAGTCTGTCTTCAGGTTTGTTGTCAGTCTCATTAGTTGACAGATTTTCCATGCTTATGTTTATTGTTAGTCTGTTGGCATTACTGATTTTCCAAGTTTGTCTGTCTTCAGGTTTGTTGTCAGTCATGTTGGCGATACTGATTTTCCTGCCCTAAGAGACTTAATTAATCATTCAATTTTCTTTTCCTATTTCCTGTATTTTTATCATCTGCTTCCATAACTTTCATACGAACTCCACATAAAGTAGCTCCATGTAAAGTTTTTATAGCTTCATCTGCAGATTCCGCACTAGCATAATTTGCATACCCTACAGTTTTACCTGGAATGCTGTAGACCGTTATCAAGTTTCCGAAACGACAGAAGACATCCAGCAACACTGTCTGAGGAGGAGGCTGCGGTGCTAACACAAGGAAGCAACGTTTGACAACAGGAGAGTCTATGTGGACCACTGCCTGTTGTGGAGGAAGAGTGACGCTGCAGTAGCTCAAGTCGTCTACAACCGCTCTGGTATCCCCTGTAGTAGCAGACTTTACCAGGCTAGAAGCCATAGCAATTGCATCAACCAACTCTTTTAAGTCAGGTTGGCTGTGACCAGCTACCGAGGACATAGCCATCTTTAAATTATTAATAGCAGTAGGAATTTCAGATTTAGTTTTGGGAAAAATAGTTTCGGTGGTGTCAGGCTTCACCTGAATCCACTCTCCAGGCGGAAACTCAAAGTTATTAAGCTTCTGTACTGCATATTTAGCTGAAATGGGATTTGAATAAGTAACAAAAATTTTGGGACAATTATAAAGCAAATCTCTTGTATATTGAAAATGCATCATTCCTGGGATTAAATCAAAAAGTGCTTCAATATGGTGCTGAAGGAGGTAGTTGCTACACAAAGCACACACCCGTGTGTAGCCCTCAGACTCCACATTCATAGCCTGGGTCAGTGCTGCGGCATCTCTGTTTATATTGTTAGGATTATAAATGTTTTTATTATACATATTAGCTTTGTTCATATTTGAAGTATTCACATTCATATTGGCTAAGGCAGACATATTGCTTTCAATCAAAGTCGGAAGAACCCTATCTTTTGGTTTGGCAAACACAGCATTATAAATCTTGTCAGCCTCTTCAAATGCCTTAGCAGCTTCTGTAAAATATCCATATGAGACGTATGCATAGCCTCTAGACATTCCTGTCGATCTATCTCTTTGAAGTACGATAGAAGTAATATTGCCGAATTTCTTAAAATGGTCATAGAGTGAATCTTCCGTGTCGGTTTTAGCGCAGGTTATAAATAACCTTTTACAGATTTCCTCAAATTTGCCCTCTTGAATGTTAGACCGGTTGCAAGCTACCACGACTTTCATAGGTCGGACGCAACCCTTAAGCCAGAAGTTGTTTAACCTCCTTTGAGCTGCAGCAGCTTGGGAAGTCTTTGCAAACTTAACATATGCAAAGCCCTTTACCTGGTTAGTGTGATGATCTCTAGGAATAGCAACATCCTCTACTTCGCCAAACTTGGAAAATTCCTCACGAAGATTCATATGTTCCACATTATTACCACAAATAACAAACAGCCTTGAGAATGGAGGATAATCGGTGCAAATTCCTTCTTTAGACTTATTCATCTTTAAATGAAATCTAGGTAATAGGTATAAGTATCATTTTCATTATTTTTTTACTTTTGTTTCGTAGAAATACCTACCTACACATAGATTAATAATATATATACTATGGTCGCGTTCGTTTTGTAGAGGTGAGCGTTACGTAACGTAGATAGTTACAGTAAAGTCGATATTTCTTAAATAACTAATAACGTTAATTATATTTGTAATAACTATTTAATTAAAAAGAGTAATTAAGAAAAAAAACCATAATATTGATTTTTGAGTATTAAAAGGGTTAGATCTCATTATTTCCTTTTATTAGAGTACAAATACGATAGGCTTACGACCGACGGTTGACGAGATAAATTGAAAAAACATTTTCGACCTTAATGACATTGATCGAGTACCTTTTTTTTAAATTTCATTCGACTTATTAGATGGCATACCATCGAATTCTACCAATAAAATGCAATTGTCAATAAGGTCGAAAATCCTTGAAATTACTTTCATTGGCTAGATATCATCGATACCTATCGTTTAAGTACAAACACTTTGGGTCTAGGGCCAGGGGTTAATAAATTATTAAAAAAAACGTTTTGACATGTCATATCGTCAGATTACACCAATACCATAACTATGAGTCCAAAATCAAAATATAAGCCATGTGGATATAAGACTTATTATCAAAACAAAAATTTAATACTTTTATTAAAAAAAAACAAAATAAAAACTAAAACAAGATAATTTACAAAAAAATACAACTACAAAAAACCTAGAAAGAATGCGTCACGGAACGTACCGCAACCAATCACAGCAATAGCGTGAACATCATTAACCACCTCGTCGGAGTGCAACGACGATATTTTAAAAACCGATACAAGAAAAAGAAACTAAAACGAGGATAGCAACAATAACTCAAAAAAAAACACAACGTCAAAAAACCTTAGAACGAATGTGCAACCAATCACGAAAAAACTACTATAACAAAAATCACTAAATATCACAATCACGTGAAGTAACAATAACCACCACGTTACAAGAGTTACCATCGTTACAAGTTACAACCGTTTCAAGCGTTTCAAAGTGATATCCATATAGATAGGTACATTTGTTCCGTCCGTTTAAATCACAAGTTGTGGAATGTCGGCGAGCAGCGACATTGCGCAAAGCGGTGATATAATGAACTAAGTAAACCAATTTATAACAACTACTACAGAGAGATGGCGCTAATAAATTTAATAATGCAGAATATAAGTATTTTGTGGTCAATAAAATTTTAGCTGTCTTTTGGATGTTAAAGATAAAAATTGATTAAAATAAAAACACATGTAAAAATCATAATAAAAATATGAAATTAAAAAAATGAAGTGCAGAAGCGGGGATGGAACTGGCGTTCTGTGGTTGTTAAGTTATTTAGATAGTATAGAATTATGGCGCCATAAAAAAATTAAAATAGATAGAAAATATAGATATTAATAAAGAAAATTAGTTAAAGAAATAATTGTACAATGTAGATAAGTTTTCTGACTGCTGTTATAGTGAATAAGTTTTTATATTAAAAAATTATTGGTACACGGGGTAAGTAAAAAAATAATTTAAAACAATGATTGTTTAGAGATTTATTTGAGAGTAATGAAGTAAAGAGGCACTACGCTTCTTGATTTTGTTTTTTTTTTTTTTTTTTTTTTTTTTGCTTATAATTAGATTTTTTAATAATAACTATAAATAGTTACATAACGGGTGATTAACAAAAAGAAACGTAGCCGTTACGTTACAATGAAATCACGTAACGACCCACCTCTATCGTTTTGGGACAGTAACATGTTCACAACGATCACGAATCACGATGTATATTTATGCGTTTTTTTTTGAGATTTCGGCGGCAAAAGTGTCATTCCCTACGTTCCGCGAGCTAGCGCGGGCACTTTTTCGTGGTGACATCAAAAACCAGCGCGACCGCCCGTTTCAACACAGCCATGTCATTTTTTTTAGCGATGCTAAAATGCAGCTCTGAAACGATCGGTGTTGATTTTTGATGCCACTTTTTGACAAGAAGCACTATTTTGAATTAAATAATTGAAATTAAAAATATTACTACCTTATCATTATATAATATCAATATTTTTTAATTAACTATTATTTAAATACAATAATTTTATAATATCACAATATTAATTTAACTAACAACCTCAAACTAAACATACCTAAGCTGAATTTAGTTACACGATATTTATTCTTTAGGTTTAATCGAACTTTTAAAACTAAAACAGATATGAATATATAAAATAATTAATTAAATTCCAATTTGTAGATAGATATTCACATGTAAACAAACATCTGTCAAAAAGTAGCCCGGCTAACTTTTCATGTTAAAATTTCTGGTCGCGGAACGATTCATGGTAACTTGAATTGCTAACATTTCCGCGCGGTGAAACGACCTTGGCTAAAAAAACCAGCGGTCCGTGGCAGCGATGCTAAGCTCGGAACGCGGTTGTGATCTGCCACATTGGTCGTTTTTTTTGGCCCAGAATGCTACCGTGAACTGATCACAATGACCCAAGCCTCACCTATCGGTGAGGAGTTGTGATCATATTTTGACATTTGTGGTTGTGACAGTGTTGTTGTTTTAAACGTCGCAGCCGTCTTATATTTTTAGGATCAAATTTATTGTATTTTAAATCGGAATGATTTTTAGAAAGATTTCGCAAATAAAATTAGTGGATTGTACGATTTAACCTATATTTTACTTGACAAGTGACAGTTGACAGATTGGTGATAACAATGCGTTCGATTTGGATAGTGGTAATTGTGGCATTGTGAGTGAAACTAACCAAACAAAACGCAAGTTCGCATAATGTCATCATGATCATTGTGATCATGTCTCATTCCCAAGACGAACGGGCCCTATACCTACATCCTAGCATCGCGTTCCGACCTCAGATTATTAAAATAATCGATTATTTTTTTATATTAATTGATTATTTTTAATCGATTTTCAAAAACAGAAAAATCGATAATTATCGAATCGATTATGTAAAATGGACTTTTTAATCGATTTTTGTAAAAGACTATAGGCTGAAAGAAGTTTTAAGTAGTGAATTTTGTAAAATATACATATATACGTGGTGGCTGAGTTGGTTAGACCTTGGACTTAAAAACACTTTGGTCCCTGGTTCGAATCCCGGTGTGTACTAATGAGTTTTTAATTAAAAAATATACATTCGTTTGACAACACCACTATAGTGCCTCGGAGAGCACGTTAAGCTGTCGGTCCCGGTTTCACTATACCAACTTGTGAAACTGTTTATAGATGGGTTATTGAGTCTATTCAAAACATCGCGACGCATCGCTAGCCACTTGTTCGGACTCATACCATCAGCTTCGACGAGGTGGGATTAAAAACCCCTCCGCTGGATACCCTAGGGTCGTCTAGGCGGTCTCGGGCGCCGTAAGGCACCCGTGATATATATTTTGTAAAATCTGGGATGAAAAATGTAATAAGTCGCGATTTTTGTAAACATCGGCACCCAAGCACTGGAAGAAGTATTTAAATTTATTTTCATTCAACAATCGTTTATATCATCAATGAAATAGTAAATTTTAGACGGGTCTATAACTTATACATATGCAAAAACCGTCAAGTGTTATGTTCCAGTTTTAGTCTGTGGTTTCACCGTTTTTCAAGAGACTAATGCGTTGATATCTTGTCGAGGTGGTACTTCATGCAGCCCCTGTAGCACGGCCAAGCTAAGACAAAATATGGGGTCGCGACCATGTCATAAGTAACTATTTTTTTATATCAACCAATCAGAGCGTTGCAAAATTGCACCTGATTGGCTGATATAAAAAATTGTTTTGTTTGACATCCGCTAGCGACTATATCTCTTGTTTTGGCTTGGCCGTGCTACAGGTACAGGTAGCCATTACGAAACGGCGGTTTATTAGACGATAAATCAGCTGGGATAAATAGACTCTTAATACAATTTCGTAACCACATCATTATGGTATAGTGGTAGAGATTAATTCATTTAAATAATAATGTATTGATGGACCCCATTCATGGGTTTTGTAGATTTGTTCATCATGTAGATACAAAATCACATGCCGTTATCCAGTATATATATTTTTTCTTTGTGTATATTATATTACATGGGAAGTCTCGGGTCTCCATAACTTCACTAGTCCGACCAACTGGTCTCATTACCACCATTCAGATACAAAAAAAAGTGATCTAATCATGTTTCTGGAGACTATTGCATCTATTTCTTGTCGAGGAAATAGTCTCCTTTCAGGGTGCGGCTACGAATCCGCATCATTTATCCGGCATAGTGGGAACGAAATATTGTTAAACATCAATGTATTAAAGGACCATTTTCATGGACTTTGTAGGTCTGCTTACCATCAGGTAGTCACGTGCTGCGCGTGCTCCAATAACAATAAAAAAATACGTATTAGTATATAGGATTTTTCTTCAATTAAATCATGGGTATTCTTTAGGTATCTATACAAAAAAGCTTCGAGAACATAGGCTTACTTACGGGTTCTAAAATAAAGGAGGTAAAAGCGAATAAAGAATTGTTTCGGATTTAAATTTTAATATGGTTGACTAGTATGGTTTTAAAAACTATTTTTTTTTTTTTTCAAAAAAAATTTTTTTTTATTAATAATCGATAAAATAATCGATTTTTCTAAAAATCGATTATTTTTTCCTAAAAAAATCGATATTAGTAAATCGATTATTTACTTGCGAGAAAACATCGATTATTATTTAATCGTTTTTTTTCTTTTGATGTCACATCCCTACCTCAGCATCGCTGCCACGGATCGCTGGTTTTTTTAGCCAAGGGGCTTTATTCCGAGTTTTGACACGTTCACCGTCGCGCATTTTGCGTAAAGTACGGGTATTGAAATGTAAGTTCTATCCTGTTAATTATAAAGTTGAAATTCCAATGCTCAATACATGTTCAAACTTGCGAAGAATTCGTGTATTTCAAGATAGCTGCATTATAATAGCCAACCTAATACATACTATATTTCTATTGGAATAGAGCTTACATTTCCATACTTATAGTTTGCGCAACGTCTTGTCGTGATTAGCGGTTGCAAACTCGGAATAAGGCCCCAGGTCGTTTTTACCGCGCGGAAATGTGCTAACATTTCCGCGCGGTTCAAGTTACCATCAATCGTTCCGCGAACAGAAATTTTAACACGAAAAGTTAGCACGGCTACTTTTTGACAGATGTTTGTTTACATGTGAATATCTATTTACAAATTGGAATTTAATTAATTATTTTATATATTCATATCTGTTTTAGTTTTAAAAGTTCGATTAAACCTAAAAAATAAATATCGTGTAACTAAATTCAGCTTTGGTATGTTTAGTTTGAGGTTGTTAATTAAATTAATATTGTGATATTATAAAATTATTGTATTTAAATAATAGTTAATTAAAAAATATTGATTTATTATATAATGATAAGGTAATAATATTTTTAATTTCAATTATTTAATTCAAAATAGTGCTTCTTGTCAAAAAGTGGCATCAAAAATCAACACCGATCGTTTCCGAGCTGCATTTTAGCATCGCTAAAAAAAATGACATGGCTGTGTTGAAACGGGCGGTCGCGCTGGTTTTTGAAGTCAGCACGAGAAACTGCCCGCGTTAGCTCTCGGAACGCAGGGTTGGGAAGTGAACTAAAAAAACGATTATTAAAATAATAGTTTTTTTTTTAATTTAATCGATTTCCAAAATGAGAAAAATCAATAATTATCAAATCGATTATGTAAAATGAACTTTTTAATCGATTTATGTTTAAGGCGCCATCTATGAGCTGAGGAGGTTAAATCGTGAATTTTGTAAAATCTATGCTTGAAAAAAAATGTTGTAAACAGCGCCATCCAAGCACTGGAAGAATTATTAAAAGTATTCGAATTTGGTTTCGTTCAACGAACGTTTAAACAATCAACAGAAAAGTAAATTTTTAGGCGGGAAGATGGTCGGTTTTCAAGAGACTAATGCGTTGATTTTTTGTCCCCACTAAATCTCCGATAAATAGACTCGTAATGCAAATTCGTTTTTGTCGCCGCCTATTTCGTAACCGCGTCATTTAGATGGCATAATGGTAGCGATTAATTCAGTTAAACAATATCGATCGACCTCATTAATGAATTGATATAGTAGGTACCCAATCACATGTCACATGCATATTTTTTTGTTTCTTTGCATATATTATATTACTAGCTTCCCTCGAACTATGACCCTCGCAACTATGTCTGCGTAACTTTAACTTTTTTCGCAACCCACGCAATGGGATAAATTTTTCCCGTATCTGCAACATTATTTATTGATGTCTTTTAGTCGTGGCATGATGTTATGTTGCCTATAGCCTTCTCCGTTAAATGGGCTATCCAACACTAAAATAAATTTTCAATTCGAACCAGTAGTTCCTGAGATTAGCGCGTTCAACCTAACAAAAATCATACAAACTCTTCAGCTTTGTAATATTAGTAGGTATAGATTAGGCTGGGAAAGTTTCTTCGTTTCTTTTATATACAAACTAGTTGTGCTCGCGACTTCGTCCGCGTGGTATAGTATATTTTTTCTATTTATTTATATTAATACCTAAATTATTCCTTATTACTGCCAGTGAAAGTCCTATTAAAATCGGTCCAGCCGTTTCAGAGATTAGCCGGAACAAACAGACAGACCGACAAAAATAAATGTTATTTTGGTATATTTACCGTGTATACATCATATGTATATAGTAAAAAGCGGTTATTGTGGACTTTGTAGGTACGCTTACCTTCAGGTAGATACTCATATAGAGATAGTCATGTGCAGTGCGTGTTCCAATAACAATAAAAAAACGTATTACCAATATGTTTTTTTTTTAAATCTATATAAAAAAGTTTCAAGCGAATTTTGGTGCTTACTAGGGTTCTGTACATAGAAAAAAGGAGGGAATAGCGGAGAAAGTTTTGTTTCGCATTAAAATTTTAATATTATCAGGACCAGTATGGTTTTAATGACTACAGAAAAGAATTTTTTTTTTGAACAAAAATCGATTATTTTTCGTTTCGTCGAAAAAAAATCGATTAACATTTAATATATTTTTAGTTTTCGGTGTCACATCCCTACTACATGCTACATTCCCATGCCAAACAAACTTTCGGACGATATATCATCACAGATTATTTAATATTATTCTGTCAGTGCACTCAGTGCAGCACAAGGAAACACTACTAATAATTTTGCGGATTAATAATTCGCGGACAGAAATTGTTCGCTATACTAACCTAATAACTAGTCATAACATAACCTCAAATTGAAATTCAAATAAGAATAACTTTTTCTTCCCAACTTCTCGAACTTCGATGTAATTAACAATTTTATTATATGTATTTTCCTCTATCGAACTAGATAGGTTTCATTTTTGAACGCGGCTTCTAACCCTGGGTCTGAAAATACAATATACATGGGCTTTGACCGTTCTTTTTACGGATTTATTTATTAAATTAATCTTTAATGCATACAAAAAACAAAGGCGGGCTTAATGCCGCTAGGTATTCTCTACCAGTCAAACCTTCGGGACAATCAAATAGTTAAGTAGGCGAGTTAGAGTGAGGGTAGGTTGTGAGGTAGGTGCAATACAGTAACTGAGTATATAATGCAGTGATATATTACTTATCCATTACCCATACTAGCTTAATTATTGGATTATTTCTTAATAAAAATCTGTTAAAATGGTAAAATTTTAATTAACATCAACAAATGATAATATTTAAAACTTAACTGTTGTACCTTAAGATATTTGTAATAATATATAATTGTTATAAATACTTAGACCTCACACTTTTAAATTAAAAATAAAATATTTATAGGTAGGTATTACTACTTTGTTAAGGTGTTTCTTTGATTAGATAATAAAAAAATAAATATAGGTTTGTTTGAACCATATTTTAACCTTTCGCTCGCCGGAATAACAATAATCCGACAAATTTCAAAAAGCTGATCATTATATAATATATGGAGAGCATGAATATAAGATGTAATCATAATAATATGTAAGACAATTTACACATATTGGTCACAAACTAAGCTCTAGGCTTGTACTTGGCAGGGGTGTTCCACTCCACGCTTTAGGCATAACGCTATAAGTACCTGGCCGTACCTATGTATATTACATAGGTATTATTTTAGAGGTCTGCCGCGCACCGGCCGAGTCTTGCGCATGTTCGATACTCACTCACGCGTCGCGATATTAATATTAACTAAAATGAGGTCTAAAACTTATTGAAATGCATTCGGCTGCTTAAATAATGCTCGTCCATGCTCAATTCAAAGATGGTTGATATGAGCATGGATGGTTCCACCGGTAACTGTTTTCCTCTGCGAATTCTAGATTTTGAGCTTTGTTTTGCGCAGATGACCATACCCCCGTTCCATATTTATCTAATTCCATAGGGGTTGGGGGGGTTCAACCCCCCATCCCCTATGCAATTAGATGAATTGAGTAATCGTTGATATGATAGTCATAGCTTATATAGGTACAGTATAATAAAAAAATAATTAGATATATTCAAAACAATCTTTATTTAAATAAATAGGAGATAGTTGAAGACATCAACGATCAAGTCGTTCCCATCCCTCTTTCCTCCCTCCCTCCCGTGTGGTGCCTTGAGCAAATTCGGTTGTGATGTTTTGGGGTCCATCCCATTTTCCCAATTGCCTAGTATGCTGCAATTACTAGGAAATCTAAAAAAAAAACAGAGGACATTCAGAGTAATTGCGAACACGCAATTCTCGGATACGTATTGAATGGGGATATTAGTTGTTTTCATTCTAATCATTCAAACATTCCTCTTTTTACTAAAAAAAATATATAATGATAATGAATAAAAAGAGCTTATATTCTATAGGCCCCTTCTCAAAAACATAAAATTGTTTCAAGTCTAAAAAGTCTATCCTCTAATGAAATAATGTTTCAGACAATTTAAACTAGTATATAAGTTATAACAAAATGAATAAATACTAAAAATAATTACCTTTGGAAACTAATATTTTCGGTACTACTATACTAAAGAACAATAGAAAATTCTTTTTGAAAATTTAGCTATACAACCGCACCATATTGTTTTGCAATGAGATATAACCCGACTAAATAAAAAAAGAAGCCGCTAATGTCAATAAAAAAACGCGCTTATTTCGATATATCGATTAATCAGCATGCCCACAACTCAAAGACCCTATGGAATAATTTAAAACAACGTGTACTTCCTTCTAATAAACATCATGTAGATCTGCCCTCACAACTCAGCGATCCAACAATAATAAATAAAAACATTCTTGATTATCCTGGTGGTTCCGACCCGAGTATATCGCGGTTATCACACTTCAAGCCACATAGACACCATGATCCCACTTTTAAACTCACACCTACCAGCGAGCTTAAAGTTTCCAAAATTATAACACGTATTAAAACCAATGCTCAAGGACATGATAAAATAACACGCGATATGCTTGTGATGACATTACCACAATGCCTAGACATCATCACTTTTATTGTCAATTTCTCAATAACCTCGTCCACATTCCCATGTGCCTGGAAGAAAGCTCTTGTGAGGCCCTTGCCTAAAATTCCAAACCCCCTAAACTTTAAAGATCTGCGTCCAATAAGCTTACTCCCGTGCATATCGAAGGTAGTAGAGAGGGTTGTATGCGAGTAACTTACAAGTTTCATAGAAACTAACAACCTTCTGCCTGACAGACAGGGTTTCGGAAGGGTCGCAGTACGACAACGGCTCTTCATGACGTAACAATATCATTGCAGATCAAGACGTTGGACTGGCTACTATTCTAGTGCTTTTCGATTTCTCGCGAGCGTTTGATAAGCTTCTGCTGTGTAAACTAGCATATTACGGCTTCGAACCTGCTGCATCGCCTGGTTCAGTAGCTATCTAAGTGGTAGATCACAGTACGTCGAGGTAAGGGGAAGTGGGGGAAAGGCGGAGTTGTCACCGGTATATCCTGTATCTCGAGGTGTACCATAGGGATCTATCCTAGGTCCTCTACTCTTTATATTGCACAGTGCAACAGTGCAGACATAACGACTTGCATACATAACTGTAAATATCATCTATATGCAGAAGATCTCCAAATATATATCTCCGTTGAAAAACGTGCTCGAAGCAGTAAAAAAAATAAACGACGATTTACTAAGAATAGAGAAATAATGGTCACATGAGAACACCTTAGTTTTAAATCCACTCAAGTCCAAGTACTTAATTTTGGGGTCAAAGAACAATATAAAATGTTTAAGATTATTTTCTCCGCAACTTATCGAACATGTGACTGAAGCCAGACACCTTCGTATTCTGATGGTCAGCGAATTGCGTTTCGAAAATGAGCTATCTGAGTAAGAGAAGTTGTTGCTAAGTGAGAGAGAAGTTGTGCGAAATAATAATACTTTCAAGGCTGAACTACTCACTACATATACGTGGTGGTCGAGTAGGTTAGACCTTGGCCTTAAAAAACACTGGGGCCTGACCAAAGAACACGATCGCCAATCGAATCGCCGCATCGATCGATAAAAATGTATAGGAATTTTACTCTATGGGTAGAGCCTGATCGACGAGAAACGTCAAATCCCATACATTTGGCTTTCGATGGGTGTTTCGATTCGATTATCGATTGGCTCTTTGGTAAGGCCCCTGGTCCCTGGTTCGGTAAATGAACCAATGAGTTTTTAATAAAAAAATATGTACTTTTGTTTGACAACACCGCTATAGTGCCTCGGAGAGCACTTTAAGCTGTCGGTCCCGGTTTCACTATACCAACGTATGAAGACGTGTTATTGAGTCCATTCAAAACATCGCGACGAGCTTGTTCGGTATAGACTCATCCCATCGGCTATGACGAGGTGGGATTAAAACCCCTCCGCTGGGTACCCTGGGGCCGTCTAGGCGGTCTCGGGCGCCGTATGGCATCCATGATGATATGTATGTATGTATAATACCCTTTTTTTAAATTTATTATGTATACCTCGGTATAAGACTTCATATTTTCGAGGTTGTTGAACAACTTGCCCCCACCATTGCAGAACACACAATCGTCAGCTGCATTTAAAACTAAATAAAAAAAATGTTAATAAGGCTACAATATCCTGAGTATTAATAATAATAATGACAGATATTAATAATAATAATAATTGATATTTATAATAATAATGATAATAATAAATGCTAATAATATTAATAATTGATAATAATAGATAATGATTTTATAATTGAAAATGATAATAATAATTGATAAAAATAATAATGATGGATAATAGTATTATTTATTGATAATAGTAATTTTAATTGTTAATGATAATTCATAATGATAATTCAATATTAATAATTGATGATCATTATAATTATAGGGCTAATAATAACAATAATAGTAATAAAAGATACAAATTCTTCACATTTTATTATTGTGTATGAATATGCTTACGGCCGTTGATCTTGTGTTGTTAGATGTCATTATATTCTGATTTAAACCTGCCTACACTTGTATTATGTTTTAATTTGATTGTAGTATTTGTTTGCTATTTATAGTGGTTTAAATAGCGCGAATAAAGGAAATTGTTAAAATTGGTTATTAGTGTCTCGACTACTATTAATTGATACCTAATATATATATAGGTATCAATTAATAATCTTGTAATTGTTTTAAATTTGGAATGATATACTATAATAGTTATCAAAAAAATCCAAAAACGCATTTCGAAGGTAGTACAAATTTCTACCTTTATAAATAAATAAATAATACTTAAATAAAATTTGTTGGTAAATAACTATTACTTAATTTATTTTTATTTTATTGTGATTTTTTTTCTTATTTTATCGATATATTAAATATCGCCATTTGGGTAGCCTGACACCCAAGGACATTCACTACCAAGGAACTTAATACTCTCTACGAGAGTTCACTACAATATTTGAACACGAATGGGGAGTTTTCTTTTTGCCGGTTCCAAAATATTCCACTAGATGGCAGCAGGAGAGATATCCACAAAAACTGTCAAAAAAGGCAGTTTCTATACTTGAGTAGTCTATATTTTTATATAGACTACTCAAATATAGTCTCTAAATGCTCTATGAATTAAAACTAAATTTTGGTATTGCAAGACGTGTTCTATTTTTACCATATTTTGTCACTTTTATATGTCACTTACTAGTTATTCTTGCTCTCTATAATCTTTATTAGATAACCTGTCAAGAAAAACTTCGTAAAAAAGACTATGGTACATTAGAAATTCAAATTTAATTACTAATATGATGATATTTAAAAGAAAAAAAATTGCTTAAGTTGGTGCCGTAAGGCAAAGTGCTTAGGATATTAGTGTATATGTTAAATAAAGTTAAGTAAATTTTATAAATTATTCATATAAAGGTATTTGTTTTCCTATTTACCCTAAATTTTGGGTGTATTTTATATATTACCACTATCTATTTTGACAGTTTTTGTAGATAGCGACTAAACGCCATCTGTTGCGTTAAATAATAACTACTGGAAAACTCCTCATTAGCGTTGCTGTGCGCGTAATTAGTTTTTTCTTTTCGCTCATTGGCAGATATATTGATCAGTGCGTTGTACCCCTCCCTCAAAATATGAAAGACATTTTTGCATTTTAAGATATTTTGCATTAGTGGGGTATTTAGAGCGATGTACCCTGCATTTTGTGATTAAAGGCTCAAACTTAGCACAGTTATTCCATGGGTAGTATTGAGTAGATTTTGCCCGGTAGCCATCGGTAGCCACCGCGCGGGTGGCGAGGGGAAATTTTGACTCCGCCGCGCTCCACTGTGAGCGCTATTGTGCTAAAACTTATGCTATAATTGCAAGTTTGGTAACGTTTTCGGATAATTTAAGGATAAATAATTCATTTCCATAACAAAAACAATACTCGTTTATAGAAAAAAACAAAATTATTGAACAAAATAACAAAATCATAAACTATATTTTTTTCATCAACGTCTTTTTTTTTATACCTTAAGAGACATTGATATGAAAAAAAATTATTCTAAACCCCACATTTACTAGGAATCCAGAAATATAACCTTTATTGCTATCCGGTTATAAAAACTAAATAAAAATAAAATATTATTCATCACAAGGCAGAGTGGCCAAAGTGGCTACTTTTTTCGTCTACGAATTTCTCTTGATTTTTCCAGGTTTTCCAAACAAAACTTGATACCTTATTGTCCGAAAATATAGCTAAAACAATAAATTTAGATTTTCTTAAATTCCTCAAAAACCTTATTTTTAACTTGTGTATTTTTTACCTAAAAAATACACAGGTAATATATTTTTTTTTTTAGGAAAAAAGAAGTTTTTGAGGAATTTAAGAAAATCTAAATTTATTGTTTTAGCTATATTTTCGAAGAGTAAGGTATCAAGTTTTGTTTTATTTTCGTAAAAAGCCCTTTATTATAAATCATACCTATTCATAAATTATAGAAAAATCAAGCAAAATCACCCAATTTGATACAGTATAATCTTGTTATTTTCCCTCACCTTCTAGCATTTTTCCTGACATAACACACAACGGGACACAGGATAGCATATAACTACCTATGAAGGTACAGAGAAATATTGCTACATTGGTAGCTTATAATACGAGTATTTTATTAAGCATTGACTCCACAACATCATTTATATCATTTATATTAGTACTAATAATATTGTGGTGCAACCAACTTTAAACTTTTAGATGTGACAATAGAGAAGGACATTTGTAAACTTAACTTAATTCACCAAAATATTCAAAGCTTCTCTAGCAAAGTTCTTGACATTGAATTATTAATAGAAAAATATAACTTAGATATAATGTGTTTTACAGAATCCTGGCTAAAGTCCGACAAAATGTGTTTTAATGTAAATAATTTCTCAGTTGCTAGTTTTTTTATTAGAACCTCCTGTGAAGGAGGTGGCTCCATAATTTTAATAAAAAATACTTTAAAGTATAAGGAACGAAAGGATATTGTAAAACTATCTGTTGAACGAGTTTGTGAGATTTCATGTGCAGAGATGGACTCATATATTATCCTATGCATATATAGACCCCCAACATCGTCTTTATCTTACTTTATAGATATAATGGAGGATATTCTCTCAAAAATATTAGATTTAAATAAACGAATTTTTGTATGTGGGGATTTTAACATTGATATTTTATTAGATTCATGTGACAGACAAAAGCTCATTTCTCTTTTTAACTCCTTTAATTTAAATAACATATTCACAGAACCGACTCGGATTACTGCAACTAGTCAGACTTGCATTGATAATGTATTCACTAATTGTACCATTTCAGATCACTCTCAATATTTATTATTTTCTACAAGGTAATAATTAGTTATTACTTAACATTTATGTTAATTTGTCTTATTTATTTTAAGTTATTTTGTTAACAGAATTATAGAATACTGTCCATGTTTTTTTTTTAACTAGTTGATGTTTGCGCAGGCCTTGGATTCAGCTATGTATTTGGCCCCGCAATGTAGTAGTATACGTATCCAGCGGATTTCCTCTCCTTTGAAGGTCATTGCAGTAGGGGCGCGTGTGCCGGGTTCTGGTCTGCACCCTAAGGGCCTGGTTGAGCAGAAGGATGGCTGACACATACGTTACGTCCGTGTTCGGGTGCTGCTGTGGGGGCCTTGGATCTCCGCTGGGCACGCACGTTTGATTGTTATCATATAATAAGCGGAGATCCCGAAAAATCTTCTGCTGATGGGCCGGCGCTGGCATCAAAGAAATGTTGTGTTCTGTAATTCTGTACTTTCAATATTGTAAGATAGTATATCTGCCTTGGGGTGTTCTACGCGTGCTCTTCAGTAGGATGAGAGTATATACCACATGCTATAAGCATAGGTGTAAGTCAATAACCATGCAGGACCATGCTCCTCTGATGATACGGTACATGTGGAACATCAGATTTTTTTACTTGCTGGTACCTTTTTCTCCAGAGTGTCTCTGAGGCGATCGACTCGCGATCAGCGTTTTCGCCCTAAAAGATACCTTCCATCTATCTACTTGTAGGTATATTTTGATTACTTATATTAAAGTATATATAATAATTAAAGTATGTATATTTAAATAGTTTACGATTTGTTTATTTTGTATTATATTCTCATCATTTGTCTGTGGGGGGAATGGCGACCTGGCCAAGTGCACACAGGACCTTATATATATATATTTTTTTGACTTTTCATAAATGCCCATAAAGGTTTACATGAAATAAAATAAAAATAAAAAAATATCTCTAACTTTTCCAGATTTCAACAATTCCCTTTCATTTCCCGGTTTTCCAGAAAGGGTGTAGTATATATAAGTATATTCGGAGATATATGCTAAGATGAGCATTTGCGAATCACCTAGCACTGCTAACACGCAATCCAAAATATTGCCTGCTGTTTTAGTAGACGAGTTGTGTATGGTTGAAAGGCAAAATACAATTATCTGTGTGAAGGCATATGAAATACTAAGTTTACGTTATACGACCTATGACGTTCATCAAGGCAGAAAATAGGTACAGCCATGTGTTTCAAATTCTTTCAAATATTGATTTCAAAGAAATAACACTATCCTTAGATTTATTTGTAGAATGTTTTATTAATGATATTACACTAGCAGCCAATTACTAATGTCAAGAAAATAACACTATCCTTAGATTTATTTGTAGAATGTTTTATTAATGATATTACACTAGCAGCCAATTACTAATGTCAAGAAAGCTTGGATTTATGACAGATACTTAACCTCATCTAGCGTGGCATTTTCTTGTACACGACTTCAACACAACTGTTTTTGTTAAATTATGATGCAACCATAATTTGTGTATTATGTTTTTCCTTAAAAACGACAAAAAGCATGGCTACAGAGTTGACGCGATGACCGTATAAAACCCTCGTAACTATTTGCCTTATTAGTCGCTTAACAAAAGTAGATATCCGTAATGAAATAATTGTTTCACGAAAACATGGATACCACACCTGAAGAAGCCGCTCAAGATGCTGCTACTTTTACAACAATGGCCAGTCAGAGAACAGTAGCTGCCCAGCTTCACTTGAGCCAGGCTGCTATATCCCGAGTATAGAGACGATTTCAAAAGACTTGTGCTTTCAATCAACATTGAGACAACAACCAGCCGGTGTAGTTCTGAGAGAAATTACCGTTTTATACTTTGTATTTTCTCAACCTCTCTGTCAATCGGTTGTTGATGTGCAGCAAGAACTGAGACTCATTCCAGGAGTAGCTATCAGCAAATGGATAGTAAAAAGAAACTATAAGAAATTTTATCTAACAAATCCTGCAACTGACCCTAGATGATGCAGGCCACCAGTAACGGTTCACTGACGAGTGCAGAATATGCCTGCGTTGCAACGACAGGAGAGGCCGGGCCTAAATGTGTTTGAGGTAATGATTTCCCCTATGCTCTTTTTGAAACGGTTATGGCGGCACTTCCTGTATGATGTGGGCTGGTAATCTCTAGACGGAAAAACTGTGCTCGTTTTCATGTCTAAGAATGGCCTAGGGGACGGGCTGTCAGCAGAACGATACATCGCCGATATTTGTAACGTGCCAACGTGTGTATTAGCGTTACCGTGTGGTAACGCTAATACACACGTTGCGAATGACTTTGGCAGTTTCTCGACGAAGCTGAAATACGTACTATAGACTGGCCTACACTCAGTCCAGTAATGCCTTTGAGCATTTATGATATGAACTCAAACGAAAGGTATGGGCCAGAAATTCAGTACATACACATAATTGGAGGCAAAGTTATTAGAAGAGTAGGATGGCGTGCTTTAAACACCATCTAAAAATAATAAGATCGATAAAGAACCAACTGCTATAATCATAGGCGTATATAAGGAAAGGGGGGCCGGGTGGGCCGTGCCCACTCCGAATGATCATCCAGGATCATGGGTTAACGATTCGAAATTCTAGGCAGGACACTTAAATAACATCACACAAAAACAAATTCAATGAGGAAATGTTAGATAGTAGGCTGCATAGCGTACGAAAGAACCAAACCTGTCACCGAACGCCGTCACTCGTTACTGTATAATAGATGTCATATGTATGTTTGTCATGCTTGTGTGCTGAATAACCAGAGTATCCTTCCATGAGTCTTTTACTGCTATAAATATAGGTGTATGGTTATCTGAACCTACAGGACCTCAGGTGGCCATATCCACAACCATTAGGTTATGAGCCCAGAAGAAAACTGGAAGTGGAAAGAATCAAAGATTAGTCGATCGTCGGACGTCAAGTAATATTATTGTAAATACTTTGTAAATAAAATGTCCGGAACCCCAGGTACGTCGTATAGAATAGAGCCTCTTAAAAGGGACAATTACGATACATGGCGCATTCAAGCGCAAGCTATCCTCATTCGAAATGGGCTATGGGGATATGTATTGGGTAGTAAAGTACGACCGGGTAACGACGACGAAAGCGCACAGTGTAAATATGACGAGCAGGATATGTTTGCGAGGTCGGAATTATTTCTCGTAATTTCGCCGACGGAACTCAAACAAGTGCATAAATGCCAGACTTCCAAAGAAGTATGGGATAAACTCGCTTCCATATACCTCAGTAAAGGTCCCGCAAAGAAAGCACATTTATTAAAACATCGGATAGTTGCAAAACTAAAAGTAGGAGAAGACGTCAGAGAATTCTTAAACAGATTCATGGACACTGTCGATAAACTCCAAGAAATGGATATAGAAATCAATAGTGATCTACTCAGCATTATGATGTTGATGTCACTCTCCGGAATACGAAAACTTCAGAATCGCAATAGAATCTCGTGACAATCTGCCTACCCCTGAAAACTTAAAAATTAAAATTATTGAGGAAAGCCAAGCAAGGCGAAACAATAATGAGGTGATTGAAGATTCGCAAGAAGTGTATAATGTAAATAAGTATAAATATAAGTGCCATAAATGTAAAAAGGAGAGACATAAAGCAAGTGATTGTAAATAAAAATATAAGAAGAAAGAAAACAGTCATGTAAATATAGCTAAAATGAATTATGTAGAACCTATTTGCCTAAATACTAATGAAAATAGTCACTGGATTTTGGACAGTGGTTGCACTTCTCATATGTGCAACAACAAAAAATACTTTCAAAATATTGATGAAGAATTGCCCGGTACAATTGTCAAATTAGCTTCTAACGAGCATACGACGGAAATAAAGGGAAAAGGCAAAATAAACATAATTTTAAAAGAAAGCAACACGATCCTGAACAATTCATTGTATGTACCAAATTTATCTACAAATCTTTTATCTGTTGGCAAAATTACTGACTACGGTTTCAGTGTATTATTTACAAAAAATACAGCTACAGTAAGGGATGAGATGAAAAAAATAACAATGAAGGGATACAAAAAAGATGGTTTATATTATGTGAAGCCAATAAAAATTCTGAAAAATGAAAATGTACATAATGTAAAAGAAAATTCCATCATAAGTTGGCATAAGAAACTCGGACACATGAATGAAGTTGACATGAAATTGGCATTAAAAAATAATTTGATAAAAGGTCTAAATTTTAATTTGGCTGATTCGCTTGGCCAATGCGAAATTTGTATTCAAGGTAAAATGTCAAACTTACCTTTTAAAAAAACTAATTATCAAAGGACGTCAGAGAAATTGGAAATTGTACATAGTGACGTTTGTGGACCAATGTCAACTGTCTCTTATGGAAATAACAAATATTTCGTTACGTTTATTGACGATTTTACAAGATATTGTATAGTTTATTTTATTAAACTGAAAAATGAAGTTTTGGATCGATTTATTGAATACAAAACGGAGATGGAAAATGTTACTGGAAATAAAATTAAATATCTGCAGTCCGATAACGGAACCGAGTATGTAAATAATCAATTTAATAAATATTTGAAACAAAACGGTATTCAAAGAAGATTAAGTGCACCTTACACACCACAGCAAAACGGTATTGCTAAACGGAAAAACCGTGCTTTGATTGAAAAATCACGTTCGATCATGATAGAAGCAAAGGTTCCACAAAATACGTGGGCTGATGCAATTCATACAGCGAATTATTTGTCAAATAGAAGTGTAAATAAGCATTTAAATAATAAAACACCATTTGAATTGTGGGTTGGTAGAATACCAGTCATTAGTCATTTGCAAATATTTGGATCAAAAGCCTATGTGAAGAAAAAGTTTAAAAATCAAAAGAAGTTTGATTCAAAGGCATATCCAGGTACATTTATTGGATATTCTGAAACTTCCAAGGCATACCGAATATATGTTCCTTATCAAAATAGGGTTGTCACAACTAGGGATGTGAAATTTTTGCAAATGATGTATAATGAAAATGAAAACCATGATAATGCATTTAATAAGGATTTATTTATTGTAAATAGTGAAAGGAAGTTAAACAGTCATCATGAAAATCAAACTATCGAAGTCATAACTCAAAGAAGAGATGATGATGATGAAAATGATAGTGTTAATAGTGTAAATAATGATTATGAAAATAATAATGATGTCGTAACAGATGAAATAAATGAAGATTTTAATAATGAAAATGTGTCTGTAAATAATTATGATAACGCGTCAGAAAGTTATGAAAGTGATCATGAAGTTGAAGAAGATGTTATGTCTAGACCTGTAAGAAATCGAAACCACCTAATTGGCTCGATGACTATGAAACTAATTTCGTTGTAAATACAGATGAAATAAATAATGTTGACATAATGGAAAGTCAATGGAAGAATGCTGTTAAGTCTGAAATAATGGCGCATTTAAAAAATAAAATATGGGAAATTGTAGGAGAGCAAACGAATCAAAATGTTGTCAGTTGTAAAATGATTTTAAAGGAAAAAACACTGATGGAAAAACAATGAGAAAAAAGGCTAGATTGGTCGCACGTGGATTTAGTCAATCTCCCGGAATTGACTATACAGAAACATATGCACCTGTATCAAAGCTAAGTTCTATTAGAATGTTGATTGCTTTATCTGTTGAAAACAATTTCAAATTACATCAGTTGGATGTTACAACAGCATTTTTAAATGGAGAAATCGACGAAGAAATATTCATGGGCGTACCTAAAAATCTGGAGTATTTTTTAAACGAAATAATAACAGAAAGTAGAGACAAAGATGAAAATATTTACAACTATGCTAAAGAAATGTTAAAAAAATTAAAATCAAACAAGAAAGCAGAGAAAGTTTGTAAATTAAATAAAGCTCTCTATGGATTAAAACAGGCAGGCCGCCAATGGTATATGAAGTTGGATAAAAAATTAAAAGACATGAATTTTATAGCTTCGTCGGCTGATCCATGCATATATACTCATCCGACAGGGGGAGTGATAGCAATATATGTCGATGATATTATTATTGCGTATAAAGATATAAAATTCTTAAAATATGTGAAAGAAGAACTTATGAAAAGTTTTGAAATGAAAGATATTGGAAAGTTAAACTATTGCTTAGGTATCGAATTTAAAACAGATAAATATGGAATTAAAGCATCTCAAAAGTAGCATATAAAGAAAATATTAAGAAAGTTTAATTTAGAAAATTGTAAAGCTGCTTGTACACCAATGGAAGTAGGACTTAAACTACAAAAATGTACTGATGAAGATGTTATGAAAAGTTACCCATATCAAAGTTTAATTGGTTAATTGGCAGTAGCCACTAGACCAGATATTATGTATAGCGTATGTTACTTGAGCCAGTTCAATACATGCTATGGAGCAGAACATTGGAAGGCAGGAAAACGAGTACTACGATACTTACAAGGTACAAAAGAATTATCTTTGAATTTCAAGAAGTCGAATAAACCTATTGAAGGTTATACAGATGCCGACTGGGCATCATGTGTCATTGACAGAAGATCCTATACAGGATTCTGTTTTAAATATGGTAGCGTGATAACAAGCTGGGAGTCACGAAAGCAAAGAACTGTTGCATTGTCCACATGTGAAGCTGAGTTTATGGCAATAACAAAGTTTTAAAGAAGCTATACACTTGAAACAGCTACTCAAAAATATGGGATAAGGTCAAGCTAATATGACCATATTCAATGACAATCAGGCAGCACTAAGTTTGTGTGAATCCTATTGTGAGTTCTAAAACCAAAAATATAAATATAAGGGAACAATTTATTAAGGAAAAATTGAATAATAGTGCTGTGGAACTGATATATAAAAGAACAGATGACATGATGGCCGATATGTTAACCAAAGCTTTTCCAGAACAAAAGTTAGCATATCATCGTAAAGCTGCTGGTTTATTTTAACAGTTACCCGTGAGGGGGAGTGTTAGATAGTAGGCTGCATAGCGTACGAAAGAACCAAACCTGTCACCGAACGCCGTCACTCGTTACTGTATAATAGATGTCATATGTATGTATGTCATGCTTGTGTGCTGAATAAACAGAGTATCCTTCCATGAGTCTTTTATTGCTATAAATATAGGTGTATGGTTATCTGAACCTACAGGACCTCAGGTGGCCATATCCACAACCAGTAGCAATTTTTTGAGTATAATGTTAGACGTTGCCATGGCATATAGAGTTTACTACTGTATCTTTCACTGCGGTATAGCATTTCACCATTGGTTTTAAATAAATTAGGGTGTTTATGCACAAAAATAACCATTTCATATACATATAAGCACGGCAACGGCAATATATTTAATTTTTTGAATAAAGGTTTGCAGCTATCCAAATAGTGTGCGCCGCACATCGCACGTATACATTTCTTCTGTGCCACAAACGCCTTATTCACTTCAACTGAATTACCCCATAGGATAAGCCCAAAGCGTAACAGGGATGAAACATATCCACTGTAGGCCAATAAACTAGCTCTTAAACAGACAATATCTTTAATTCTTTTCAATGCATAGACGAATCTATCCAACTTATCGCATAACGTATTAATGCGCGCTTTCCAGTTGCAACTTTTATCTATTTTAAAACCTAGAAACGTAACAAAGTCGACTTCCTCAATAGTATAATTATCATATTTAATACTACTTAAATTAGGTTGTAAATTATTAATTGTGTGGAATTTTATTATCTTTGTTTTATCATAATTTATCAATAGTTTGTTTTGTTTCATCCAGTTATTTACATCGTTTAGACTATCATATATTATTGTATCGATGTTATTTATATTATTGGAATTTATAGTTTTTGTGGTATCGTCAGCAAATAATATGCATTCATGAACAGTAGAATCCGGGAGATCGTTTATATAAAGTAGGAATAGCAACGGCCCTAAAACGCTCCCCTGTGTAACGCCGCATTCGTTCCTTATAAATTTAGACCTAAACTTAATTTTTCGTTTGCCTACAATCCGCGATATTTCTGTACATTGCTGCCTACTACTAAGGTATTCCCTTATCCATTCCAATGGTTTGCCACGTATTCCATAATAGTTTAATTTCTCTAGTAGTACTTTGTGATTTACAAAATCGAAAGCTTTGGACATATCTAAGAACATGGAAACAGGATAAATTTTGTTGTTCAAACTTTCTGTTATGTTCTTAATCAGAGTAAATCCAGCCAATGTTGTGGAATTTCCCTTTCGAAAACCAAATTGTGTATTTTTTTATATTTTTGAACTAGTAACAAAGCTATACAGTTTATCATACATTACTTTTTCAAATAACTTTGATAATATGGGTATCAGCGTAATTGGTCTATAGTTTCTCATTTCAGTAGGATTACCTTTTTTGTATAATGGTCTAACTATAGAATATTTTAACCTGCTCGGAAAGTGACCTTGTAAGAAGGATAGGTTCAGTATATGGCTTAGTGGTTGGGATATATACATTGAACAAAGCTTTATCATTTTTGTGTTAATTTCATCATACCCACTCGCGCTTTTGTTTTTAAGGCTTTTTATAGATTTATAAATGTCTTCCGCAAATATTGGTGATAGATACATTGAATTGTGATTATTTTTAATAGAGTTGTGTACATCGGTTGAATTATTTATAAACGGTTCTGTGTTATTTGTTAAGTCTATAAAATATTTATTAAACGTATTACAAATTTCATTTGGATCATTAATAATTAGGTCACTATTATTTTTTATTTTGATAATTTCATTAAATGTCTGTTGGTTACCTGTATTATTTTTAATTATATTCCATGCAGCTTTACACTTGTTTTGGGATTTTCTAATGTAATCGTTATTTTCAATTTGTTGTACTTTGAATATGCATTTTTTTAATACTTTTGTATATATGTCACATTGTTTTTTATTATATTTTTTATTCGATGGAAATGTTTTGTATTTTATATATAGAAGTCTTTTATTTATACAGCAACGTTTTAAGCCCTTTGTTAACCATTTTGTTCTTTTAGGTTTGTTATTTAATTTACATATTATTTTGGGAAAACAGAGATCATAAAAAAGGGTAAAGTAGTCGTGAAATATGTTAAACGCCTTTTCTGCATCTGTCTCAGCCAAGACATCGCTAAAAGATAATGCGCTGATGCTTTCTTTGAATTTATTTATATTTTCTTCACAATAATCTCTTTTTTCCTCAAACCACATTTCTGGTATTTTAGTTATTTGGGCATTTGCCTTAACCTTAAAAGTTTTCGTTTGACCTGTTTCATGATCCGACAGACCCAGGTAATGAATTTTTGGAATTACATCTAAAATATTACTAGTTATTAAAATATTACAAGGCAAGCGTTTTGCCTAGTTGGCTTAATTATGTTATTGCAAATATTATAGTTCTTTAGAATGCTTAAGAGCTCTTGAGAGGATTTATTTGTTTTTAAAATGTCGATATTCCAATCACCGCATAGAATAATATTTTTATTACGCTTTCGAGTTAGTATTTGTAGTAACGCTTGTAGCTCTTTAAAGAATATTTCAATTCTTGATTTCGGTGTTCTATATATACAGACTATTATTATCTTGTAATCAGATATATCCAAAGCACAGTATTCAAATTCATATAAATGTGGAACATTAAATTGTAACGATTGATATTTAAGATTGCTTTTTAAGAGAATGCAAACTCCGCCTCTACGTTGATGTGGCCTTGAGAACGAAGCAGCAACTCTATATGATTTCATGTTTAAATTAGTCTCACAGCCTCGCTTCATAAATGTTTCGGTTAAACAGATGGCATCTATGTCTCCTATCGTTTTTGTTAATTCAATTAATGCTGCCTCAAATAGATCTATCTTACTTAAAACTCCAGCAATATTTTGATGTAGAACTGCCACTAACCTAATGTATTTATTATTAATCAGTATAGGATTATTATTCACGAAAACACATGTTACATCTATTTTTTTCTGATTTTTTAAAGTAATATGGTATTGTGCCCTTATTAAGTTTATCTGTATTATTACTGTATAATTTATTAAGGCTACTGTTCATCCTTGTAAAATAATATGGTATGGTTCCTGGTGTGCATGAATGACCCTTAGAAGTGTGTCTATATGTGCGAATTGATTTTACAAAGTCATTAATAAAATGAGTTCTGTAATCTATATTATTTATGCTTCTATTATAGTCAAACACATGAACTGATTTATCTGTGATGGTAGTTAATTAATTTGTGGTGTTAGGTTAAGGAAAAAACATTTTTTGAAATTTTGCACAAGTACCTTTAACTCATGATTCAACTTTGATTCATTTAGATATAAATTGATGTAGTTACTAAAATTTTTGGATTGGTTAGTGTTTTTAAAGAACTAGATAAATCAACTATCAATGTCATTGGATTTGAGTCGTTAGAACCTATACATAATATTACCCAGTCCTTATTAGTACATTCTTTATTTATCGCTTCAATATTCCTAGTTATATAACCTGTAGTTGCGTTAGGGATTATTGTACCCGATATATTATATTCTATAATATAGTTATTTGATAATTTTCTGTAGTTATGCAAATTTGTTGGCAAGTTGATCGCTTGTTGATCTCCCAATAGTATAACTTTATTATTTGTCTCATTTGACTGTGGTTTTACGTTAGAATTCATAATGGCACTATCTGATGATTTATTGTTTATCATATTATTTCTATTAAACTCAGAACATATTATTTTTTCTTCTTGCTTTTTATGTGTTTCACTAGAAGTATTCGAGGAAAATATATTACCTTTAATTGTATTTTGTAGATTGGTATATTTTGATTTATTTCTTTTCTTAGAGGTTGAGCATATTGGAGTAGCGTGGATATTACCATTTAGTAACTCTTTAAGTCGATTTATCGTCCTCAAAGATTCATCTAATTTATTCTTCAACGATATATTTTCCCTATTTAAGTTGTCGATTTCATTATGGGCACTCGTTAGCTCAGTTTGCAGTTGAGTCACTTGTTCCTTAAATTCTTTGACATCGTCATTATAGTGGGATATTTCGGGTAGGCTTGTATAACTTTCGTCTGTGTAATAGTTATTCCCAATAAATGTTTCGTCAAGGTTTGCGGAGTTATGTCGCTTTCTATGTGTTATGTTTGAAGTACTCATATTCATACTGTTTTCCAAATTAAGGGTCGTTATTGTTTGTATAACTAGGTCAAGTAAAAGCAAAAGTAATAATATCCGATGCCTTGAGTGGGTTTTTTTTGTAAACAAATGTAATGCATTAAATTAAGTAAAGACAGAAACATATGCACCTGTATCAAAGCTAAGTTCTATTAGAATGTTGATTGCTTTATCTGTTGAAAACAATTTCAAATTACATCAGTTGGATGTTACAACAGCATTTTTAAATGGAGAAATCGACGAAGAAATATTCATGGGCGTACCTAAAAATCTGGAGTATTTTTTAAACGAAATAATAACAGAAAGTAGAGACAAAGATGAAAATATTTACAACTATGCTAAAGAAATGTTAAAAAAATTAAAATCAAACAAGAAAGCAGAGAAAGTTTGTAAATTAAATAAAGCTCTCTATGGATTAAAACAGGCAGGCCGCCAATGGTATATGAAGTTGGATAAAAAATTAAAAGACATGAATTTTATAGCTTCGTCGGCTGATCCATGCATATATACTCATCCGACAGGGGGAGTGATAGCAATATATGTCGATGATATTATTATTGCGTATAAAGATATAAAATTCTTAAAATATGTGAAAGAAGAACTTATGAAAAGTTTTGAAATGAAAGATATTGGAAAGTTAAACTATTGCTTAGGTATCGAATTTAAAACAGATAAATATGGAATTAAAGCATCTCAAAAGTAGCATATAAAGAAAATATTAAGAAAGTTTAATTTAGAAAATTGTAAAGCTGCTTGTACACCAATGGAAGTAGGACTTAAACTACAAAAATGTACTGATGAAGATGTTATGAAAAGTTACCCATATCAAAGTTTAATTGGTTCTTTAATGTATCTGGCAGTAGCCACTAGACCAGATATTATGTATAGCGTATGTTACTTGAGCCAGTTCAATACATGCTATGGAGCAGAACATTGGAAGGTAGGAAAACGAGTACTACGATACTTACAAGGTACAAAAGAATTATCTTTGAATTTCAAGAAGTCGAATAAACCTATTGAAGGTTATACAGATGCCGACTGGGCATCATGTGTCATTGACAGAAGATCCTATACAGGATTCTGTTTTAAATATGGTAGCGTGATAACAAGCTGGGAGTCACGAAAGCAAAGAACTGTTGCATTGTCCACATGTGAAGCTGAGTTTATGGCAATAACAAAGTTTTAAAGAAGCTATACACTTGAAACAGCTACTCAAAGATATGGGATAAGGTCAAGCTAATATGACCATATTCAATGACAATCAGGCAGCACTAAGTTTGTGTGAATCCTATTGTGAGTTCTAAAACCAAACATATAAATATAAGGGAACAATTTATTAAGGAAAAATTGAATAATAGTGCTGTGGAACTGATATATAAAAGAACAGATGACATGATGGCCGATATGTTAACCAAAGCTTTTCCAGAACAAAAGTTAGCATATCATCGTAAAGCTGCTGGTTTATTTTAACAGTTACCCGTGAGGGGGAGTGTTAGATAGTAGGCTGCATAGCGTACGAAAGAACCAAACCTGTCACCGAACGCCGTCACTCGTTACTGTATAATAGATGTCATATGTATGTATGTCATGCTTGTGTGCTGAATAAACAGAGTATCCTTCCATGAGTCTTTTATTGCTATAAATATAGGTGTATGGTTATCTGAACCTACAGGACCTCAGGTGGCCATATCCACAACCAGTAGCAATTTTTTGAGTATAATGTTAGACGTTGCCGTGGCATATAGAGTTTACTACTGTATCTTTCACTGCGGTATAGCATTTCACCATTGGTTTTAAATAAATTAGGGTGTTTATGCACAAAAATAACCATTTCATATACATATAAGCACGGCAACGGCAATATATTTAATTTTTTGAATAAAGGTTTGCAGCTATCCAAATAGTGTGCGCCGCACATCGCACGTATACATTTCTTCTGTGCCACAAACGCCTTATTCACTTCAACTGAATTACCCCATAGGATAAGCCCAAAGCGTAACAGGGATGAAACATATCCACTGTAGGCCAATAAACTAGCTCTTAAACAGACAATATCTTTAATTCTTTTCAATGCATAGACGAATCTATCCAACTTATCGCATAACGTATTAATGCGCGCTTTCCAGTTGCAACTTTTATCTATTTTAAAACCTAGAAACGTAACAAAGTCGACTTCCTCAATAGTATAATTATCATATTTAATACTACTTAAATTAGGTTGTAAATTATTAATTGTGTGGAATTTTATTATCTTTGTTTTATCATAATTTATCAATAGTTTGTTTTGTTTCATCCAGTTATTTACATCGTTTAGACTATCATATATTATTGTATCGATGTTATTTATATTATTGGAATTTATAGTTTTTGTGGTATCGTCAGCAAATGATATGCATTCATGAACAGTAGAATCCGGGAGATCGTTTATATAAAGTAGGAATAGCAACGGCCCTAAAACGCTCCCCTGTGTAACGCCGCATTCGTTCCTTATAAATTTAGACCTAAACTTAATTTTTCGTTTGCCTACAATCCGCGATATTTCTGTACATTGCTGCCTACTACTAAGGTATTCCCTTATCCATTCCAATGGTTTGCCACGTATTCCATAATAGTTTAATTTCTCTAGTAGTACTTTGTGATTTACAAAATCGAAAGCTTTGGACATATCTAAGAACATGGAAACAGGATAAATTTTGTTGTTCAAACTTTCTGTTATGTTCTTAATCAGAGTAAATCCAGCCAATGTTGTGGAATTTCCCTTTCGAAAACCAAATTGTGTATTTTTTTATATTTTTGAACTAGTAACAAAGCTATACAGTTTATCATACATTACTTTTTCAAATAACTTTGATAATATGGGTATCAGCGTAATTGGTCTATAGTTTCTCATTTCAGTAGGATTACCTTTTTTGTATAATGGTCTAACTATAGAATATTTTAACCTGCTCGGAAAGTGACCTTGTAAGAAGGATAGGTTCAGTATATGGCTTAGTGGTTGGGATATATACATTGAACAAAGCTTTATCATTTTTGTGTTAATTTCATCATACCCACTCGCGCTTTTGTTTTTAAGGCTTTTTATAGATTTATAAATGTCTTCCGCAAATATTGGTGATAGATACATTGAATTGTGATTATTTTTAATAGAGTTGTGTACATCGGTTGAATTATTTATAAACGGTTCTGTGTTATTTGTTAAGTCTATAAAATATTTATTAAACGTATTACAAATTTCATTTGGATCATTAATAATTAGGTCACTACTATTTTTTATTTTGATAATTTCATTAAATGTCTGTTGGTTACCTGTATTATTTTTAATTATATTCCATGCAGCTTTACACTTGTTTTGGGATTTTCTAATGTAATCGTTATTTTCAATTTGTTGTACGTTGAATATGCATTTTTTTAATACTTTTGTATATATGTCACTTTGTTTTTTATTATATTTTTTATTCGATGGAAATGTTTTGTATTTTATATATAGAAGTCTTTTATTTATACAGCAACGTTTTAAGCCCTTTGTTAACCATTTTGTTCTTTTAGGTTTGTTATTTAATTTACATATTATTTTGGGAAAACAGAGATCATAAAAAAGGGTAAAGTAGTCGTGAAATATGTTAAACGCCTTTTCTGCATCTGTCTCAGCCAAGACATCGCTAAAAGATAATGCGCTGATGCTTTCTTTGAATTTATTTATATTTTCTTCACAATAATCTCTTTTTTCCTCAAACCACATTTCTGGTATTTTAGTTATTTGGGCATTTGCCTTAACCTTAAAAGTTATCGTTTGACCTGTTTCATGATCCGACAGACCCAGGTAATGAATTTTTGGAATTACATCTAAAATATTACTAGTTATTAAAATATTACAAGGCAAGCGTTTTGCCTAGTTGGCTTAATTATGTTATTGCAAATATTATAGTTCTTTAGAATGCTTAAGAGCTCTTGAGAGGATTTATTTGTTTTTAAAATGTCGATATTCCAATCACCGCATAGAATAATATTTTTATTACGCTTTCGAGTTAGTATTTGTAGTAACGCTTGTAGCTCTTTAAAGAATATTTCAATTCTTGATTTCGGTGTTCTATATATACAGACTATTATTATCTTGTAATCAGATATATCCAAAGCACAGTATTCAAATTCATATAAATGTGGAACATTAAATTGTAACGATTGATATTTAAGATTGCTTTTTAAGAGAATGCAAACTCCGCCTCTACGTTGATGTGGCCTTGAGAACGAAGCAGCAACTCTATATGATTTCATGTTTAAATTAGTCTCACAGCCTCGCTTCATAAATGTTTCGGTTAAACAGATGGCATCTATGTCTCCTATCGTTTTTGTTAATTCAATTAATGCTGCCTCAAATAGATCTATCTTACTTAAAACTCCAGCAATATTTTGATGTAGAACTGCCACTAACCTAATGTATTTATTATTAATCAGTATAGGATTATTATTCACGAAAACACATGTTACATCTATTTTTTTCTGATTTTTTAAAGTAATATGGTATTGTGCCCTTATTAAGTTTATCTGTATTATTACTGTATAATTTATTAAGGCTACTGTTCATCCTTGTAAAATAATATGGTATGGTTCCTGGTGTGCATGAATGACCCTTAGAAGTGTGTCTATATGTGCGAATTGATTTTACAAAGTCATTAATAAAATGAGTTCTGTAATCTATATTATTTATGCTTCTATTTATAGTCAAACACATGAACTGATTTATCTGTGATGGTAGTTAATTAATTTGTGGTGTTAGGTTAAGGAAAAAACATTTTTTGAAATTTTGCACAAGTACCTTTAACTCATGATTCAACTTTAATTCATTTAGATATAAATTGATGTAGTTACTAAAATTTTTGGATTGGTTAGTGTTTTTAAAGAACTAGATAAATCAACTATCAATGTCATTGGATTTGAGTCGTTAGAACCTATACATAATATTACCCAGTCCTTATTAGTACATTCTTTATTTATCGCTTCAATATTCCTAGTTATATAAACTGTAGTTGCGTTAGGGATTATTGTACCCGATATATTATATTCTATAATATAGTTATTTGATAATTTTCTGTAGTTATGCAAATTTGTTGGCAAGTTGATCGCTTGTTGATCTCCCAATAGTATAACTTTATTATTTGTCTCATTTGACTGTGGTTTTACGTTAGAATTCATAATGGCACTATCTGATGATTTATTGTTTATCATATTATTTCTATTAAACTCAGAACATATTATTTTTTCTTCTTGCTTTTTATGTGTTTCACTAGAAGTATTCGAGGAAAATATATTACCTTTAATTGTATTTTGTAGATTGGTATATTTTGATTTATTTCTTTTCTTAGAGGTTGAGCATATTGGAGTAGCGTGGATATTACCATTTAGTAACTCTTTAAGTCGATTTATCGTCCTCAAAGATTCATCTAATTTATTCTTCAACGATATATTTTCCCTATTTAAGTTGTCGATTTCATTATGGGCACTCGTTAGCTCAGTTTGCAGTTGAGTCACTTGTTCCTTAAATTCTTTGACATCGTCATTATAGTGGGATATTTCGGGTAGGCTTGTATAACTTTCGTCTGTGTAATAGTTATTCCCAATAAATGTTTCGTCAAGGTTTGCGGAGTTATGTCGCTTTCTATGTGTTATGTTTGAAGTACTCATATTCATACTGTTTTCCAAATTAAGGGTCGTTATTGTTTGTATAACTAGGTCAAGTAAAAGCAAAAGTAATAATATCCGATGCCTTGAGTGGGTTTTTTTTGTAAACAAATGTAATGCATTAAATTAAGTAAAATGAAAAAAGGAAAAAAAAACAATTAGTATAAGGCTGTCACTGGTCGGGATTGATCTGCTGACTACTGGATACTATGTTCGTCGCACGAATGTTCAGAGCTGTTACAGCTGTTTGTTTAAACGATGTTTGGGAGCCAAATAGGCACCCGTGATGGTACCTATATATTTTTTATCACTGTGAAAATTGGCTGGTTTCCATTAGAAAATGCAGCTTTTTACAAAATTGTAATAACTATGATCAATAAAATATTTAAGGTTCTTAGGTAGTTTCCATACCGCAAATATATTTTTTTTTTATTTGTACATATAAAATATCAATATGATTATGGTTTTACCAAGTAACTAAGGGTTACTTAGATCAGTGCTCGCATAAAACATAAATATGCTACTCTGCCTTGTGATGATTTTTTTTAAATTTACTTTTTATTGGCGGATTCTAATAAACGTTACATTTCTGGAATCCTAGGAAATGGTTTTAAAATATATATTTTTTCATATAAATATCTCTTACGGTTTAAAAAAAAAGGCGTTGATGTAAAAAAAAAATAGTTCATGATTTTGTTATTTTGTTCAATAATTTGTTTTTTTTCTATGGACGCGTATTGTTTTTGTTATGTAAATGAATTATTTATCCTTAAATTATCCGAAAACGACATCAAACTTGCCATTATAGCATTAGTTTTAGCACAATAGCGCTCACAGTGAAGCGCGGTGGCTACCGCTCCACCGTGCCGCGCGGTGGCTACCGATGGCTACCGGACGAAATCTACTCAATACTACCCAAGGAAAACTGTGCCATGTTTGAGCCTTTAATCACAAAATGCATGGTTCCCATACAACATGTTGCACTAAATACTCCACTATATGGCTTCTACCCCCGTATGCGTGTGCTCTAAGCCATGGTTATTAACAAGACTTAGGGCCCGTTCGTTTTGGGAACGAAATATGTTCACAATGATCATAATAACATTATGCGAACTTGCGTTTTTTTTGGTTAATTTCAATCACAATGCCACAATTACCACTATCCAAATCGAACGCAATTGTTATCACGAATCTGTCAACTGTCACTTGTCAAGTAAAATATAGGATAAATCGTACAATACACTAATTTTATATGCCAAATCTTTCTAAAATCATTTCGATTTAAAATACAATAAATTTGATCTTAAAAATATAAGACGGCTGTGACGTTTAAAACTGTCACAAACACAAATGTCAAAATATGTTCACAACGCCTCATCTATCGACTGGGGTCATTGTGATCAGTTCACGGTAGCATTCTGGGCCAAAAAAAACGGCCATTGTGGCAGATCACATCGCCACTTTTGCCGCCGAAATCTCAAAAAAAAACGCATAAATATACATCGTGATCGTTGTGAACATGTTTATGTCCCAAAACGAACGTAAGCTCTGTGGTTGTACCTTTTTATAAAAACCGTTGATTTTGAATTTTTTTTTATTGGTAACATTATTGTCATCGACCAAATCTAATATCAAATCTAATGTCTAATATCGACCAATAGAATATTTTAAATTACAATTATTGGTAATAACTGAAACTGCAAAGAATATATTATTTAATTATTGTGCATTTTATTAATTATTGTAAGCAGTTATTCGTATATAACTTATTATCAGTCAATATGTCGGATTCACTGGAGTCTTGCTTGCCAATCCATATTTAGATACCGTGGAGAACACAACTTCTATGTTGTCTCCCAATCAAAGTTTATTTGTTTTCGTTTGTATTTTTTATTTATTTATTGTGCAAAGTTAATAAATTGCTGAGAAATTTGTTTTAAAATTTAAATTATATAAGAATACCTTCATATTTGTTTTGGCATTTTTATAAAATATTCGGGTACAGAGATATTTTGCTGGATATTTATTGTATGGTGTTGAGGACATCTAGTGCATACAATGTTTGATGAATCATTTGAGAGAAGACTCCTTCAGCAATGCAGTCCACAGGGCAAGCGGTCTTCAGTCTTAATAAGACCAGAGCCAATGGATAGATTTATACCATGTCGTTTAGAAAACAATTGGTCTACAAGATTTCAAGGTATGTGCTTTTTTACTACTTTATTTTGTGCCGAATAATAACTAAATAGGGTTTTTGATAACATATACATGTATTGGGAACTTAAAAACAATTTTAACATTTTGTTTTTTTAATTTAGCTTTATCCCATTAAAGTTGGTGCAACAGGAATACTGACATAGTTGTACAGGACCTAGCTAGACTAACATTGGCCACTATCTCTATACTCCCTGTTCCATTATTGGTGTAGGAGGTTTAGGGCTTGATTCCCACCACGGGCGTAGCCAGGATTTAATATGGGTTTAAACTTCAATTTCTTTTTTGCCAAAATTTGTAATGTCTCTTAAATTAGTGAGATATGTCTTCACAATAATTTTCAGAATTGTAAAGTAAAGTTTAAGAATTGTATAAAACATATATTAATCAATAGTAAATCAGTAAAATACTATTTTAACGATAAAGACGTCTGGAACCGTCCTGATATGCAATTGAGGTCTCGCAACTAGTAATCAAACTGCTTATGTAGAATATACCCTAGTCTAGTAGGTATGTAATGTCCGATATTGTAATAATTTAATATTACATAATTTATTTTCATTAATTATGTAAATTTTGTCTTTGGATAAGGTAATCATTGATGATTACCTACTTATTTATACTTAATTTATACTAATAGTAAACTGTGTAGTTTTGTAAATTGGTACAATAATCTGCCATAGGGTGTTCTACGCATGCTGATCAGTGGAGTGCATTTTAAGTATGCTACTATATACATGGTGACTTTGAAAGGATGTACTTTGGGCTAATATGAGGTTCTACTGATCACTACGAACAACTTTTCCCATGGAACCATGTGCCGCAAATGAAAAAAAATATTGCCTTCTCCATACAAACTAGTAATGTTAAAATGATCAATTTGTATGGGGAAGCCAAATTTTTTTTTGATTTGCGACACATGGTTTCATGGAAAAAGTTGTTCGATTTGATCAGCAGAACCTCATATTAGCCCAAAGTACACCCTTTCAAAATCACCATGTATATTATATATATGCTATATGTTAATATATTAAGATTTTTTTTTAGTTTGTTAATTGTTAGAGTAATCATCAAGTGAAAAAAACAATTAAGCCAGAATAAAAGTAAAAATTGTAAAAAAGTTGATGGAATTCCATGTTCACCCCTCTCCTTGCTTGGATCAGCTAGTATCCTCGTTTTCATGGACTTCATGAGACTGACAATTAAATTCTGGAAAATTGCATTCCACTCCTTTGGAATTCAATTGCGATTCTCAGTTGTGGAAGCCATGTTGGAGCAGGTTTCCAGGCTCAAACCCATTGTTTTAGCTTATCCCATAAGTGTTCTATTAGTTTCAAGTCTGGGCTTCGAGCTGACCAGTTTATCTTACGAATGCTTAGATACTGGGTCATCACATGAGCAACATGAGGCAGTGTATTATTATGCATCAACTGCACATCTTGTGTAAGCTGAGATTAATCACATCAATGTAGTAAATTCAAGTCGTGCTCGACAGTGGGCTACAGATAATGCGGGGTCTGTTGCAGCTCTCTTTGATGTCAGGTTCCATTTAGCAAGTCTTCTGCTGACAGTAACTGAATATACGACCACTTAGCATTAGTCATGGCTCAGTCGTTAGTAGTTTTGTTAAAATCATTATACATAAGTACTTAGACATATAATTCATGGATATCCATAGGTTTTATTTGCATTTGTTGTCTTTCTCCACATAGTATAAAAAGTTATAGAGGAAACTATTGCTTAGATATGAGGGAGTTAAAAACATCTCAGTAGTTCTTTGACTTGATATAAAATATACAATAATTTTCTACTTCCTTCTTGTAATGATGTCTAATAAAAACTTTGATAGCGTTGCCAATTTTGACAAACTGATTGCCTTTTTGCTCCTCTTTTGAGTACCTAATTTATTGTAATGACAATGATTTGACTATTTACTTCCAACTAATAATAGAGTCTAAGATGACAGGCATAATTTGTTTTTTGTTTTATTAACATGGTACTTGCTACTACCAATATTTGTAGAGTGTGTCAGCCCACCGCTAGAATGTTGTGGTTATCATAAATTTTGATCTTGGTTTAACTATATAGAATAGTTTCAATAAATCATATCATTAAATTTTGCATACCTTATTTTAATTGAAATAAAAACTTTGAAAGTAGGTGTTATTTTTTTATGTCATGAATAAATAGTATAATTTAATACCTCTTATCTATGTTGTGTGGTTCACATATATCAGCAATGATATTAATAATAAAACCTTATATACTCAATACCCTTATATACTTAATAACCCTTCATAGACCCTTTTGACTGCCTTCATAGTAAATGTACTAAATATTATTATTTTTATAGAATCAGTGGAACTGGCACTTATGGCTTTACATATTATTTAAGGCATAAACATTAGTTGTGTTGTGTAAAAAACATATTGCAAACACGCTTTCCTAACCTACCATTCGCCTATACCAGGTACTATTTTTTGTTAAAAAAAGATTTACTTTAAATGAAATAAAAAAAGAACAAAGGTGGGAAATATAAGATTAGCAAGTCAATGCGTTTGCTCCATATGTACGTCGTTACACCCCACTGCTTCTACATTAACATACTATGATAACATGGAAACGTACCTACAACTTGATAGGTATTTTAACAGGAATCTATTTACCTATTAAATACGAGTTTTTATATGTATAATAGCAGTGACGAACTGGCATATAATATATTAAAATTTTAAATAACAATATGTTGTTAATCATTGTAAAATAAAATGTCAAATAAATATTATGTGTCATAAAATCCGGTCATACTAATTTACCTAATACAGTCTCATAATATCGAAGATACCAGCAAACCAGTACAGAGGCTTAGCCATGGGTTTCCGCATTGTAGAAACGTAACATATTTGTATACGTATCAACAACCAATAGGGCCGCTTTATTTTTGTTAACAGGATTGAATAAAGCGATCCTATTGGTTGTTGCGCACGTACAAATACGTTACGTTACTACTATAATGCGCAAACCCATGGTAGAGCCTCAGAACCATGAAGGTAAAAACCGTGCCCTTCCGCGCGCGGTGTACGTTTTTTTAGCTTCATGCTCCGAACCAATAGCTATAGCTTAAAAATGTATAAGTTCGGTAAACTACTTTGCCATTAAAAATAATACTTCACCTGAAATAACTTTTTTTTCGCATATAAGATATGGAATGTAGGTATATTTCATGCAAACAGATAGGGCAGGGACAACATTCATTTACGCAAGTTAACAAAAAATTGGAACTCAAAAATTGGCAGAATAATTAGTTGACCATCAGATTCTGATGATCTGGAATATAACTATTATATTTTCTTATAATAGGTCCCTGTGGGAGGATCCCAATTACTCTAATTTCAATTGGTGGAAACGTAATGTTGTGCAATACAATACACAATTCCTGTCAGTAACCAGAAAAGTCTATATTCGTTGGAATTTACTGCTGACTGTTGGTAGTCAACCGTGGAGTGACTGCTACTATGGACAAAAAGTTTAAATGTCACCGTCCCAAGTACTGTCATTTTTTAAAATGGTATAGGTAATGCATTTTTTTTCTATATTTTAGCATCATTATAAATATTTTTGACAGACTCCGTAGTGGTTGCGCCTTTGATGTTATCCAGAGGTCGGGGCTTCGATTCCCACCCATGACAAAAAAATATTAGTACGTTTTTTCTGTACAGTTTGTCATGGTCTGTTTATAAAATACTAGCGGCCCGTCCCGGCTTCGCACAGGTTTGTATAACTTTAACTATATGCTCAGCGCACGCCACGGAAGGCCTCAGAAACGATACTTTTCCCCCGTTTTTAAAACATTTTTGGTTACTGCTCCACACCTATAGGACCTAGCGTGATATTATATAGCCTATGTTACTTCTGAATAATGCAGCTTTCTAATGGTGAAAAAATTATTGCAATCGGTCCAGTAGTTTTTGAGTTTATTCATTACAAAAACACAAAAACACAAAAATACAAAAATACAAATCTTTCCTCTTTATTATATTAGTATAGATTAGTATAGATAGTATAGATAATATCTATTCTATCGTTGCTTCTGGTACACATAGTACAAGCCTAGAGCTTAGTTTGTGACCAGAGCAATATGTGAAAATTGTCCCGCATATTAATATTAATTATATTATTTTAGTTACGAGATCGCCATTAGTTCTGGGTGCGACTAGACAGCCCCTGCGCTATAAGGCACCCGTGATGGTAATACACTTGTTTGTGTATGGCGGGCATTAGTTCGATGCGAAATATATTTAGACCGCCTTCGTGGTCTAATGGTTACGCCTTGGCATTGTATCCGGAGGTCGTGTGTTCCATTCCCTCATGGCTAATCAATTTTAGTATATTGTTTATAAAAATTGATTTACATTTATAAATATATATATATCTTTGTTTCTGGTACTCATAGGCCAGTCTAGGGGCCTAATTCTACTAAATTAGTTGGATATCAAAGGCAAATAAAACTTTTTTTTAATGTGTAAATTTTTATCTTTGATATGCAGTTGATTTTCAATGCATTTAGGCCAGGGCAATATTTGTTATTATTATTATTTGAGCTGGTACTGTAGACGTGACGTATACTGTCATTATCAAAATACATGCTGTTTTTACTGTCAAAGTCTACATGAATAAAATTCCTTGCATACCCGCCTCGTTACTCGTCGTATCCTTATCGCTGGTTGACTAACAGTTGGTTGGATACTAAAGCTATTTACTTTGAAATATTTTTGCATTTTATCAGTCTAAGAACTGCTGATTGTGAAAAGTAAAAAAAAAAAAAGGTATTCAACTGTCTCTAAATAAATAGGTATTCAACTGTCTCTAAATAAATAGGTATTCAACTGTCTCTAAAGATATAAGTGCGTTGTTCCATTTTTTGTATTGATCGTGAAGACCGGGACAGGTATTTTTTTTGCCCATAAAACTTTTAATACTATTAAGTGCTCTATGGTGGGTCATAAATTAATTGGAGTTCGATCAAAAGTTCTATGGTGGTTCAGCAATTATTGGAGTAAAATACAGTATCTGTCAGTAATAGTTATTTGATTCATATTTTCACAAAAATAAATGCTGTTACAAAGTTCTATATGGCTCAGCAATTAACTGGAATGATATTTTTCCCAACACTTGCTAAAAGTTGGATACAAAAGTAAGATTATCTCTATGGGTGGGACAACTTCCCAAAAATAAAAGTTTACAAAATTATATTTTTTGTGTAAACAGATTTAGATACGTGGTGGCCTAGTTGGTTAGACCTTGGACTTAAAAACACTTAGGTCCCTGGTACGAATCCCGGTGTGTACCAATGAGTTTTTAACACATGTGACTTTGTATCTACTTGGTGGTCAATCAATAATTGGTCTTAAACAATATTGATCGTTCCCACTATGCCGGCTAAATGATGCAATTACGAAATGGGGGGCGACAATGACGAATTGCATTACGAGTATACATATCATCACGGGTGGCGCCCGAGACCGCCTAGACGGCCCAGGGTACCCAGCGAAGGGGTTTTAATCCCACCTCGTCGTAGCCGATGGTATGAGTCTATACCGTACAAGTGGCTAGCTCGTCGCGATGTTTTGAATGGACTCAATAACCCATCTATAAACAGTATATTTTAATATACTCGCTGCCTTATTGTCTATTCAACTACCCATTTTGTAACCGCACTCTGAAAGGAGACTACAACCTCGTCTACTCCGAAACTAACTAGGTACATCTCTCGAAAAGAAATCGATGCAAGTCTCCTGATTAAACCACTTTGACCATACCTTGTTAACTAGGTACATCTAAGTTATTAATACAGTCACGATTGTTTTCGTCCAATGCCCTACAGGTCTCGAAGCGTGACATACATGTCTAAGGTTGCATTTAGCAAATAGCGTGCCGAAGGGTTCAGGGCATTCACAGCAATCAGGGCACGCTCAGCTGAGCGTAAGGATCTCCTTGGCTAGGAAAATTATGTAATGAGCAAACGGACCAGTGGCCAATTTTGTGTGGCGAACTTAAGGAACACTGCATTTGAAATTGCAAAGTCTGCGTTCTCCATACAAAACGAGCTATCGCACTTTCAGCATTAGGTACTCGGCATTTTTTTTTGTAGGTTATTGTATGTTTTTGTTTTGCGTATTTATAAATCAAGTAAAAACACTTTTTTAATAATATATACTTAATACAAGTTATTTTTTAACCAAACAGACATAGTGGAATCAGCCAATTGAAGCATGATTGCTACTATTGGTTGAGAAAATTCTTGGGACGTTACATTGCCACATACCATCATATGAATGTAGGGTCACACGTCGTGCTCTATTAAAAAAAAACCTACAACAGAAAGTCTTTTGCGTGCAATTACCAACATAAAATTAATAATTGAATTTTGACTAACAGCCAATTTGTAATTTCGGAAGTAGGTATATCAGGACCACCACTCAAGTCCTGCGACTAACACTAATTTACGTATACTAACGTATACGTAAATTAATTCGTTACGTTTCTACAATGCGCAAACCCATGGTAGAGCCTCTGGAACTAAAAAAAATGCCTTGTAGTTTGACAGAAGAGTGCTATAGAAGCGCCACGTCTGTCGGAATTGAGCGGCGGTTCCGACTTCTATATAGTGTATATAGTAGTCGGAACCGCCGCTTTTTTAAGAACAAGAGTGTTTTCTTCATATCCTATTTTAGAAATATTATCCATTATATTTTTTCGCAATTAAACATTGTACCACTTTAGAATAACAACCTATCAGGTCGTTGGCTGAACCATAACAAATAAATATGAAAGGGATTGCAGGACAAGTGGCGCGTGCCAGTAGGTACCCTTGCCTTTCCATCCGTGACTGAACCCATAACTTGTTAGGTTGAATGGTTAATGTGCCATTGCAAAAAAAACATGCGCTCCTTGTCTAGAAGGAGTTTTTTTAAAATATATAAGTCATACTTAAATGAGCAAGTATATATCTAAAACAAAAAAAAAACTAATTGTATTATAGTTGGTAAAAAAGCGGCCCCAGCCTAGTGGTTCAGTCACTGCGCAACTGATAACAAAGCAATGACAATAAGACCGGTCCTGGGATGGGTGATCGCTTTATACAACGAGGCTATAGCATCATAAACGCCGCAACAAGTTCGCCACTTGTTACCTCGAAAAATCGGCGAAATGAGGATGGGTTAATCCCTCCGCTGGGTACTCCCTGAGGCCGTTTAAACGGTTCTCGGGAGCCAAAAAGACACCCGTGATGGTATTTATTTATTTATTTTGGTAGATTAAAAATGGCTACGACTAGGTGGGTATGAAATCCCACTGCTGGGTACCACCCTGCGGCAGTCTAGGTTGTCTCTTTTTTCTTAGTTTGACAATATTCACCTTTTTTATATCTGAAAGGAATCCTTATAATAAACGGATTTTGATAAATTTTACAGTAATATAGTTTATATTTTAAATATAACATAGATTTTTTTTTTTTTTTAGTTTTACCACAGGAAAAAAAGTTTTAACCATGCTTTTATTACTGCCACATTTAGTCCGAAGTTTAAAGTAAAAAAATACTTTCGCTCAGGTTTAGTTAAAAAAAGCCCTATAAGAGTTGATAGTTGCATACTATTACAAATTACAATACCAATTTTTAAATTATTATTATTATTTTGGTGAATGCCTTTTCGCTTGACGCGTAACTCTGCCAATGTCAAATTGTTGAAAAGGCACATAGGAGTATAAATTTAATATTACAATTATAGTTTATAAAAAAAAGTAAATAAATATTAGTTAAACATTTAACACTAGGTATAAACAGTACAATACAAACATAGAGATTCAACATAGGGGAACACAAGGGCCTGTGGACAATACAGGACGGCACACAGATCTGAAAAAGAAACATATATTAGATATATAAAGTAGTTAAAATTTTTAAATATGCATCGTTTTTTACTAAACAGGTTTGTTCATTAAAATATTATTTGTAAAAAAGACTCCCTTGTCTACCTAAATATGTCGGATATCCTTCATTAGAACCTATTTAAGTGTTCGGACCCGTTTTAATGGTATCATTAGCAAATTAGTCTCGTTAACTGTTTGACCTGAAGTTTCTGTATCCTATTGTGGGGGTTGTGAGTAGTATAATCAAACATAGTTTCGAATACTTCCCACTGAGTGGTTAATCGAATTACTTTTTGAGATTTAAAAAAAAAAAAAAAAAATGTTGGTTAGACGTAAAATACTACAGTTTTTAGGTTAAAAACCAATGTGTACTAATGAGTTTTGAAATAAAAAATATATGTTTATTTGCTTGATGACTCAGAGAGCACTTTAAGCTGTCGGTCCCTATTTCACTATACCGACTTGTATAGTGAAATGTTGTAAATTAAATAACTGTTTATTGATTGGTTATTGAATCTATCTAAACATCGCGACGAGACTCACCACTTGTTCGGTGTAGACTCAGAAAACAGGTTTCGACGAGGTGAGAGTAAAATCCACCTTTGGGCACCCTAAAGTTGTCTAGGCGGTCTCGGGCGCTCTCATCGTAAGGCACCCACCCGTGCTGGTTATATAAATTCACTTAGTTAAAAATAAAACTAATATATTTTCCGAAAATATAAATAAAAAAATTAAAAACGAATATTTTTTACTTAGGTATATTTAAATCCATTTTCTTTTCCGAATATAAATGTTAATAAAAGAAAAACTTTTCGACCCCATATGTCAGGGAACAATCTGAAAAAAGTGATTGGAAATCCTGGAAAAATCGGAGAAATTCGTATCAAAAAAACAGTGGCCACCATAAACAATGCATTGATCGACTCCATTCATGGACTTCGTAGGTCTGCACCCTTGTTGGTTAGTACAAAGTCATGTCGTATACCAATAAAAATATTAAGAAAACAAATTTTAGGGTATTTTTGAGACATTTCTGTTCAAAAGTATTGTAAAACAAAATCACTAGTTATCGAGAGTTTGTTGCCAACCAAGTGACACCATTTATAATTAGAAATAAAAATCAGTCAAGTGCAAAATTATATCTGCACTTGAGAGTTCCGTACCCGTAGCACGCCCAAGCTAAGACAAGATATGGGGTCGCAAACCAATGTCAAAAGTAACTATTTTTTAATATCAACCAACCAGGGCCCCAATTCCCGTAATTAACAAAAAATTGACGATGCAAGTACAAGACGATGCGTTTGTATTGCGGTGCTGCCTAAATAACATATGTTCGTCCATTTAAAATCCTTCGTAGCTCAAGCGCAATCGCGTCGTCAACGCATAGTCCCCTTTTTTTCGGGTTAATAACGGTTCGAAAACGTAACTTTCCCTAAAAACTTTTAAACGTTATATCATGGTTTATTTCTAAATAAATGATGTTTTAATAAAATAATTATATATAAGGACATTGTTTGTACTTTCCCGAATACAATTTAGGCTTAATAATTAGTTTTTATGTATAAATATTGTTTAGAAACTTTTCTCCAAAGCCATTAAAAAAAAAATCGACAACTGTTTAAAACTAACTAAAGCCAAAATAAGGGATATTTTTTATTTCTAAATGAAATTGATTGTTATTATCATTATTATTTCCGTTTTAGAAGAATTATCATGTTTCTAGAGTTATTAGTTCGTATTTAAGTGACCTATAGCTTCAAAAATATATAATATATAACCATAAAATTTGTGGATATTTTTAGCACAAAAAGATAAACTTTTAAGGTTCATGTGGGTGTCTTGGTCTTTATTTAATAGTGACAAGCTATTTTATAATATTTATAGTTATATAATATGTCTATTTGCTTTACAGAAACCCTATAAATTTAACATGGATTCTGAATAAGTGAACCTAACTAAGCTAACATGGTCAGCAAAGCATGTTTAGCTAGTTTATACACGACGCAGGTCACACAGGCTATAAAATTATTCCCACTTATAGATTAGACATCTTGGTACACTAATCTCGGTACTTAAAGAAAAAAGGACATATTGAACTAAATTAAAAGGACTTGTTGATCTAAAGATGCAGATTAAAAACATTCTAAAGGAACACAACATGATGCCAAAAATAATACTATATCAAAAGCAATATTTAATAAATAAAATAGTGAGATCATGATTGCTCAGTGATAATAACTTTGCTCTAGTTGCAAAAATGTTTTAATAAACCAGACTAAAAACTCAACACATCAAACAGTGTAGAGTCAAGACTATTCTATCCACTGTTTCATTTACCCACCTCTTTAAAAACTACCAATGTTAAATGGATATAATAAGTACATCAATACAACAATAAAAATAGTCCACTTTGTTAGCATGGAATAGATATAGACTTTAGACATCTTAAATTTCATAAAAGAATACTGGACATTATTTTTTTTTTATAATAAAATTAATAACTTAATATTGTGTATATACCTCTACCATTAAATAATATTGTTAATTAAATTATATATTAAATTATTCATATTTTATTTATGTAATGTACCAAGTAGGTACATTATAAACTATCCTATCTATTTATGAAGCACCTAAATAACTATATTTAGCATATTGATATTTTTAGAATTACATATTATGCTGAGTACCCTGAGGTAATTAAAAAAAAAACTTCTCGGGAGCCTGTTTTTATTTATTATTTACATATCACAATATGTAACAAAAACATATGCTACTTTCATGTGCTATTTTTACTTGTGCTCTAGCTATGTAAGCTAAGTAGCTCAGCAAAAATAATCTGGCAGTTCCATACATTTCAGTCCAATAGTTACTGAATAAATTATTTCAAGTTTTTTTCTTGCTTCAACAAAGGTGGTTTCTGAAAGCTGTTCATATTTCTAAATAAAAATACTCTACCTATAGGGTTTTTGGTTTCCAATTTTATTAAGGACTCAAAGATACTGCAATGTCACCTTATATAAATATTTTTATTTATAACTTCATCTAGAATTGTGATTTAAAAAAAAGATTTTGAATAAATAACAAATCATATTATAAACCAATAATGTTATCCATTAATTAAACTTTGTATGTAAAAGGTGAAATTTCAGTGTCTGAGAGCACTTCTGGTATAGTAGATATTTTTTATCCTGTCTTGTAGTATTATTTTAATAGATTTAATAAAAGTACGCCCCGTACACTAGGTCAGAGGCTATGCAAGAAAAGATTTGGTTCCAGTGTGCCAGAGAGCTCCTGTATTCATGTTTTTTTTCCCCGGGCTATGATATTATGTTAAGTAATTAAAAAAGTATGCACCATACACTGGCTCAGAGGTTATTCAAGGATGTACCTAGGTTTTATTTTATTTTATCCTGTCTTACAATTTTTTTTAAATATTTTAACAAAATTATGCCCCATACACTAGGTCAGAGGCTACGCAAGAATGCAGATTTGGTTTCAGTGTGCCAGAGAGCTCCTGTATTAATGTTTTTTCCCCGGGGTTGTAAAAATATGTTAATAGGTAATTAAAAAAGTATGCATCATACACTAGTTCAGAGGTTATTAAAGGATGTAGGTTTTTTTCCTCATCTATTGTCCAGTGAAAAATGTCTACAATAATAGTAGGTACCAAATAAGTTATCAATGTGTGGTTAGTCAAATATATAGGAAGTGTATGGTTAGCTTCATGCAGTGCACTCATAATGACTACACCACATATAGGAATGGGTGAAATATTTATTCACAATACACTGTGTGATTTTTATTTTGGTACAAGTAACTTTTGATCTAGGAGGAGCTAAGGGAGTGTGATGATAGAAAATGAAAGATATATCATTATGTTTATTGTTGATACAACAAATATTCTTTTATAATTAAATATGTTTGCAACTTTAAAAATATGTTTGCAACTTTAAAATATGTACAAAATGTTTTGGTTTGAAAGTCACTCGTAACTTATAATTACTTATCATCACTGTTTGTTAGTAAAAATCCACTTGTCCAGTAAATTGTTAACAGTAAAAGAGTTCACTATGTCCTTTTAACTGGCCCAATCTATACTTATACACATAATTATCACAATATGTTGACCACTATTAAGTGAGAGAGTAGGCTAATGCTTGAAAGGAGCTCTTTGTCTGAGTGTCTGTCGCCTCTGTCCACAACTTGCCAGCAAAGCTATCACCCTGTCGCGTCCCTTTTCTGTACGAACGACGTCGGCAATTTTTGAGGAGCCTGCCTTCATGTAACCATGAAGTTACACACACATATCATGGGTGCCTTACGGCGCCCGAGACCGCCTAGACGGCCCCAGGGTACCCAGCGGAGCGGTTTTTATAACACAACGTCGTAGCCGATGATATGAGTCTACACCAAACAAACGCCGATGTCGTCGATCTTCAAAGGTCATATCAGTTCGCAGCATTTGCAAAATACGTTTGCCTATTTTTCGCCATCCTTAGCGATTTAACACAAAGAGAGGAGTTCTTTTTCACTGCAAATATCCAACTTCTATCACGCAGATTCACGCACAACTACTTATTGGTTCATATTGACGCATTGAATGAGTTTGAGGCTTGTAAAATATGCCTAAAATGTCAACAATGTTACTTATTTAAATAAACACTCATTATTAAATATATTTTTATTCTATTTTCCTTTTAATTCACTGGTAACGAGGCTGCAACTGTTGATAAAAAGGTACCGTTGCTCAATCGCCAAAATTGCGGTGCGTTTAATATCCTGAGGCGAGTGAAATAAACGTCAAAATGTAAAAACATTCCAAAAGTTAAGCTAGATCGCCGCGTTTCCGCAATGAATGTGACATAAACATATCGAATAGCTGCCCCGCCGACCAACCGCGTACCAATAGCAGGCGGGTGAAGCGCGAGTGGTTACAGGAATTAAAAAGGTGTAAAAATAAGCGTTTACGAGGCAATGACGATGCAAGTGATCGACTATTGATCTACGGGAATTGGGCCCCAGAGCGCTGCAAAGTTGCACCTGATTGACTGATATAAAAAAAATGTTTTGTCCGCTCGCGACTTTATCTCTTGTCTTGGCTTGGCCGTGCTACGGGTGCCGTACAACAGAAGTAGAAGGGTTCAGAAGTAGTTATTAAGAACACTGCATTCGCAATCGCCAAAATTTGCGTTCACCATACAACATCTAACTTTATATCTACCTGAGGATAAACAGCCCTACTAAGTCCAGGGTTGATCAATGCGTTATTATTTAATAATAATATACATGATAAATTGTACTTTGGGCAAATATGAGGTGCTACTGATTAAATTGAATAACTTTTCCTATGAATTGTTGCAAATGAATAAACAAATTGCCTTCTCCATACAAACTTGTATGTTAAAATTAATTTGTATGGGGAAGCCAAAATTTTTTTTCATTTGCGACACATAGCTCCTTGGAAAAAGTTGTTCGATTTGATCCTGTACTGATGTAGCCCTCATATTAGCCCAAAGTACAACCTTTCAAATTCAACCTGTATATATATGTGTAGGACAATTAACACATATTGCTCTGGTCATAAATTAGGCTCTAGGTTTGTACTATGTGTACCAGAAACAACGATTACATATTATACTAGCGGTGCTCGCGACTTTGTCCGCGAGGAATAGTTATTTTTTATCATACAAACTTTCATCCCCTATTTTATCCACTTGGGGGTAGAATTTATCAAAATCCTTTCTTAGCGGATGCCTACGTCATAACACTACCTGCATGCCAAATTTCAGCCCGATCCGTCCAGTGGTTTGGGCTGTGCGTGGATAGATCACTATGTCAGCCGGTCACCTTTGAGTTACGAGTATATACATTTAGATTTTATAAACGCTCAGAGCATGACAAACGTACAGAAAAAAATACTAGTAAGTTTTTCTAACTTACGCCTTTTTACGAAAAATACATACGAATAAAAAGACCAACGGAACTCTAAAATGAACTTATTGCAAATGCGCCATGACACTTTGACCCCTGCAATAATATTTAGTTTTTTTAAATCTTTATATCAGAAGTTTTTTTTTGATAAAAGTGCAATAAGAGATAACTCAGCAAGGCAATGTGACTGATAATAAGTAGCTATTACTGTTGGCCCAGTGACACTGGCTATTAGTTCACTTTTAATGATTTTAGCTTATCTTATTTTGCATATAAATAAAGTAACAATAATATGCCTTTACAAAAAACCTGACAAAAAAAAGTGCCCTATTTCGCCCGTGGAAGGTTATGAATGGTTTTTCTTTTGGTTGGACAACTTTCCCCATGGAATCATGTGTCGCAAATGTAAAAAAAAATATTTTCCCATAAAAAATTGTAATGTTAAAAATTACCAATTTGTATGGGGAAATCAAAAAAAAAATTCATTCAAAAATGGATCACAAAATAATAATAGTTACTAAAACTATTATTATTTTGTGATCCATTTTTGAATGATTTTTTTTTTGATTTCCCCATACAAATTGGTAATTTTTAACATTACAAGTTTTTATGGGAAAATATTTTTTTTTACATTTGCGACACATGAATCCATGGGGAAAGTTGTTCGATTTAATCTTTAGAACCTTATATTGGCTCAGAGTACTTGACAACCTAGACACTTACCTATATGGGGTTCAACAAGATATATAACCATTCCAAATTTCAAGTAAAAGGGATCAGTAGTTAACATAAATAAATACTTGTACTAAATATAACAAAAAAATCGCGTCTAAATTATTCTTCAATCCAAAATATACATTTTTTTTCACTTGTCAAATATTTGTTTGCTGCGGTCGAAGTGCATATTTGCAGTTGTCAAATTAGCACGTTTAATATTCTAACTACAAATGCAAGTGTTAAATATTTGCTAAAACCAAATATTAATTTTGTTTTCCAGATTTGCGAATTCTTACTAACACTTAATTGTATGCAACTTTCAATTTTTGACATACCAAATTTGAATTCATTAACAATTTTTTAGGTACCAAATTACCTTAGATATAGTTTTTTTTTTAATATTAAGATCAATTATAGTGCTAAACTTGTTAAAAAATTTTGGACTAGTTTTACGAGTAGTTTATTGAAGCACGGCTTATGACGTTGTATCAACTATTGTATGTATTTAAATTGTATATAAACTAAGCAGTTTGTGACCAGTAAGAAATGTTCCACAAATTATTATTATTATAAACATCCAGACCATGGAGAGTTAACCGAAAAACCTACTAATATTATGAGTCGAATCCACAACCTCCGGATTAGGGTTACCATACGTTCGGATTTGTCCGGACTTTTAGGCTTTGGCCGCTGTTTACCCGGCTTTTTTGGCTGGAATACGAGTAATAAAACCTACATAAATAATATAAAATAAGTCTTTAATCTTAATTAACCTCGTTATTTATCCCAAAAAAAACTAAATATTAATATTTTTTTATTATAATTTAGCATAAGTTTTAGTTTAAAGTTGCCTCGATAGATAAAAAAAAAAGTTACCTCTATTTTTTATCGATATTTAAGTTATGTTTATTATTATGTATAAGATAGTATATAAAAAATCTACAAAAACCATCTAGGGTACCTTTTTGGCTCCCCAGAACCGTTTAAACTCTCACGGTACTCAATGGCGGGACTGACCCGTAGATCTAGTACATGTCCTAGTGTTTTTGTAAAATAAAAAAAATAAAAAAAGTTATTGCAAAAGTACTGTATTTTTGCCAAGAATTTGGCGCGAGATTTTCTTTTGTTTTTCAATCGCACGCTTTGTTACATGCATCTTTTATTTCACCTGTTTTATTTGTCTTTATACGCCCTCCATGTCCGGCTTTTTGTCAGTATTTTTAAATAATAGTTGTTAATGGCACGTTAAATGTATCTCGGAACGGCAATCGGATGGCGAGTGGTAATCTGTACCTTGTAGTGGTACGTCGGAGACTTTTAAATAGGCAACCGGAAATAAATGCGGTTGCTTGAAAGGTAATAACTTAATTATTTAATCTTTTTTTTTTTGCCAGCCGAAACACAGTTTTCGCTCTAGCAAATAAAATAAGTTAAGAGGCAACCGCTTCAAATTAGCTGAGCATACTTATTGAAGCCACCAAACGTTGGAAAAAATTGCCATCCGATTCTGTTGGGCAGTTTCGGAGAAACATCCAAAAGAAAATGGCGTCGAACGTACCAGCTGTCACTCGACTTTCAAAATAAAACTAGTACATTTGACGCCATTTTTTACTTTAATAGTTACACTTACAAACTAACTTGGTGCAACTCAGCCTAACTAAATGCAAAACTAAGGCTGTATTGCTATCAGGCTAAGTTGCACCAAAATGAAATATCATTGGCTAACGCACAAAGCAACGACTGATTTCACAATTTAAAAAAAAAAAAATTTTTTTACATATGCCTGAAAATTTCATACTATCTTTCAACCTGTCCACATACAATCCGCATGAGGTCGCTGACAGATATATCACCATTTCCTATACATATTATATTGATAAATTGAATCCAGGAGCTTATCTAGGCCAATATTGACTTTGCCTTTCTTTGCACAACTCACAATCTATCTTATAACGTTAAGTTTTATTAATATTGCATTTTTTTTTTAGAAATTTTGATAACAGATCATTTATTTTAATGTAAAAAAATGATAAGTTAATCTTTTTTATATTAAAAAAAAATGTTGGGTTGTTACCTCAGTTCACTGAACTCATTTTTTTACATACCGTGGTTAAAAAAAAGTTATTTTATTTGTCGTTATGTTTAGGCCTTTGAATCATTATTACAAATTATAAACAGGAAACTATTTTTTTATTTGTATCATTACTAATACACTCGAAAACCACACTTTTATAATAAAAACCCACTTTATCCCCTTTGTTACGTTTTCACGCTTAAAACGTTGAACCAATTTAAATAAAATTTCAGATTTTGACATAAATCCTCAAAAAGTAAAAATAAATTCTAAAATTTGTTAATGCAGTTGCAATTTATTTTTACTTTAAATCCTCAAAAAGTAAAAATAAATTCTAAAATTTGTTAATGCAGTTGCAATTTATTTTTACTTTAAATCCTCAAAAAGTAAAAATAAATTCTAAAATTTGTTAATGCAGTTGCAATTTATTTTTACTTTTTGAGGATTTATGTCATTCTAATATACCCAACTTTGCTCCATATAACACTTTTCTTAATCTGGTGTATTTAAAAACATTTCCCTAAGATACTCTTTAAACACACACCCCCATAGTTATTTGTATATACCCCCATAGCTATTTCGAAAACTGAAATTTTATTTAAATTGGTTCAACGTTTTAAGCGTGAAAACGTAACAAAGGGGATAAAGTGGGTTTTTATTATAAAAGTGTGGTTTTCGAGTGTATTAGTCATGATACAAATAAAACAATAGTTTCCTGTTTTTCTTTATTCTTTCCATTTTTATTGTTTAATAGTGGTCATTTTATGTAATCGTTTTAGTTGATTAAATGATTTGGAAAGTACTTAATATACTTAAAAAACTACTTAAGTAGTATCATATCATGAAGGTAAAAACGCGTGCCCGTCCGCGCGTTTTTTTAGCTTCATGTAAAATATAAAACAAACCCTTATTCAATAATCTTCTACTATAAATATATATATATATATATATATATATATATATAGCCTCCGTAGACTAGTGGTTGCGCTTTTGGCGTTGATCTGGAGGTCGTGGGTTCGTTCCACCCATGGCAAAAATATATTAGTACATTTTTCTGTACAGTTTGTCATGGTCTGGGTGTTTATAAAATATAATAAGTATTATATCGTTGCTTCTGGTACACATAGAACAAGCCTAGCTTAGTTTGTGACCAGAGCAATATGTGTAAATTGTCCTACATATTATATTATTATCTAATATAAGGCCGGATTAAAAAACATATACCTATAGTCTCATTTATAAAACCTTTTTTTTTAATTTGGCAGTGTAAAATTTTCTATTTGAATTGATTTGTGGGGCCTATCAAGGTACGATTGGTATAGGATCTTGTCACACCTACGTTTGTCTAGACTCCTTGACCAGCCTTCAACCCGAACAAATCAGCTGAGTGGTGATGTCATCGTATATCATCAGCTGTCATCTGTACCTACTGTGGACACACGAAAGATTTGTCATAGGAGGTAGGACACAAAATAGGTATTACCATCCACCACTTTTTTTTAATCGAAAGCGTTTTTGTGCATTCGTTATGATGAACTAAAGCTACATGGGACATTGTTTCTTTTCCCTTTAGTTTACTTTGGATATAGGTACATACATATCATCACGAGTGCCTTACGGCGCTCGAGACCGCCTAGACGGCCCCAGGGTACCCAGCGGAGTGGTTTTAATCCCACCTCGTCGTAGCCGATGGTATGAGTCTTCACCGAACAAGTGGCTAGCTTGTCGCGATGTTTTGAAGACTCAATAACCCATCTATAAACAGTTTCACAAGCGGTACAGTGAAACCAGGGCCGACAGCTTAACGTGCTCTCCAAAGCACTATAGTGGGTTCCAATGAATGTTTTAATTAAAAACTCATTGGTACACACCGGAATTCGAACCAGGGACCTTAGTATTTTTAAGTCCAAGGTCTAACCAACTCTGCCACCACGTATATATTTTGTATATTTTTCAGTATAATGATTTTATTTGACTCTATTCGGACTAGGATATTTGTCAGAGCTGATAATGTCCTAAATTGTATAGTTTTTTTAAAACTCATCTATAGCCTATAAAACACTTGGAAATATGTCGCTATAGCCCCCTGACCCCTTTTATCTCCCACTGGTACCGCGATACTTTTATTTTTGATTTTTTTTTCTATAATCTGATAGGAAGGTAAGAGAATCGCAGGAAGTTCCTCGAAAATACCATAGATGAGAGGACGGATGACGCCTATGTCGCAACACAAGTTAACACCTTAGACTTAAAAACACTTAGGTCCCTGGTTCGAATCCCGGTGTGTACCAATGAGTTTTTAGTATAAAAAAAAATGTACATTTGTTTGACAACATCACTATAGTGCCTCGGGCCTCGGAGAGCACGTTAAGCTGTCGGACCCGGTTTCACTATACCAACTTGTGAAACTGTATATAGATGGGCTTTTAAGTCTATTCTAAACATCGCGACGAGCTAGCCACTTGTTCGGTGTAGACTCATACCATCGGCTACGACGAGGTGGGATTAAAACCCCTCCGCTGGGAACCCTGGGGCCGTCTAGGCGGTCTCGGGCGCCTTAAAGCACCCGTGACGATATGTAAAAACTATCTAGAGCCGCGTAAGATTTTGCCTTTGAATCTTCATTTGCCTTTGTAGTATAAATAACTCGTAAAGATTCAACTTCTAATCTTCCTTCTTCCTTTGATGAGTCCTGTGGTGAAATTAAATCAGTAAGATTTCTTCGTTTCGAAGAAATATCATTTATCATCGATTGAACTTATAGAAAAAGCTTAGAGTGCTTGTCTAGACTTGTGCACAACCTTCACCTCTGCTGATAAACTTCGTCACGATTAGATGATCTCAGTTTGTCTCCGGATTTAGGTTTGTTACTGTAGACACCGCACCTTTGATAATTTTGTAACTATTTACAGCTATCACTTAGTTTGTAAAACTAAACCATAGATATGATTTAAATATTATAAAAAAAAAATCTAAGTACACAAATATTCTTAAGTTTTTGTTTAGTCATCCGTTATTTAAATGAGAAGTTTTAACTTCTTTATAACTATTGTCAAATAATGATTTTCAGTTGAACAAGAACTTCACCAAAATATGCCGCAAAAATATACCACGTATATTATTTATTTTATTGCAAAAGTAATTGTTACTTAAATCTCCCACAGAAAAATTCTTTTATTGTGCAATGCATTACAACTTATTTATTTTTTGAGCACGGCTTGTTTCTACCAGACTCTAAGCACACCTACAAAGACCATGAATGAAATAAAATCCATTTGCCCCAAGGCAATGACGAGTATGCTTTAATATACTGGCTTCTGCCGGTAAAGCAGCGAGGATATACAATCAACTCCTCGTTTTTTAACCGCACTCTGAAAGGAGACTACCACTTCGACAAGAAATTAAAGCAGTAAGCTCCTGAAAACCGTTTAAATAAGCATTATTTATAATTTTACCTACACACTGAGCAATAGTTGAATTTTCTGGACACCATGAATCAGTGAATGTTTCCAATGATTTTAAAACTAAATTTACTTCTTTGCCTTTTTATCATACATTAAAGCCTGTTGAAATCATCAATATCATTCTATATATTTTATATATATAGTTATATATATATATATATAGTTGCACTAATACGACAGCAACCGATGGCCAACATCTATCACTCATGTCATCGACACTTACTTCTTTGGCTATGAATTTATTTTATTGTACATAATTATTTATGGACCTGTCTGGAGATTTGATGCGTTTACATTTTTAATATCCTTGATTAATGAATGCAATATAAATATTTGCTTGGAGCTCTTATTTAGTTGTTACAAAAAAAATACTAAAAAAATAAAGATAGAAAACAGAAGAATGACTATTTTGGATTAGTCACTTATGGTAGTGGAGGAAAAGCTAAATGTTTCTGTGATAATGAGTGACCGCACAGTATAATCATATCTATTTGTACTTTTTGGCTTATATTAAACAATATCATTCAATAACCTCCTACTAGTCCAGGAGCGTATACACATAAATGTCACGTAACGATGCATTGTTATGATGAGCATAACCTTCATCATTAACCTGCTGCAGTCTACAGATGGTATAGGCATCCTGACCAATCTATGTTCCTTAACTTCTAAATGTCTTACTTGGAAGAGGTTAAATATATATAGCTAGGGGACAGATCTGTCCGTCCATCAAAATAAACAAAATCAAAATAAATTTGCCAACAATCAAAGTCTATAATTTGGCCAGCTTCCGTACACTAGTGGTTGGTCTTTGGCGTTGTATCCAGAGGTTGTGGGTTTCATTTCCACCTATGCCAAATTAAAGGTAGTACATTTTTCTGTAGTCATGGTCTTGGTGTTTATAAAATGTAATATGTATTATATCGTTATTTCTGGTACACACATAGCCTAGAGCTTAGTTTGTGACCAGAATGTGTAAAATTATCATACATATTATTATTACTATTATTATAATTAAATGAATTCCGCTTACATTTTTACACGTACAACTGAAGTTTTAGCAAAATTAGCTATAATAAAATTCTTTGTAGCGAAACGGTTTACCGTAGAAAGTAGGCCAACGGAACTGTCGAGAAAATGTGGGAAATAAACATGTCTGACTAAGTCTCTGACTGCACTATGCAGTTAGTTAATTTTAACTACGGTTTTGTTCGTTAATTTTAACTACAGTTTCTTGTGGAATTTAAATTATCGCTAACCTAACGTCAGAACGTGCTCGGTGTTAATACAAACAGCGTTTTCATGTTTGGTCACTTATATCAACAATTGTGGCCTCATTCAGGGGTTCGTACAGGTAGCTAGTGTTACTTCCGTGAGAGATTTTAGATATGGTCATTGTTTTAGAATGGTTTTTCTTTTTGTACTTAAATATTTTCTTTTTTGTTCATTTTAGTATTGCCATATTTTACATTTTCTTTTTATAGTTATGTTTTATGAATCTTTTCTAAAATTGTTTACTTGTTTCTTTGTTAGATGTTTAAAAGTATTTGTCCAGAATGAACAAAATAAATAAATATTCTTTATTTTGCAAGAATATGGTTACAAAGGTGATACATAATAAAATTAAGATCTACATACTCTGTAACATACTCTCTAAATTTAAGATCTACATAACTTAACAAGAACAATCACAAAGCATATTGAAACAAACAGAATACAAAAAAAAAACAATAATAACACTAACACTTCCGACAGAACAAAACACATTAAAAATAATAATAAAAGGATAATTAATGAATTAATATTAATGAAATTGTACAAAATCACACAATATGTATTATATAAATAGATTTATTTGGAACAATACTCGTATATACTACTCATTATTTTAGTTTTTCATCTAAAAAATTATTAACGGTGTAGTATCGTTTTTCCAATAAGAAGTCGTGAATAGTGATTTCTTTAGATGTCTTAAATTCAATTCGGTGCAAGGTTTAGGTAACTGATTATATATTTTAATTGCCATGCAATAACAATTTCTTGCGCATAGAGTTAGACGTTTGTCGAGGCATATATAATTTATGAATGTACCTCTCGCTGCGGTACTCCATGTCACCGTTGGTTTTAAATACAAGTATATTGTGATGTATGGTACAAAACAAGTCATTTGTAGTTTTTTATTTATTTGCTGTTTTCTTAGATATAGTCTGTTGTAGTCCTCTTGTATTAAATATTGCCTTTTTTTTATTATTAATTTTACTTTTGTCATATTTTACATTTTCTTTTTAAAGTTATGTTTTATGAATCTTTTATAAAGTTGTTTGCTTGTTGCTTTGTTAGATGTTTAAAAGTATTTGTCCGAACTGAACAAGTCATTTGTTGATATTTTTATTTTATCTATTCTGTTATCGTAGATTTTAAATTTTATTTAAAATGTGTATTATTTTTAGTCCCATTAAGCTTTACTAAAAAACAATTCATATTATTATTTATCAGCATTCATACTCTTAGCTTTTTTTTGTTCCTTTTAAGCACTAGTCACGAATTCTTATCAATCCTCTAAAGCGCTTTGTTAAATAGTTTTTTTTAACTGTCTACAACTCTGACACCTTGGTTAAGGCATAAATCAGTTGTCAACGCGAATCTAGAGCAGAGCATACAAAGTAGCTGATGAGAAGACCTCATGATATCACCATACGTCGTGGCCTGTCAAACCGTGACGGCTGTCTACATTTCTTGCGCCATTTGTAACTACACGACAGTCGACAGGTGAATTATCGTTGTGTTTGCTTTGCTCTAATCCTTTAATTGTTCATTTAAAAAAAAAAAAATTGGTTACATACAAAATGCATTACTTTTTTTTTACTATCGTGTAAATTTTAGGGTACCGTTTGTTTTTAAATAAAATCCATTAAAGGCACCCAGTTCGCCTGTCCAGACCAGAATTCGAAAACTGGTCGAGAGTGTAAAAACACTGTGGAAAGTACCGGAGTGAAGTTAGCGGCCAAAAGTTTTCTGCCATTATAACTCGACCAATTTTAAAATCCTCTTTTTTTAATATGATAAAACTGACACAATATACACTAAATAACAAAACTCACCCTTTCATTAGATGCCTAAGTGTCCCTAAGACCCTTTTATATAAGAATTAAGTGAAAAAAATAAAAGATAATATTTTATTTATTTATTTTACTATGCGAGTGAATTGGATTATCTAATCCCCTGACCAAGAGATACTGACATATTGGAATAGATAGAGGAGACCATGACACACTATTCTAGCAAGACTCTAGGTGGTACTATGACTAGTTATTTAATTATGATTTTTTTTAATTTATGATATCAGTCAAATTTATAAATTTTAATATAGGAGTGAATTGGATTATCAAATCCCCTGACCAAGAGATACTGACATATTGGAATAGTTAGAGGAGGCCATGACACACTATTCTAGCAAGTTCCTAGGTGGTACTATGACTAGTTATTTAATTATGATTCTTTTAATTTATGATATCAGTCAAATTTATAAATTTTAATATAGGAGTGAATTGGATTATCAAATCCCCTGACCAAGAGATACTGACATATTGGAATAGTTAGAGGAGGCCATGACCCACTATTCTAGCAACTTTCTAGGTGGTACTATGACTAGTTATTTAATTATGATTTTTTAAATTTATGATATCAGTCAAATTTATAAATTTTAATATAGGAGTGAATTGGATTATCAAATCCCCTGACCAAGAGATACTGACATATTGGAATAGTTAGAGGAGGCCATGGCACACTATTCTAACAAGTTCCTAGGTGGCACTATGACTAGTTATTTAATTATGATTTTTTAAATTTATGATATCAGTCAAATTTTAAAATTTTAATATAGGAGTAAATTGGATTATCAAATCCCCTGACCAAGAGATACTGACATATTGGAATAGTTAGAAGAGGCCATGACACACTATTCTAGCAAGTTCCTAGGTGGTACTATGACTAGTTATTTAATTATGATTTTTTAAATTTATGATATCAGTCAAATTTTTAAATTTTAATATAGGAGTAAATTGGATTATCAAATCCCCTGACCAAGAGATACTGACATATTGGAATAGTTAGAGGAGGCCATGACACACTATTCTAGCAAGTTCCTAGGTGGTACTATGACTAGTTATTTAATTATGATTCTTTTAATTTATGACATCAGTCAATTTTACAAATTTAAATATAGGAGTGAATTGGATTATCAAATCCCCTGACCAAGAGATACTGACATATTGTAATAGTTAGAGGAGGCCATGACACACTATTCTAGCAAGTTCCTAGGTGGTACTATGACTAGTTATTTAATTATGATTCTTTTAATTTATGACATCAGTCAATTTTACAAATTGTAATATAGGAGTGAATTGGATTATCAAATCCCCTGACCAAGAGATACTGACATATTGGAATAGTTAGAGGAGGTCATGGCACACTATTCTAGCAAGTTCCTAGGTGGTACTATGACTAGATATTTAATTATGATTTTCTAAATTTATGATATCAGTCAAATTTATAAATTTTAATATAGGAGTGAATTGGATTATCAAATCCCCTGACCAATAGATACTGACATATTGGAATAGTTAGAGGAGGCCATGACACACTATTCTACCAAGTTCCTAGGCGGTACTATGACTAGTTATTTAATTATGATTCTTTTAATTTATGACATCAGTCAATTTTACAAATTTTAATATAGGAGTGAATTGGATTATCAAATCCCCTGAACAAGAGATACTGACATATTGGAATAGTTAGAGGAGGCCATAGCACACTATTCTAAAAAGTTCCTAGGTGGTACTATGACTAGTTATTTAATTATGATTTTTTAAATTTATGATATCAGTCAAATTTTTAAATTTTAATATAGGAGTAAATTGGATTATCAAATCCCCTGACCAACAGATACTGACATATTGGAATAGTTAGAGGAGGCCATGACACACTATTTTAGCAAGTTCCTAGGTGGTACTATGACTAGTTATTTAATTATGATTCTTTTAATTTATGACATCAGTCAATTTTACAAATTTTGATATAGGAGTGAATTGGATTATCAAATCCCCTGACCAAGAGATACTGACATATTGGAATAGTTAGAGGAGGCCATGACACACTATTCTAGCAAGTTCCTAGGTAGTACTATGACTAGTTATTTAATTATGATTTTTTAATTTATGATATCAGTCAATTTTATAAATTTTAATATAGGAGTGAATTGGATTATCAAATCCCTTGACCAAGAGATACTGACATATTGGAATAGTTAGAGGAGGCCATGACACACTATTCTAGCAAGTTCCTAGGTGGTACTAAGACTAGTTATTTAATTATGATTTTTTTTATTTATGATATCAGTCAAATTTATAAATTTTAATATAGGAGTGAATTGGATTATCAAATCCCCTGACCAAGAGATACTGACATATTGGAATAGTTAGAGGAGGCCATGAAACACTATTCTAGCAACTTCCTAGGTGGTACTATGATTAGTTATTTAATTATGATTCTTTTAATTTATGACATCAGTCAATTTTACAAATTTAAATATATCAGTGAATTGGATTATCAAATCCCCTGACCAAGAGATACTGACATATTGGAATAGTTAGAGGAGGCCATGACACACTATTCTAGCAAGTTCCTAGGTGGTACTATGACTAGTTATTTAATTATGATTTTTTTAATTTATGATATCAGTCAAATTTATAAATTTTAATATAGGAGTGAATTGGATTATCAAATCCCCTGACCAAGATATACTGACATATTGGAATAGTTAGAGGAGACCATGACACACTATTCTAGCAACTTTCTAGGTGGTATTATGACTAGTTATTTAATTAAGATATTTTAAATTTATGATATCAGTCAAATTTATAAATTTAAATATAGGAGTGAATTGGATTATTAAATCCCCTGACCAAGAGATACTGACATATTGGAATAGTAAGAGGAGGCCATGACACACTATTCTAGCAAGTTCCTAGGTGGTACTATGACTAGTTATTTAATTATGTTTTTTTTATTTATGATATCAGTCAAACTTATAAATTTTAATATAGGAGTGAATTGGATTATCAAATCCCCTGACCAAGAGATACTGACATATTGAAATAGTTAGAGGAGACCATGACACACTATTCTAGCAACTTCCTAGGTGGTACTATGACTAGTTATTTAATTATGATTTTTTAAATTTATGATATCAGTCAAATTTATAAATTTTAATATAGGAGTGAATTGGATTATCAAATCCCCTGACCAAGAGATACTGACATATTGGAATAGTTAGAGGAGGCCATGACACACTATTCTAGCAAGTTCCTAGGTGGTACTATGACTAGTTATTTAATTATGATTCTTTTAATTTATGACATCAGTCAATTTTACAAATTGTAATATAGGAGTGAATTGGATTATCAAATCCCCTGACCAAGAGATACTGACATATTGAAATAGTTAGAGGAGACCATGACACACTATTCTAGCAAGTTCCTAGGTGGTACTATGACTAGTTATTTAATTATGTTTTTTTTTAATTTATGATATCAGTCAAATTTATAAATTTTAATATAGGAGTGAATTGGATTATCAAATCCCCTGACCAAGAGATACTGACATATTGGAATAGTTAGAGGAGGCCATGACACACTATTCTAGCAAGTTCCTACGTGGTACTATGACTAGTTATTTAATTATGATTTTTTTAATTTATGATATCAGTCAAATTTATAAATTTTAATATAGGAGTGAATTGGATTATCAAATCCCCTGACCAAGAGATACTGACATATTGGAATAGTTAGAGGAGACCATGACACACTATTCTAGCAACTTCCTAGGTGGTACTATGACTAGTTATTTAATTATGATTTTTTAAATTTATGATATCAGTCAAATTTATAAATTTTAATATAGGAGTGAATTGGATTATCAAATCCCCTGACCAAGAGATACTGACATATTGGAATACTTAGAGGAGGCCATGACACACTATTCTAGCAAGTTCCTAGGTGGTACTATGACTAGTTATTTAATTATGGGCCGCGAAGTTTTGTGTATCTGGATGACTTTTTTAAAAAAACACTGAAAAAAAAAAGAGATCGGTCTTGCTTCGCTCGACGGCTCGTTTCTAATCGTTTCGCACATCCGTAATTCGCGTCGTCGAGCGAAGCGAGCCGGCTCGCAGTACCCAGTCGGCTAACCACACATTACGCGGCCGCTTCGAGACGGATAGCGTCGAGCGAAACGGCCGCGATGTTTTTTGTCAAGTCACCTAATGTACCTCGATGATTTAAGTGTATCTGGATGCCTTTTTTCAAAAAATACTGAAAAAAAAATTGTGGTCGGCTCGTATCCAACTGTTTTTCACATTATTCATAATTTAAATCGAGTCGTCGAGCGAAGCGGTCGCGTAATGTGTGGTTAGCCGACTGGGTAATGCGAGCCGGCTCGCTTCGCTCGACTACGCGAATCACGGATGTGCGAAACGGTTAGAAACGAGCCGTCGAGCGAAGCGAGATGGTTCCCGTCGAGAGAAGCGGCCCCGAAGTTTTTTCCAAGTCACATAATGTACCTCGATGATTTAAATGTATCTGGATGACTTTTTTTTTTTAATTAGTTAAATTTAGTGAAAAAAAAAATTGCCGTTTTGCTGAAAAAAAAATCTATCAGATCTCTTATATAAATGCTACAAAATCGTCTATGCACGTTTTTCGCTGTCTATCACCGTTTTCGATAAATAAAAAAAATCTCTCTCAAAAAATCACACCCTTTTTTCATATATAATAGTGTGTCATGGTCTTCTCTAACTTTTCCAATATGTCAGTATCTCTTGGTCAGGGGATTTGATAATCCAATTCACTCCTATATTTAAATTTATAAATTTGACTGACAGCATAAATTAAAAAAATCATAATTAAATAACTAGTCATAGTACCACCTAGGAACTTGCTAGAATAGTGTGTCATGGCCTCCTCTAACTATTCCAATATGTCAGTATCTCTTGGTCAGAGGATTTGATAATCCAATTCACTCCTATATTAAAATTTATAAATTTGACTGATATCATAAATTTAAAAAATCATAATTAAATAACTAGTCATAGTACCACCTAGGAACTTGCTAGAATAGTGTGCCATGGCCTCCTCTAACTATTCCAATATGTCAGTATCTCTTGGTCAGGGGTTTTGATAATCCAATTCACTCCTATATTTAAATGTATAAATTTGAATGATATCATAAATTTAAAAAATCATAATTAAATAACTAGTCATAGTACCACCTAGAAAGTTGCTAGAATAGTGTGTCATGGTCTCCTCTAACTATTCCAATATGTCAGTATCTCTTGGTCAGGGGATTTGATAATCCAATTCACTCCTATATTAACATTTGTAAAATTGACTGATGTCATAAATTAAAAGAATCATAATTAAATAACTAGTCATAGTACCACCTAGGAACTTGCTAGAATAGTGTGTCATGGCCTCCTCTAACTATTTCAATATGTCAGTATCTCTTGGTCAGGGGATTTGATAATCCAATTCACTCCTATATTAAAATTTGTAAAATTGACTGATGTCATAAATTAAAAGAATCATAATTAAATAACTAGTCGTAGTACCACCTAGGAACTTGCTAGAATAGTGTGTCATGGCCTCCTGTAACTATTGCAATTTGTCAGTATCTCTTGGTCAGAGGATTTGATAATCCAATTCACTCCTATATTAAAATTTATAAATTTGACTGATATCATAAATTTAAAAAATCATAATTAAATAACTAGTCATAGTACCACCTACGAACTTGCTAGAATAGTGTGTCATGGCGTCCTCTAACTATTCCAATATGTCAGTATCTCTTGGTCAGGGGATTTGATAGTCCAATTCACTCCTATATTACAATTTGTAAAATTGACTGATGTCATAAATTAAAAGAATCATAATTAAATAACTAGTCATAGTACCACCTAGGAACTTGCTAGAATAGTGTGTCATGGCCTCCTCTAACTATTCCAATATGTCAGTATCTCTTGGTCAGGGGATTTGATAATCCAATTCACTCCTATATTAAAATTTATAAATTTGACTGATTTCATAAATTTAAAAAATCATAATTAAATAACTAGTCATAGTACCACCTAGGAAGTTGCTAAAATAGTGTGTCATGGTCTCCTCTAACTATTCCAATATGTCAGTATCTCTTGGTCAGGGGATTTAATAATCCAATTCACTCCTATATTAAAATTTATAAATTTGACTGATATCATAAATTAAAAAAATCATAATTAAATAACTAGTCATAGTACCACCTAGAAACTTGCTAGAATAGTGTGTCATGGCCTCCTCTAACTATTCCAATATGTCAGTATCTCTTGGTCAGGGGATTTGATAATCCAATTCACTCCTATATTAACATTTGTAAAATTGACTGATGTCATAAATAAAAAAAAATCATAATTATATAACTAGTCATAGTACCACCTAGAAACTTGCTATAACAGTGTGTCATGGCCTCCTCTAACTATTCCAATATGTCAGTATCTCTTGGTCAGGGGATTTGATAATCCAATTCACTCCTATATTAAAATTTGTAAAATTGACTGATGTCATAAATTAAAAGAATCATAATTAAATAACTAGTCATAGTACCACCTAGGAACTTGCTAGAATAGTGTGTCATGGCCTCCTCTAACTATTCCAATATGTCAGTATCTCTTGGTCAGGGGATTTGATAATCCAATTCACTCCTATATTAAAATTTATAAATTTGACTGATTACATAAATAAAAAAAATCATAATTATATAACTAGTCATAGTACCACCTAGGAACTTGCTAGAATAGTGTGTCATGGCCTCCTCTAAGTATTCCAATATGTCAGTATCTCTTGGTCAGGGGATTTGATAATCCAATTCACTCCTATATTAAAATTTATAAATTTGACTGATATCATAAATTTAAAAAATCGTAATTAAATAACTAGTCATAGTACCACCTAGAAAGTTGCTAGAATAGTGTGTCATGGTCTCCTCTAACTATTCCAATATGTCACTATCTCTTGGTCAGGGGATTTGATAATCCAATTCACTCCTATATTAAAATTTATAAATTTGACTGATATCATAAATTAAAAAAATCATAATTAAATAACTAGTCATAGTACCACCTAGAAACTTGCTAGAATAGTGTGTCATGGCCTCCTCTAACTATTCCAATATGTCAGTATCTCTTGGTCAGGGGATTTGATAATCCAATTCACTCCTATATTAAAATTTGTAAAATTGACTGATGTCATAAATTAAAAGAATTATAATTAAATAACTAGTCATAGTACCACCTAGGAACTTGCTAGAATAGTGTGTCATGGCCTCCTCTAACTATTCCAATATGTCAGTATCTCTTGGTCAGGGGATTTGATAATCCAATTCACTCCTATATTAAAATTTATAAATTTGACTGATATCATAAATTAAAAAAATCATAATTAAATAACTAGTCATAGTACCACCTAGGAACTTGCTAGAATAGTGTGTCATGGCCTCCTCTAACTATTCCAATATGTCAGTATCTCTTGGTCAGGGGATTTGATAATCCAATTCACTCCTATATTAAAAATTTTAAAATTGACTGATGTCATAAATTTAAAAAATCATAATTAAATAACTAGTCATAGTACCACCTAGGAACTTGCTAGAATAGTGTGTAATTACCTCCTCTAACTATTCCAATATGTCAGTATCTCTTGGTCAGGGGATTTGATAATCCAATTCACTCCTATATTAAAATTTATAAATTTGACTGATTTCATAAATTTAAAAAATCATAATTAAATAACTAGTCATAGTACCACCTAAGAACTTGCTAGAATAGTGTGTCGTGGCCTCCTCTAACTATTCCAATATGTCAGTATCTCTTGGTCAGGGGATTTGATAATCCAATTCACTCCTATATTAAAATTTATAAATTTGACTGATATCATAAATTAAAAAAAAACATAATTAAATAACTAGTCATAGTACCACCTAGGAACTTGCTAGAATAGTGTGTCATGGCCTCCTCTAACTATTCCAATATGTCAGTATCTCTTGGTCAGGGGATTTGATAATCCAATTCACTCCTATATTAAAATTTATAAATTTGACTGATATCATAAATTTAAAAAATCATAATTAAATAACTAGTCATAGTACCACCTAAGAACTTGCTAGAATAGTGTGTCGTGGCCTCCTCTAACTATTCCAATATGTCAGTATCTCTTGGTCAGGGGATTTGATAATCCAATTCACTCCTATATTAAAATTTGTAAAATTGACTGATGTCATAAATTAAAAGAATCATAATTAAATAACTAGTCGTAGTACCACCTAGGAACTTGCTAGAATAGTGTGTCATGGCCTCCTGTAACTATTGCAATTTGTCAGTATCTCTTGGTCAGAGGATTTGATAATCCAATTCACTCCTATATTAAAATTTATAAATTTGACTGATATCATAAATTTAAAAAATCATAATTAAATAACTAGTCATAGTACCACCTACGAACTTGCTAGAATAGTGTGTCATGGCGTCCTCTAACTATTCCAATATGTCAGTATCTCTTGGTCAGGGGATTTGATAGTCCAATTCACTCCTATATTACAATTTGTAAAATTGACTGATGTCATAAATTAAAAGAATCATAATTAAATAACTAGTCATAGTACCACCTAGGAACTTGCTAGAATAGTGTGTCATGGCCTCCTCTAACTATTCCAATATGTCAGTATCTCTTGGTCAGGGGATTTGATAATCCAATTCACTCCTATATTAAAATTTATAAATTTGACTGATTTCATAAATTTAAAAAATCATAATTAAATAACTAGTCATAGTACCACCTAAGAACTTGCTAGAATAGTGTGTCATGGCCTCCTCTAACTATTCCAATATGTCAGTATCTCTTGGTCAGGGGATTTGATAATCCAATTCACTCCTATATTAAAATTTATAAATTTGACTGATATCATAAATTAAAAAAATCATAATTAAATAACTAGTCATAGTACCACCTAGGAACTTGCTAGAATAGTGTGTCATGGCCTCCTCTAACTATTCCAATATGTCAGTATCTCTTGGTCAGGGGATTTGATAATCCAATTCACTCCTATATTAAAAATTTTAAAATTGACTGATGTCATAAATTTAAAAAATCATAATTAAATAACTAGTCATAGTACCACCTAGGAACTTGCTAGAATAGTGTGTAATGGCCTCCTCTCACTATTCCAATACGTCAGTATCTCTTGGTCAGGGGATTTGATAATCCAATTCACTCCTATATTAAAATTTATAAATTTGAATGATATCATAAATTTAAAAAATCATAATTAAATAACTAGTCATAGTACCACCTAGAAACTTGCTATAACAGTGTGTCATGGCCTCCTCTAACTATTCCAATATGTCAGTATCTCTTGGTCAGGGGATTTGATAATCCAATTCACTCCTATATTAAAATTTATAAATTTGACTGATATCATAAATTAAAAAAATCATAATTAAATAACTAGTCATAGTACCACCTAGGAACTTGCTAGAATAGTGTGACATGGCCTTCTCTAACTATTCCAATATGTCAGTATCTCTTGGTCAGGGGATTTGATAATCCAATTCACTCCTATATTAAAAATTTTAAAATTGACTGATGTCATAAATTTAAAAAATCATAATTAAATAACTAGTCATAGTACCACCTAGGAACTTGCTAGAATAGTGTGTAATGGCCTCCTCTAACTATTCCAATATGTCAGTATCTCTTGGTCAGGGGATTTGATAATCCAATTCACTCCTATATTAAAATTTATAAATTTGACTGATATCATAAATTTAAAAAATCATAATTAAATAACTAGTCATAGTACCACCTAGAAACTTGCTAGAATAGTGTGCCATGGCCTCCTCTAACTATTCCAATATGTCAGTATCTCTTGGTCAGGGGATTTGATAATCCAATTCACTCCTATATTAAAATTTGTAAAATTGACTGATGTCATAAATTAAAAGAATCATAATTAAATAACTAGTCATAGTACCACCTAGGAACTTGCTAGAATAGTGTGTAATGGCCTCCTCTAACTATTACAATATGTCAGTATCTCTTGGTCAGGGGATTTGATAATCCAATTCACTCCTATATTAAAATTTATAAATTTGACTGATATCATAAATTTAAAAAATCTTAATTAAATAACTAGTCATAGTACCACCTAGGAACTTGCTAGAATAGTGTGACATGGCCTCCTCTAACTATTCCAATATGTCAGTATCTTTTGGTCAGGGGTTTTGATAATCCAATTCACTCCTATATTAAAATTTATAAATTTGAATGATATCATAAATTTAAAAAATCATAATTAAATAACTAGTCATAGTACCACCTAGAAACTTGCTATAACAGTGTGTCATGGCCTCCTCTAACTATTCCAATATGTCAGTATATCTTGGTCAGGGGATTTGATAATCCAATTCACTCCTATATTAAAATTTATAAATTTGACTGATTTCATAAATAAAAAAAATCATAATTATATAACTAGTCATAGTACCACCTAGAAACTTGCTATAACAGTGTGTCATGGCCTCCTCTAACTATTCCAATATGTCAGTATCTCTTGGTCAGGGGATTTGATAATCCAATTCACTCCTATATTAAAATTTGTAAAATTGACTGATGTCATAAATTAAAAGAATCATAATTAAATAACTAGTCATAGTACCACCTAGGAACTTGCTAGAATAGTGTGTCATGGCCTCCTCTAACTATTTCAATATGTCAGTATCTCTTGGTCAGGGGATTTGATAATCCAATTCACTCCTATATTAAAATTTATAAATTTGACTGATATCATAAATTTAAAAAATCATAATTAAATAACTAGTCATAGTACCACCTAAGAACTTGCTAGAATAGTGTGTCATGGCCTCCTCTAACTATTCCAATATGTCAGTATCTCTTGGTCAGGGGATTTGATAATCCAATTCACTCCTATATTAAAATTTATAAATTTGACTGATATCATAAATTAAAAAAAAACATAATTAAATAACTAGTCATAGTACCACCTAGGAACTTGCTAGAATAGTGTGTCATGGCCTCCTCTAACTATTCCAATATGTCAGTATCTCTTGGTCAGGGGATTTGATAATCCAATTCACTCCTATATTAAAATTTGTAAAATTGACTGATGTCATAAATTAAAAGAATCATAATTAAATAACTAGTCATAGTACCACCTAGGAACTTGCTAGAATAGTGTGTCATGGCTTCCTCTAACTATTCCAATATGTCAGTATCTCTTTGTCAGGGGATTTGATAATCCAATTCACTCCTATATTAAAATTTATAAATTTGACTGATATCATAAATTTAAAAAATCGTAATTAAATAACTAGTCATAGTACCACCTAGGAAGTTGCTAGAATAGTGTGTCATGGTCTCCTCTAACTATTCCAATATGTCAGTATCTCTTGGTCAGGGGATTTGATAATCCAATTCACTCTTATATTAAAATTTATAAATTTGACTGATATCATAAATTTAAAAAATCATAATTAAATAACTAGTCATAGTACCACCTAATAACTTGCTAGAATAGTGTGTCATGGCCTCCTCTAACTATTCCAATATGTCAGTATCTCTTGGTCAGGGGATTTGATAATCCAATTCACTCCTATATTAAAATTTATAAATTTGACTGATATCATAAATTAAAAAAATCATAATTAAATAACTAGTCATAGTACCACCTAGAAACTTGCTAGAATAGTGTGTCATGGCCTCCTCTAACTATTCCAATATGTCAGTATCTCTTGGTCAGGGGATTTGATAATCCAATTCACTCCTATATTAAAATTTATAAATTTGACTGATATCATAAATTAAAAAAATCATAATTAAATAACTAGTCATAGTACCACCTAGGGAGTTGCTAGAATAGTGTGTCATGGTCTCCTCTAACTATTCCAATATGTCAGTATCTCTTGGTCAGGGGATTTGATAATCCAATTCACTCCTATATTAAAATTTATAAATTTGACTGATATCATAAATTAAAAAAATCATAATTAAATAACTAGTCATAGTACCACCTAGAAACTTGCTAGAATAGTGTGTCATGGCCTCCTCTAACTATTCCAATATGTCAGTATCTCTTGGTCAGGGGATTTGATAATCCAATTCACTCCTATATTAAAATTTATAAATTTGACTGATATCATAAATTAAAAAAAAACATAATTAAATAACTAGTCATAGTACCACCTAGGAACTTGCTAGAATAGTGTGTCATGGCCTCCTCTAACTATTCCAATATGTCAGTATCTCTTGGTCAGGGGATTTGATAATCCAATTCACTCCTATATTAAAATTTATAAATTTGACTGATATCATAAATTAAAAAAATCATAATTAAATAACTAGTCATAGTACCACCTAGGAACTTGCTAGAATAGTGTGTCATGGCTTCCTCTAACTATTCCAATATGTCAGTATCTCTTTGTCAGGGGATTTGATAATCCAATTCACTCCTATATTAAAATTTGTAAAATTGACTGATGTCATAAATTAAAAGAATCATAATTAAATAACTAGTCATAGTACCACCTAGGAACTTGCTAGAATAGTGTGTCATGGCTTCCTCTAACTATTCCAATATGTCAGTATCTCTTTGTCAGGGGATTTGATAATCCAATTCACTCCTATATTAAAATTTATAAATATAAATTTGACTGATATCATAAATTTAAAAAATCGTAATTAAATAACTAGTCATAGTACCACCTAGGAAGTTGCTAGAATAGTGTGTCATGGTCTCCTCTAACTATTCCAATATGTCAGTATCTCTTGGTCAGGGGATTTGATAATCCAATTCACTCTTATATTAAAATTTATAAATTTGACTGATATCATAAATTTAAAAAATCATAATTAAATAACTAGTCATAGTACCACAAACAAAAAAAAAAAAAAAAAAAAACTTCAATCTGATAACATGTCAATAATTTTATTTTCTATTTATACTATATTATTATTATAATTTTACAACAGAAAAGAGCTTAATTCATGATCAGGTAACCCCATTATATAAAATATATTGAAGGCGAAGAGTTCCTCCACAAATTTTGGTGTTGCACTTGACAGAAAATCTATTTGGAATTAATTGACAGACAAAGAGGATACATGTAAACAAACCAAAATAAATCTCAGGAGCAGGGAGATTCTATGATATATTATTATTCTGGACCCTTAAAAAAATGTGAATCAATCCCGAAGCAGACGGCGCCTGTGGATATTTTTTTTAGGATTTAAACACTCAGAGGAAACTGGTTTTATGTTTTTATGAAACTCAATATTCAAGACTAATAGGATGTGACGAACATTATAATAATAAAAATACTGCAAATATACCAAAGGAGAAACATACACTACAGGCGCTAGATACCCTTAAATAGTTATCTACACTACAACCATCCATATGAAATATTTTTCCTAATAACTTTAGCTTTATATTTTTTTTTAATTTTTAATATTTTTTATTGTTTTATGTTTATTAGTTTTTAAATGGACTTCCGTAGTTCACAGCCTTGCATGTTAGCATGTCCACTGTGTCCAAATTCTTCCAGGCTATTTAAAGGAGCACACGGTTTGAATATTCACAAATCTAAGTGTCATGTTCAGAGATCGATATCACAAAGTAGCTCATCTACGGTTGACACCAATGCTGTTCCAAACGTTCAGGTACCTGTTATGCAACATACCTATGAAACCTTTAATGATTTAAAAAAATGTAAAATAGTCATTAAAAGAATTCCTAAAGGATCACGTTGTCTAGTAGCAGACAAATTAAACTCCTTAATTATTGATTCCATAACCACAAATAATTCCTCAAGCTGGTTCGCACTTTTGTCTTTCCCTTTTATAGCGTTACAATTACCCGATAAAAATGATGCAGCATATAAAAACAAAACATTAACATCTATAGTAAAAGAAAATACTATATTATTCCAGCATATAACGTCACATATACCAATTAATTATCGTTCGACAACAATATACAAAAGAGTCGAAACTAAAGTGTTTGATGGTGATATAAAAGGTGCAATTAGATTACTAACATCAGAAAATTCCATAGCACCTAATAATGAAAATACTCTAAACATTTTGACACATCAACATCCTGTAAAATCCCATGCAATTGTATCACCTGATCCGTCCTTGGAAAACTTAAATTTTCCCATTATTTCAGAAAATGACGTTATAGATGCCTTAAATAGTTTTAACAGTGGTTCAGCAGCTGGCATGGATGGTTTGAGACCAAACCATCTAAAAGAATTAACTTCACAAACTGCAGGTAATAACGGAGTACGTCTTGTTTCATCTATACGACGTTTATGTCAATTTTTACTTGAAGGAAAATTAAATCCTGAAATATGTCCTTATTTATACGGTGCTAATTTATGCGCCCTTTCAAAAAAAGACGGTGGGATAAGACCGATAGCTGTGGGTAATGTCTTTAGACGCCTCGTTGGTAAAATTTGTTGTAGACATATTAGACAAGAAATGGGGCAATACCTAAAACCTATACAGTTGGGTTTTGGGACGCCACTTGGCTGTGAAGGAGCAATTCATGCCACTAGAAAATTTATTTTAAATAACCTAAATACAAACAAAATTATTTTAAAATTAGACATTAAAAATGCTTTTAATTGTTTAGACCGTGATCAAATTCTCAATCAAGTAAAAGAACATGTTCCGCTTTTGTATGCTTTTATTTACCAATGCTATTTTTATGAATCAAATCTTTTCTTCAACAATAATATTATTAAATCAAGTGTGGGAATTCAACAAGGTGACCCCTTAGGTCCTTTACTTTTTAGTCTTGGAATCCAGCCATTAATTTCTTCATTATCTTCCGAACTAAATATTTGGTATCTGGATGACGGAACCCTAGGTGGTGACTTGGATACAGTGAAATCAGATTTATCAAAAATTAGGACGTCGTTTTCTAATATAGGATTGGAGGTAAATTTTGACAAATCTGAAGTTTTTCTGTGTAACGATAGAAGCACTATTGATTTTCAACATATATTTCCTGGCATTAAAATTATAACTGATCAAAATTTTGAACTTTTAGGTGCGCCAATAACATTAAATTCAGTAGAATCCTTTATTAATAAGAAAATTTCTCAATTAAAAATATTACATGAGCATTTACCTAATCTTCATTCACATATTGCTTATACTATTTTAAAGTCTAGTTTTTCGATTCCTAAGTTTATATATCTCATCAGAACTTCTCCATTATGGAAATTCCCAAATTTATGTACTTTAATAGATGATTGCTTTAAATCATCTGTTGAATTAGTATTAAACGTGAAATTAACTGATTTGCAATGGATTCAAGCATCTCTTCCCATAAAGTTTGGTGGTATTGGAATTCGAAGGGTATCTGATGTGGGTTTACCTGCCTTTATTTCATCATGTTATGGGGTCTCAGATCTAGTCACTAGTATTTTGACAAATTTGGGTGTCAGTACTGAGACTCCATATCTAACTGATGCACTAGAAGCATTTAGACTCCCATCAGATGCCCTTCTTCCATCACAGCTTTCATCACAACGTCAATGGGATATGATAAATATTAAAAGATCACATAAAACTCTTTTGGAAAACGTTTCTAACACTGATTTGGCGCGGCTTAAAGCAGCATCAACATTAGAGTCAGGGTTATGGCTAGAGACACTCCCCTCACCGTCACTGGGTACTTTCCTAGATGACCAGTCGTTAAGAATTGCCATAGCATTAAGGTTAGGCGCTAATATCTGCCAACCTCATGCATGTATATGCGGAATGCAAGTCTTAGCGAATGGTCATCATGGATTAAGCTGCAGTCGAAGTGCAGGTAGATTGTCTCGACACCATAGCCTTAACGACCTTGTTCGTCGAGCTCTAACTTCGGCAAATGTTCCCAGTGTTCTCGAGCCTCATGGCTTAAGTAGAGTGGATGGGAAACGCCCAGATGGGTTGACACTAATCCCGTGGCAAAAAGGCCGTTGCCTTATTTGGGATGCCACTTGTGTCGACACTTTTGCGGCTTCCCACCTACAGGCCTGTGTAAGCTCAACGGGAGCGGCTGCCGAAGCAGCAGCCAAAATTAAACATCAAAAATATCAAAATTTTAAAAATGAATTTTTATTTATCCCATTCGCTGTGGAAACGACTGGGGTATGGGGCTCCGAAGCCAAGAACTTTGGAAAGAAATTGTGTGCTCTTTTAAATGAGGCTACGAGTGATCCCCGTTCCGGATACTTCTTCAAACAACGCGTATCACTGGCAGTGCAAAGGGGGAATGCAGCCAGTGTTATGGGAACATTCGGAGCGGGAAAGGGTCTGGACTTAGTGGACATGTAGGTTTATATATTTATATTGGATTTTTTTTTTTATTATGTTTCTTTGTAGGTTTCTTTTTTTTCATTAGTCTATATTTGGGTAAGGTTTTATTAGTATTATGTTTTAGTTATATATTTTATTTCTATTATATATTTAGTTTTATATTATAGTACCACCTAATAACTTGCTAGAATAGTGTGTCATGGCCTCCTCTAACTATTCCAATATGTCAGTATCTCTTGGTCAGGGGATTTGATAATCCAATTCACTCCTATATTAAAATTTATAAATTTGACTGATATCATAAATTAAAAAAATCATAATTAAATAACTAGTCATAGTACCACCTAGAAACTTGCTAGAATAGTGTGTCATGGCCTCCTCTAACTATTCCAATATGTCAGTATCTCTTGGTCAGGGGATTTGATAATCCAATTCACTCCTATATTAAAATTTATAAATTTGACTGATATCATAAATTAAAAAAAAACATAATTAAATAACTAGTCATAGTACCACCTAGGAACTTGCTAGAATAGTGTGTCATGGCCTCCTCTAACTATTCCAATATGTCAGTATCTCTTGGTCAGGGGATTTGATAATCCAATTCACTCCTATATTAAAATTTATAAATTTGACTGATATCATAAATTAAAAAAATCATAATTAAATAACTAGTCATAGTACCACCTAGGAACTTGCTAGAATAGTGTGTCATGGCCTCCTCTAACTATTCCAATATGTCAGTATCTCTTGGTCAGGGGATTTGATAATCCAATTCACTCCTATATTAAAAATTTTAAAATTGACTGATGTCATAAATTAAAAGAATCATAATTAAATAACTAGTCATAGTACCACCTAGGAACTTGCTAGAATAGTGTGTCATGGCCTCCTCTAACTATTCCAATATGTCAGTATCTCTTGGTCAGGGGATTTGATAATCCAATTCACTCCTATATTAAAATTTTTAAATTTGACTGATATCGTAAATTAAAAAAATCATAATTAAATAACTAGTCATAGTACCACCTAGAAACTTGCTAGAATAGTGTGTCATGGCCTCCTCTAACTATTCCAATATGTCAGTATCTCTTGGTCAGGGGATTTGATAATCCAATTCACTCCTATATTAAAATTTGTAAAATTGACTGATGTCATAAATTAAAAGAATCATAATTAAATAACTAGTCATAGTACCACCTAGGAACTTGCTAGAATAGTGTGTCATGGCCTCCTCTAACTATTCCAATATGTCAGTATCTCTTGGTCAGGGGATTTGATTATCCAATTCACTCCTATATTAAAATTTATAAATTTGACTGATATCATAAATTTAAAAAATCATAATTAAATAACTAGTCATAGTACCACCTAATAACTTGCTAGAATAGTGTGTCATGGCCTCCTCTAACTATTCCAATATGTCAGTATCTCTTGGTCAGGGGATTTGATAATCCAATTCACTCCTATATTAAAATTTATAAATTTGACTGATATCATAAATTAAAAAAATCATAATTAAATAACTAGTCATAGTACCACCTTGAAAGTTGCTAGAATAGTGTGTCATGGTCTCCTCTAACTATTCCAATATGTCAGTATCTCTTGGTCAGGGGATTTGATAATCCAATTCACTCCTATATTAAAATTTATAAATTTGACTGATATCATAAATTAAAAAAATCATAATTAAATAACTAGTCATAGTACCACCTAGGAACTTGCTAGAATAGTGTGTCATGGCCTCCTCTAACTATTCCAATATGTCAGTATCTCTTGGTCAGGGGATTTGATAATCCAATTCACTCCTATATTAAAATTTTTAAAATTGACTGATGTCATAAATTAAAAGAATCATAATTAAATAACTAGTCATAGTACCACCTAGAGACTTGCTAGAATAGTGTGTCATGGTATCCTCTATTTATTCCAATATGTCAGTATCTCTTGGTCAGGGGATTAGATAATCCAATTCACTCGCATAGTAAAATAAATAAATAAAATATTATCTTTTATTTTTTTCACTTAATTCTTATATAAAAGGGTCTTAGGGACACTTAGGCATCTACTGAAAGGGTGAGTTTTGTTATTTAGTGTATATTGTGTCAGTTTTATCATATTAAAAAAAGAGGATTTTAAAATTGGTCGAGTTATAATGGCAGAAAACTTTTGGCCGCTAACTTCACTCCGGTGTGGAAAGTTTGATTTTAGAAAGGAATTATTATTTTAGTAGGCATTAGAGATAAATAGGGAAACAAGCACATAATATGGTTCTCTACGTTTTTTAATCAGTATTTTCGGTTTTAAGTTAATAAAAAAATTATAGTAAATGCCTACATTATTATACCAAACCTCTTACAATTTTTATTGACTAGTGGTTAAGCCTTTGGCGTTGTATCCGGAGGTAGTAGGTTCGATTCCCACCCAAGGCAAAAAAAAAAGAGTACGTTATATAAAGTATAATATGTATTATATCATTCTTTTTGGTACACATCGTACAAGCCTAGAGCTTAGTTTGTGACCAGAGCAATATGTGTAAATTGTCCTACATATTATTATTATTTAAATATACCACGATACATATAAATACTCCATCTTAAATAGTAACTAATTTTTTTTCTGCCACAATTTTCTTGTGTAGTACGGAACCCTAAGTGCGCAAAGCATTCTCTGTTAGTTTTTTATGCTAATTTATGATGTAGTGAAGGTTCTTATAATTCGCAAATCTCCACAGTCACGACCCTCGGAAAAAAGTCATTTCTTAGTTCATTAGCCATGCTGTGGAATCGATCGGTAAAAACATATGCACGTTAGGTAAAATCGACAAAAAAACGATATGTGGTTTTTGTAAACCAGTGAATCGTTCACGACTTCAGTGTTAAGTACTGAACCACGTTTTTGGTTCAATACACTTTGCGTTTCATCATCATTTCCTCTGATAGAGTTAAGTTTCTAGGGGGGTATTGGCTTCGCTATAAATAGATCATTTTAATTACCTTTAGTTAATAAAAATAATTATATACCCGTGGTGTTCGAGTTGGTTAGACCTTAGACTTAAAAAAAACACCTATGTCCCTGGTTTATACCCCGGAGTGTACCCCGGAGTGTACCAATGAGTTTTTTATCTAAAAAAATATGTAGGTACTGTAGCGGGGGGGTTTTAAAGAAAAATTTACTATGAAAGATTAAGTTGGTTTAATACAAGTTTATTTAAAATATAAGATATATTTACAAGTAAAGTTGGTTTTGAGTACAGTAACTATGTAAGAGACCTACCTAATAAATGTTGGCCCTGCCTACAATAGATATGCCTATTATAAACTATAACTCTGACCGTATAGTATGGGAAGATTGGAAGGACTGACGAGGGACAGGCTCGAGGACTGGCACGCAGACTGGCACGTAGACAGGCGACGGCAGCAGATGTAGGCAGGCAAGCAGGAAGGCGGCGGCACGATGGCAGCAGCAGCAAGCACGCACGACTGTAGCAGCCGCACACGATGAGGCGAGGCCTCGTCTCTCAGGCTGACGCCTGAGACGAGGACTCAGATGGCCTCGACTCTCAAGGCTCTAGGCCTGAGGTGAGGTCCGTGAAGCAGTGGCTTGCGGCACGATGACGGCAGCAAGGGGAAGGCGGCGGCACGACGGCAGCACGCAGACGGCGGGCGGCACGGCTGTAGAGGCAGCCGTACACGAAGAGGTGAATTCCCGTCTCTCAGGCCAATGCCTGAGACGAGAAGTCAGATGGCCTCGTCACTCAAGGCTCGAAGCCCGAGGCAAGGTCCTGCAGCACAAGGAGGTTCTCCAACCCTCAGAGCAGACGCCCGAGCGAAGTGGAGTCTAGGCAAATCCCGGAGGCCGCAACTCCAGGATCCGGAGTCTTCAAGGAAGTGTGACAGGATCGGGCCTGGTTCTCGACGTAGCAGGTTCAAGGTTTCAAGGATGAGAACCAGTCGATCACTGCCACTGTAGCTAGACTTCTTCTTCTTTCTTAAGCTTCCTCGAGACTGACGAAAAATCGCCGGTCCGAGATATTTAAAGACGATTTTAGAGCTCTACGATTAAAATTCATATTTAGTTTTAATTTATAGAGTGCCAGTATTATTTTGGGTTTGTATGGGAACTTTTGAAGCTACCTAGCGGTCAGAGGAGGCGCTAAGATTTGGTGTTTTAAGTGTCTAAAAATGTGAAAATACCTAAAGAATATGTTTTAATTTACAATATCACCTATGTATTAGTTTATATAATAAAAATTTAAATTTAAAATGTTAGGAATCTGATTTCATAACCAAAGCCTAACTTTTCGTGAAAACTAAATGAAAAATTTGGAACGTTCACAGAAGGGAAATTTCTAGCTGTCAAAATTCTGGAGTATTACATACAAATATTAACCAATTTAACCACGTTTTTACTACCTGGAATTTTCCCTGAAAATGGTGTATTATGATACATTTGGTGGTCATTATAAAAAAATGTATGAAATGATATGAAGACAAATAAAATAAAATACATAAATATAATATGGAGCGGGTGTAACGTGACATATACCCCCATTTCCCCATAAAATTTTTAGGCTTCCCGAAAAATTTTTCAAGAAGATATAAAAGACAATAAATAATTTAGATAGATATGGTACAAGAAAAGTTCTTGACACAGTAGTTGTCGGCTAGGCTTATTTGATAAAGGAGTTACCGTATCCGCTCCTGTAATTATAGCACCCCGCCCTGGGTTTAGTCCCCAGGCGCAAAGTCAAATACCCCGCCCTGGGTTTAGTTCCCAGGCGCAAAGTATAATACCCCTCACCAGGTATGTAGCAAACGGCCTGGTGGGAGTTTTTCAAGGAGAAGGGTACTTTCTACCAAGGTTGTAGCATAGGTCTTGATAGAAGTACATTAAGAAATTCAGAATATTGTGTTACTCAAAGAAGGTAAGAAACACAATACCAACGTAGGCTTATTTATAGAGTCGTTGTCATCCGCTCTTTAAAAAATATAATATAATATGTAAATATAAGGGTGATCGAACAAACATACATAAAATAATAATATAATTGACGACGTAAGGCATATTTAAGGAGTTGTCGTTCCGCTCCGTAGAAAATAAATATAGACATACATAAATTAAGATAGAAATAGTGCCAAAAATTAAGAAATATATAGTAGGTATTTAATGAAGTTAATGAATCATGAAAATCAAAAGATTTTATGTTTTAAAAGTTTGTAGCAGTTCAAGATTCTAGGTTCCAGGTTTAACAATTAAAACTTTAATTTTAATCTTTCATTTTAAAATTCTTAAAACCCCCCCCCGCTACATTGGCGCCCAACGTGGTTGAGTACAGTTCCTATAACTACATTTTTCATCTAGGTACACACCTTCTTTATATTTTTTAACTTAGGAATTTCTTTAGTATTTAAACTTAAAAAAAAAACTGTAAATATATATTTTTTTTGTAAATATTCTGAAACAAAAAACTTGATTTTCCAATTTATTATTTGGAATTTTCTTTAAAAAAAAAAAATCTTAATTTGATTTTCTTTTAGTAATTTTCTTTTAAATTAATTTTCTTTAATTTACTTAAGCCAAATGGATACTAAAATAATAAAATTTCATTTTCTCAATAAATCAGAATTAACATACGAAGTATCTATCAGATATGATGAACCTTCTCAAAATTTAGTTAACCTTAAAAAACAAATTTTAAATTTATCTGAGAAATTACCATCTGACGATATTATTGATTCCACTTTTGAACCTAGTATTGATTTATCTGAATTAGCCTCCACTCTAAATTATATTGAAATTAAAATTTCCAATTTAGAGAACAATTTTGAAATTAATAATTCTAAAAGAATAAACTCATTTCTTAACCATGTCTATTATAGACTAAAAAGAATTGATCTTACGGATCATTCTGATCTTAATGATAACTACAGATCTTTAGAAATAAAATACCAAAATTTATGCCAAACATTTAATACAATTAATAACCCTAATTCTAAAATAAATAATGATAAACTATCTATTAACTCTAAAAATATTATAGTTTCTTGTAACAAAAACAACTTAGCAGAACTTAAAAAGTTTACTTTTAATGGAAATACATGTCCTAGGTCTTTCCTAGAAAAGATTAAAGAATTTAGTATATCACGAAATATTTCTGATGATGAATTATTCAATCACGGTTTCGAATTTTTCACTGATAATGCTTTACATTGGTTTAGGTATATAAAGAATAATAATTTAGTAAATAATTGGCAAAGCCTAGCTTTAAAATTAATTTCAGACTTTGGTAGTCATGATTATGATTATAAATTACTCGAATCTATTAGGCATCGTACACAAGGTATTGATGAAAATATAATAATTTACATTTCTTTAATGTCTAGTATGTTTAACAGACTTTCTAAAATTCCTTCAGAAAATGAACAACTTGAAATTCTTTTAAGGAATATTCGTCCATCTTACTCATTGATGTTAGTTCAATATAATATTACTTCTATAGATCAACTTATTAACATTTGTAAAAATTATGATAAATACTTAGATAAAGAAAAATCTTTTAAAGAACCTCAAAATTCATCTTCTGACTTATTCAAAGATTTTAATTATAAACCGCTTAATTCATATAACAAAATCTCTAATACAAATAAAAACTTTTCTGTAGCCGTTGTAAATAATAATAATAATAAAACAAATAATGATTTTTGCTATAGATGCCGTATTAATGGGCATAATTTAAAAACTTGCACTAAACCTAAATATTTAATCTGCTTCAAATGTGGTAAAAAAGACTACAAAATAAGTAACTGTCCTGATTGCTTAAAATTTAAATGTAAATTCCCCAAAATTTCAGATATAAATACTAATTCAAAAAACTAAATAGCTTGGATCACAGCAATTCAAAATCCAATGATTGGAATTTATGGTTAAAATTCTTAAATTCATTTTTAAATACGTATAAAATATCTGTGATCCATTATAATGACGAAAAAGACAATGTCAGGCCTTTTCTAAATATTTCAATTAATGATGTTGACTTTTGTGGTTTACTTGATAGTGGTAGTTCTATAACAATTTTAGGAAATAATTCTCACCTAGATGTTTTAAAACTTGGTTTTTCTTTATCATCATCTCAATTTATTAATGTTTTTACAGCTAGTAGTCAAAATTTAAAATCAATCGGTTACATTGATTTACCAATTACTTTTCAAAACCAAACTCATATAATTCGTGCTTTTGTTTTTCCAAAAATTACTACTTCTTTAGTTTTAGGTATCGATTTTTGGAAGACTTTTAATTTAACCCCCAAATTATTCTCTTCAAATGAAATTTGCACTAAATCTCCTAAAGTTTGTTGTTTAAATAATAAACAAATCCATTCTTACTCATCTTTAGCTGATAATCAAAAACTTATTGTGGATAATATAATTTCTAAATTTAACAAACTTTCTTTTAATAGTCACGGTATTTTAGGTCGTACTTCATTAATATCTCACAGTATAGATACTGGGGATTCTTTTCCTATTAAGCAACGTTGTTATAGACTTTCTCCTGAAAAACAAAAAGCTTTAATTATCGAAATTGATAAAATGTTACAATGGCAAGTTATAGAACCTTGTGAAAGTCCTTGGTTATCACCTGTTTTAATAACTCCAAAGAAAAATGGAGAATGGCGATTCTGTTTAGATAGCCGTAAACTTAATTCTGTTACTAAGCGTGATGCTTATAGTTTGCCTTTTATTAGCGAAATTCTTGATAATCTTAAAAATGCAAAATTTCTTTCTAGTATCGATATTGCTAAAGCATTTTGGCAGATTCCATTAAAGGAATCTGATAAAAATAAAACAGCTTTTTATGTTCCTGGTAAAGGAATGTTTAGATTTATAGTCACTCCATTCGGATTAACTAATGCACCAGCTACACAGCAAAGGCTGATGGATATTCTATTTACACCTGATTTTGATAATAAAGTATTTTGTTATTTAGATGACATAGTTATAGTTAGCTCCACTTTTGATGAACATATACATTTATTGCAGAAAGTTTTCGAAAAATTAACTTACGCAAATTTGATGATAAATTTTGATAAATGTTGTTTTCTTAAAAAAGAACTTAAATATTTAGGCTACATAGTAGACGAATTTGGCTTAAGAACAGACCCTGAAAAGGTTCGGGCTATATTAGAAATTCCTATTCCCTGTTCAAGAAAAGAAGTAAGAAAATTCTTAGGTACCGCTAGTTGGTATCGTCGGTTTATTCCTAATTTTAGTGATTTAGCTGGTCCATTAAACAAATTAACTTCATCTGCTAAAAACTCTCCTAAATTTTCATGGTCACCTGAGTGTGATAATTCTTTTTTAAAACTTAAAGAAGCATTAGTTACCACTCCAGTTCTTTCATGTCCTGATTTTAATTTACCATTTTCTGTACATTGCGACGCTTCTGATTATGGAATCGGAGCCATGCTCTCTCAACAAATAGATGATAAAGAAGTTACTATTGCCTATATGAGCAAATCTCTTTCTAAACAGGAACAAAATTATTCAGTTACAGAACGTGAAACCTTAGCAGTTATTACCGCTATTGAACATTGGCGTTGTTATTTGGACAACGGCTTAAAATTTATTATTTACACAGATCATGCAGCTTTAAAATGGTTTATAAACTTATCGAATCCTACGGGTAGATTGGCTAGATGGACTGTTAGACTGTCATGTTTTAATTTTGAATTGAAACATAAAAAAGGCAAAGATAATATAGTACCCGATATTCTTTCTAGAACTTGTAAAAAAATTAATAATATTAATTCATTATTCGTTTCCCCACTTTCAAATCCAATTGATTGGTATAATAAATTATTTTCTGAGTGTAATAATAATCCACACAATTTTCCTAACTATTCTATTAATAATAATGAATTGTTTATAAAGATAGAGAAAACAAACTCTAATAATAATGATTTTATTTGGAAAAAAATTGTTCATCCCGATTCTAGACTTAATATTATAAAAAATCATCATGGTTCTTCTTCAGATGTTCACTTTGGTGTTTTTAAAACTTACAAAAAAATATATCTTCATTATTTTTGGCCTAGTATGTTCAGGGACATAGCGAAATTTATAAAAACTTGTGAAACTTGTTTGGCTTATAAACACCAAAATCATTCTCCTTATGGTTTAATGGGTAAACCTAAAATTTGCTCTAGACCTTTTCAAAGTATTTCAATAGATCTGGTAGGTGTCCTTCCTTGTACCAAAAAACAAAATCAATACATTTTAGTTATAACTTGTTGTTTTTCCAAATATTGTTTATTGTTTCCTTTAAAACGGGCTACAACTCCGAATATTATAAATTATCTGGAAAATAATGTATTTTTAGTACATGGAATACCTCAAACAATTATTTTAGATAATGGTTCACAATTTATTAGCAAAGATATGAAGTTATTCTTTAAAAAATATAATATACCTAATATATTATATACCCCTAAATACTGTCCACAAGTTAATACAGTGGAAAGATATAACAAAACAATAATTACAGCAATCAGTTCTTTAGTCCAAGATGATCATCGTTCTTGGGATACTTATATCCCAAAAGTCCAATTTGCTATAAATAGTACGGTTAATCATGTTACAAAATTTTCCCCTGCATATTTAGTATTTGGTAGAGAACTAATAACTTGTGGATCTCTTTATAGCCATTGTTCAAATTATGATGAAATTACATTTTTACCTCGGAATATTTATGCTGAAAATTTGGGTTTACTTTCTGATACATTTTCTAAAGTTCAGTCAGCTTTATACGATGCACATTTAAAAAATTCATCTCATTATAATCTTCGCCGTTCTTTTAAAGAATTGAATGTAGGAGATATTGTTTGGAAAAGAACATATTATTTAAGTGACGCTGGTCGTTATTTTTCAGCTAAATTAGCACCAAAATTTTTAAAATGTAGAATAAAATCTAAAATATCCCCTTTAGTGTATGAACTTGTAGATATGACTGGTAAAAATTTAGGCAGATGGCATATTAAAGATTTTAAAATGTAACATTTTACTTCCGTAATCAGTTTTTTAATTTACTTTTACGGCGTAAACTTAATATTTTTAATACTTTCCTTGAAATATGTATATTTTTATTAATTAATAAGTCATTTTCTAAATTCTAAAATGACTTATAACGTCTATGACTTATAACGTCCTGTTTATTTTCGCTTTATATTGGCTATAAAATCTTTAAAAAAAACACTACTTAATACCTAATATAATTATTTTGCTTAAAAATAATTTTCTATAAGACTATTATGTCATAGATATTTTTATCGAATTTTTTTAAATCTCTTAAAATAAATTAAAAAACCTAACCCTTAAAACCGTTTTTTTTAATAAAAAAAAAACTCGTAAATACGTTTAATTAATTTTGTTTTTAATTATAACTCTTTAATATTTTTATATGTACATTTGTAAATAATTTTATCTCACCTAGAAATCTTTATTAAGTTTTTTAAACTGTACATATATTTTAAACTTGAGTCCTAGAATTATTACTTTATTTTATAGACACATCCTAGAACATAATCTTAAACTTATACCTAGAACTTAAATAAATTGTTCTTAGGATTATTTATTTTAAACTTTTAATGATTTGAAACTTGAATTAACTTATAAAATGTTAATTTTATAGTTTTTTTTGACAACTATGAGTCAAATACTTGTTCTAACGTGGTCGTAGACCATAAAAACATTTCTTAAACTTTATTTGCTTAATCTAAAAAGAAAACTTTTGGCTTAAGTAAAGATTAAATTTTTTTTAACTTAAATAATTTATAATATTTTTTGTTTTAATTGTTAAACCTGGAACCTAGAATCTTGAACTGCTACAAACTTTTAAAACATAAAATCTTTTGATTTTCATGATTCATTAACTTCATTAAATACCTACTATATATTTCTTAATTTTTGGCACTATTTCTATCTTAATTTATGTATGTCTATATTTATTTTCTACGGAGCGGAACGACAACTCCTTAAATATGCCTTACGTCGTCAATTATATTATTATTTTATGTATGTTTGTTCGATCACCCTTATATTTACATATTATATTATATTTTTTAAAGAGCGGATGACAACGACTCTATAAATAAGCCTACGTTGGTATTGTGTTTCTTACCTTCTTTGAGTAACACAATATTCTGAATTTCTTAATGTACTTCTATCAAGACCTATGCTACAACCTTGGTAGAAAGTACCCTTCTCCTTGAAAAACTCCCACCAGGCCGTTTGCTACATACCTGGTGAGGGGTATTATACTTTGCGCCTGGGAACTAAACCCAGGGCGGGGTATTTGACTTTGCGCCTGGGGACTAAACCCAGGGCGGGGTGCTATAAATACAGGAGCGGATACGGTAACTCCTTTATCAAATAAGCCTAGCCGACAACTACTGTGTCAAGAACTTTTCTTGTACCATATCTATCTAAATTATTTATTATCTTTTATATATTCTTGAAAAAATTTTCGGGAAGCCTAAAAATTTTATGGGGAAATGGGGGTATATGTCACGTTACACCCGCTCCATATTATATTTATGTATTTTATTTTATTTGTCTTCATATCATTTCATACATTTTTTTAAAATGACCACCAAATGTATCATAATACACCATTTTCAGGGAAAATTCCAGGTAGTAAAAACATGGTTAAATTGGTTAATATTTGTATGTAATACTCCAGAATTTTGACAGCTAGAAATTTCCCTTCTGTGAACGTTCCAAATTTTTCATTTAGTTTTCACGAAAAGTTAGGCTTTGGTTATGAAATCAGATTCCTAACATTTTAAATTTAAATTTTTATTATATAAACTAATACATAGGTGATATTGTAAATTAAAACATATTCTTTAGGTATTTTCACATTTTTAGACACTTAAAACACCAAATCTTAGCGCCTCCTCTGACCGCTAGGTAGCTTCAAAAGTTCCCATACAAACCCAAAATAATACTGGCACTCTATAAATTAAAACTAAATATGAATTTTAATCGTAGAGCTCTAAAATCGTCTTTAAATATCTCGGACCGGCGATTTTTCGTCAGTCTCGAGGAAGCTTAAGAAAGAAGAAGAAGTCTAGCTACAGTGGCAGTGATCGACTGGTTCTCATCCTTGAAACCTTGAACCTGCTACGTCGAGAACCAGGCCCGATCCTGTCACACTTCCTTGAAGACTCCGGATTCTGGAGTTGCGGCCTCCGGGATTTGCCTAGACTCCACTTCGCTCGGGCGTCTGCTCTGAGGGTTGGAGAACCTCCTTGTGCTGCAGGACCTCGCCTCGGGCTTCGAGCCTTGAGTGACGAGGCCATCTGACTTCTCGTCTCAGGCATTGGCCTGAGAGACGGGAATTCACCTCTTCATGTACGGCTGCCTCTACAGCCGTGCCGCCTGCTGTCTGCGTGCTGCCGTCGTGCCGCCGCCTTCCCCTTGCTGCCGTCATCGTGCCGCAAGCCACTGCTTCACGGACCTCACCTCAGGCCTAGAGCCTTGAGAGTCGAGGCCATCTGAGTCCTCGTCTCAGGCGTCAGCCTGAGAGACGAGGCCTCGCCTCATCGTGTGCGGCTGCTACAGTCGTGCGTGCTTGCTGCTGCTGCCATCGTGCCGCCGCCTTCCTGCTTGCCTGCCTACATCTGCTGCCGTCGCCTGTCTACGTGCCAGTCTGCGTGCCAGTCGACGTGCCAGTCCTCGAGCCTGTCCCTCGTCATTCCTTCCAATCTTCCCATACTATACGGTCAGAGTTTTAGTTTATAATAGGCATATCCATTGTAGGCAGGGCCAACATTTATTAGGTAGGTCTCTTACATAGTTACTGTACTCAAAACAAACTTTACTTGTAAATATATCTTATATTTTAAATAAACTTGTATTAAACCAACTTAATCTTTCATTTTATTTTAAATTCTATAAAACCCCCCCGCTGCATAAAAATTTTGGTGCTAATTTAGCTGAAAAATAACGACCAGCGTCACTTAAATAATATGTTCTTTTCCAAACAATATCTCCTACATTCAATTCTTTAAAAGAACGGCGAAGATTATAATGAGATGAATTTTTTAAATGTGCATCGTATAAAGCTGACTGAACTTTAGAAAATGTATCAGAAAGTAAACCCAAATTTTCAGCATAAATATTCCGAGGTAAAAATGTAATTTCATCATAATTTGAACAATGGCTATAAAGAGATCCACAAGTTATTAGTTCTCTACCAAATACTAAATATGCAGGGGAAAATTTTGTAACATGATTAACCGTACTATTTATAGCAAATTGGACTTTTGGGATATAAGTATCCCAAGAACGATGATCATCTTGGACTAAAGAACTGATTGCTGTAATTATTGTTTTGTTATATCTTTCCACTGTATTAACTTGTGGACAGTATTTAGGGGTATATAATATATTAGGTATATTATATTTTTTAAAGAATAACTTCATATCTTTGCTAATAAATTGTGAACCATTATCTAAAATAATTGTTTGAGGTATTCCATGTACTAAAAATACATTATTTTCCAGATAATTTATAATATTCGGAGTTGTAGCCCGTTTTAAAGGAAACAATAAACAATATTTGGAAAAACAACAAGTTATAACTAAAATGTATTGATTTTGTTTTTTGGTACAAGGAAGGACACCTACCAGATCTATTGAAATACTTTGAAAAGGTCTAGAGCAAATTTTAGGTTTACCCATTAAACCATAAGGAGAATGATTTTGGTGTTTATAAGCCAAACAAGTTTCACAAGTTTTTATAAATTTCGCTATGTCCCTGAACATACTAGGCCAAAAATAATGAAGATATATTTTTTTGTAAGTTTTAAAAACACCAAAGTGAACATCTGAAGAAGAACCATGATGATTTTTTATAATATTAAGTCTAGAATCGGGATGAACAATTTTTTTCCAAATAAAATCATTATTATTAGAGTTTGTTTTCTCTATCTTTATAAACAATTCATTATTATTAATAGAATAGTTAGGAAAATTGTGTGGATTATTATTACACTCAGAAAATAATTTATTATACCAATCAATTGGATTTGAAAGTGGGGAAACGAATAATGAATTAATATTATTAATTTTTTTACAAGTTCTAGAAAGAATATCGGGTACTATATTATCTTTGCCTTTTTTATGTTTCAATTCAAAATTAAAACATGACAGTCTAACAGTCCATCTAGCCAATCTACCCGTAGGATTCGATAAGTTTATAAACCATTTTAAAGCTGCATGATCTGTGTAAATAATAAATTTTAAGCCGTTGTCCAAATAACAACGCCAATGTTCAATAGCGGTAATAACTGCTAAGGTTTCACGTTCTGTAACTGAATAATTTTGTTCCTGTTTAGAAAGAGATTTGCTCATATAGGCAATAGTAACTTCTTTATCATCTATTTGTTGAGAGAGCATGGCTCCGATTCCATAATCAGAAGCGTCGCAATGTACAGAAAATGGTAAATTAAAATCAGGACATGAAAGAACTGGAGTGGTAACTAATGCTTCTTTAAGTTTTAAAAAAGAATTATCACACTCAGGTGACCATGAAAATTTAGGAGAGTTTTTAGCAGATGAAGTTAATTTGTTTAATGGACCAGCTAAATCACTAAAATTAGGAATAAACCGACGATACCAACTAGCGGTACCTAAGAATTTTCTTACTTCTTTTCTTGAACAGGGAATAGGAATTTCTAATATAGCCCGAACCTTTTCAGGGTCTGTTCTTAAGCCAAATTCGTCTACTATGTAGCCTAAATATTTAAGTTCTTTTTTAAGAAAACAACATTTATCAAAATTTATCATCAAATTTGCGTAAGTTAATTTTTCGAAAACTTTCTGCAATAAATGTATATGTTCATCAAAAGTGGAGCTAACTATAACTATGTCATCTAAATAACAAAATACTTTATTATCAAAATCAGGTGTAAATAGAATATCCATCAGCCTTTGCTGTGTAGCTGGTGCATTAGTTAATCCGAATGGAGTGACTATAAATCTAAACATTCCTTTACCAGGAACATAAAAAGCTGTTTTATTTTTATCAGATTCCTTTAATGGAATCTGCCAAAATGCTTTAGCAATATCGATACTAGAAAGAAATTTTGCATTTTTAAGATTATCAAGAATTTCGCTAATAAAAGGCAAACTATAAGCATCACGCTTAGTAACAGAATTAAGTTTACGGCTATCTAAACAGAATCGCCATTCTCCATTTTTCTTTGGAGTTATTAAAACAGGTGATAACCAAGGACTTTCACAAGGTTCTATAACTTGCCATTGTAACATTTTATCAATTTCGATAATTAAAGCTTTTTGTTTTTCAGGAGAAAGTCTATAACAACGTTGCTTAATAGGAAAAGAATCCCCAGTATCTATACTGTGAGATATTAATGAAGTACGACCTAAAATACCGTGACTATTAAAAGAAAGTTTGTTAAATTTAGAAATTATATTATCCACAATAAGTTTTTGATTATCAGCTAAAGATGAGTAAGAATGGATTTGTTTATTATTTAAACAACAAACTTTAGGAGATTTAGTGCAAATTTCATTTGAAGAGAATAATTTGGGGGTTAAATTAAAAGTCTTCCAAAAATCGATACCTAAAACTAAAGAAGTAGTAATTTTTGGAAAAACAAAAGCACGAATTATATGAGTTTGGTTTTGAAAAGTAATTGGTAAATCAATGTAACCGATTGATTTTAAATTTTGACTACTAGCTGTAAAAACATTAATAAATTGAGATGATGATAAAGAAAAACCAAGTTTTAAAACATCTAGGTGAGAATTATTTCCTAAAATTGTTATAGAACTACCACTATCAAGTAAACCACAAAAGTCAACATCATTAATTGAAATATTTAGAAAAGGCCTGACATTGTCTTTTTCGTCATTATAATGGATCACAGATATTTTATACGTATTTAAAAATGAATTTAAGAATTTTAACCATAAATTCCAATCATTGGATTTTGAATTGCTGTGATCCAAGCTATTTAGTTTTTTGAATTAGTATTTATATCTGAAATTTTGGGGAATTTACATTTAAATTTTAAGCAATCAGGACAGTTACTTATTTTGTAGTCTTTTTTACCACATTTGAAGCAGATTAAATATTTAGGTTTAGTGCAAGTTTTTAAATTATGCCCATTAATACGGCATCTATAGCAAAAATCATTATTTGTTTTATTATTATTATTATTTACAACGGCTACAGAAAAGTTTTTATTTGTATTAGAGATTTTGTTATATGAATTAAGCGGTTTATAATTAAAATCTTTGAATAAGTCAGAAGATGAATTTTGAGGTTCTTTAAAAGATTTTTCTTTATCTAAGTATTTATCATAATTTTTACAAATGTTAATAAGTTGATCTATAGAAGTAATATTATATTGAACTAACATCAATGAGTAAGATGGACGAATATTCCTTAAAAGAATTTCAAGTTGTTCATTTTCTGAAGGAATTTTAGAAAGTCTGTTAAACATACTAGACATTAAAGAAATGTAAATTATTATATTTTCATCAATACCTTGTGTACGATGCCTAATAGATTCGAGTAATTTATAATCATAATCATGACTACCAAAGTCTGAAATTAATTTTAAAGCTAGGCTTTGCCAATTATTTACTAAATTATTATTCTTTATATACCTAAACCAATGTAAAGCATTATCAGTGAAAAATTCGAAACCGTGATTGAATAATTCATCATCAGAAATATTTCGTGATATACTAAATTCTTTAATCTTTTCTAGGAAAGACCTAGGACATGTATTTCCATTAAAAGTAAACTTTTTAAGTTCTGCTAAGTTGTTTTTGTTACAAGAAACTATAATATTTTTAGAGTTAATAGATAGTTTATCATTATTTATTTTAGAATTAGGGTTATTAATTGTATTAAATGTTTGGCATAAATTTTGGTATTTTATTTCTAAAGATCTGTAGTTATCATTAAGATCAGAATGATCCGTAAGATCAATTCTTTTTAGTCTATAATAGACATGGTTAAGAAATGAGTTTATTCTTTTAGAATTATTAATTTCAAAATTGTTCTCTAAATTGGAAATTTTAATTTCAATATAATTTAGAGTGGAGGCTAATTCAGATAAATCAATACTAGGTTCAAAAGTGGAATCAATAATATCGTCAGATGGTAATTTCTCAGATAAATTTAAAATTTGTTTTTTAAGGTTAACTAAATTTTGAGAAGGTTCATCATATCTGATAGATACTTCGTATGTTAATTCTGATTTATTGAGAAAATGAAATTTTATTATTTTAGTATCCATTTGGCTTAAGTAAATTAAAGAAAATTAATTTAAAAGAAAATTACTAAAAGAAAATCAAATTAAGATTTTTTTTTTTTAAAGAAAATTCCAAATAATAAATTGGAAAATCAAGTTTTTTGTTTCAGAATATTTACAAAAAAAATATATATTTACAGTTTTTTTTTTAAGTTTAAATACTAAAGAAATTCCTAAGTTAAAAAATATAAAGAAGGTGTGTACCTAGATGAAAAATGTAGTTATAGGAACTGTACTCCCCACGTTGGGCGCCAATGTAGCGGGGGGGTTTTATAGAATTTAAAATAAAATGAAAGATTAAGTTGGTTTAATACAAGTTTATTTAAAATATAAGATATATTTACAAGTAAAGTTGGTTTTGAGTACAGTAACTATGTAAGAGACCTACCTAATAAATGTTGGCCCTGCCTACAATAGATATGCCTATTATAAACTATAACTCTGACCGTATAGTATGGGAAGATTGGAAGGACTGACGAGGGACAGGCTCGAGGACTGGCACGCAGACTGGCACGTAGACAGGCGACGGCAGCAGATGTAGGCAGGCAAGCAGGAAGGCGGCGGCACGATGGCAGCAGCAGCAAGCACGCACGACTGTAGCAGCCGCACACGATGAGGCGAGGCCTCGTCTCTCAGGCTGACGCCTGAGACGAGGACTCAGATGGCCTCGACTCTCAAGGCTCTAGGCCTGAGGTGAGGTCCGTGAAGCAGTGGCTTGCGGCACGATGACGGCAGCAAGGGGAAGGCGGCGGCACGACGGCAGCACGCAGACGGCGGGCGGCACGGCTGTAGAGGCAGCCGTACACGAAGAGGTGAATTCCCGTCTCTCAGGCCAATGCCTGAGACGAGAAGTCAGATGGCCTCGTCACTCAAGGCTCGAAGCCCGAGGCAAGGTCCTGCAGCACAAGGAGGTTCTCCAACCCTCAGAGCAGACGCCCGAGCGAAGTGGAGTCTAGGCAAATCCCGGAGGCCGCAACTCCAGGATCCGGAGTCTTCAAGGAAGTGTGACAGGATCGGGCCTGGTTCTCGACGTAGCAGGTTCAAGGTTTCAAGGATGAGAACCAGTCGATCACTGCCACTGTAGCTAGACTTCTTCTTCTTTCTTAAGCTTCCTCGAGACTGACGAAAAATCGCCGGTCCGAGATATTTAAAGACGATTTTAGAGCTCTACGATTAAAATTCATATTTAGTTTTAATTTATAGAGTGCCAGTATTATTTTGGGTTTGTATGGGAACTTTTGAAGCTACCTAGCGGTCAGAGGAGGCGCTAAGATTTGGTGTTTTAAGTGTCTAAAAATGTGAAAATACCTAAAGAATATGTTTTAATTTACAATATCACCTATGTATTAGTTTATATAATAAAAATTTAAATTTAAAATGTTAGGAATCTGATTTCATAACCAAAGCCTAACTTTTCGTGAAAACTAAATGAAAAATTTGGAACGTTCACAGAAGGGAAATTTCTAGCTGTCAAAATTCTGGAGTATTACATACAAATATTAACCAATTTAACCACGTTTTTACTACCTGGAATTTTCCCTGAAAATGGTGTATTATGATACATTTGGTGGTCATTATAAAAAAATGTATGAAATGATATGAAGACAAATAAAATAAAATACATAAATATAATATGGAGCGGGTGTAACGTGACAGTACATTTGTTTAACAACACCACTATAGTGCCTCGGAGAGCACGTTAAGCTGTTTGCCGATTGCGTCTACTCAAAACGTCGCGAGCCACTTGTTCGGTGTTGACTCTTACCATCGGTATATATATATTAGGCGTTTATATAATAATTTATTTTTCGGGCATTTTAAAATATCTTTTTTTTTTAAATTGGTTCTATAAGTGATTCTAAAAACGTGTATTCAGTTATATCAAAGTTTTTTTTTTAATGAAAAAAGGTGTAAATATTACTTACTCGATCCTAATTAGGTCTTTTTATAAAAAATCTATTAACTTTTGAAAAGACACCCAAAATTTGATTTATGATTCAAAAAATATTAATTTATTTGTCATTTTAAAACTTAACAGATTTTTTATAAAAAAAATATATAATTAGGAAAGAGTAAATAAAATCTACCAAAAAAAAAAACTTTAATTTCACTGAAAACAACATTTACATATTTTTTGACCTTAGAGTTCACGAATCACGAATTCATGTGCGCTTAAAGCATTAAAAAAATCCACTGCAAGAAAATTAACCAAGAAAAAAAGAAAAAAATCTACATAACACAAAAGGTAACTCTATGTGGTAACGACTAGGTAGGTAGTTAACTTTTATTGTTAAATCGATAATGAGAACTGTGGCCTGTTTTGTTTAACAATTCAATGCACCCGGTATCAGAATTGTTATCGCACTGACCTGCGGGCAAAGTCAGTTGCAACCACACAAACATTCTTTGAGACCCGGCGATAAAGTTAGGCAACTTATATTGACAAAAAACTTCAAATGACTAAATAAGCAAGTTAGTGATAAGGATTGAAGGGCCGTATAAAAACAACTATGAGTAACATATTGGCATAAACATCGACACACCTAAAAAAGATTTTTGAAAAAAATAAAATTACGAAATACACGAGAAGTAATGGTGTGTGAATCTGTCTTCTTTTTATGTTTTTTTTTTCTCTTTTTTTCTCTCTTATCCTGTGTTTCTGTTTTAAATAATTATTGTGCTGTTTTTGCACAATATAGCAATACCCGCTATATTGTGCTATTGCTGTAATATTTGCTATTTTATTATTATGCTAGCTTACCCTCGCAACTTCGTCTGCGTAACTTTAACCGTTTACGCAGCGCAAGCAACGGAGGCTCTCAAAAAGAATACTTTTTCACCGTTTATGCAATATTTTTCATTGATACTCCGCTCCTATTGGTTGTAGCGTGATGTTATATAAACTATAGCCTTCCTCGATAAATGGGCAATCCAACACTAAAAGAAATTTCAAAATCGGTTCAGTACATCCATTACCCCTTAAAACCTCACAAACTTTACCCATTTATAATATATTAAACATTTGAAACATCCAAGTATTGCTTCAGTATGATAAAGTAGTAAGTAGGTATTCTCAAGATCATCGTGTTTGTAACTGACTGCATAATATGTTTATTTAGCACAGTGTCGACATAATAGGTTCAAAGAACTTCACGAAGAATGCGTTCCTAGCCAAGATACAAAATAATGTGCATATTAAATGGGTGTTTGTGATGCACCGTAGACCTTCTTTACCGTTTCTGACCTTTGCCTGATCTAATCGCATAATGCATTTATTTATCTGCAAATTCTGTGTATGAGAGGATTCTTTATCAGAAGTCACACACAATGTTTCTACTGGTTTTCATTGGACCTATCAATAATAATTTAACAGTATATAATATGTATATCATCACATCACCAGTGCCTCAGGGTACCTATCGGGGGGAGTTTTTAATCCCATCTCGTCGCTGCCTATCCCGAAGAAGTGGCTAGCTCGTTGCGATGTTTGGATAGACTCAATAATATAAACAGTTTCACAAGTTGGTATTGTAAAAGTGGGACCGACAGTTTAACGTGCTCTCCAAAGCACTATAGTGGTGTTGTTAAACAAATGTACAATGAGTTAATTTTTTTGATTAAAAACTCATTAGTACCGGGGGTGGAATCAGGGACCTAAGTTTTTTTTAAGTCTAAGGTCTAACCAACTCGACCACCACGTTAGTTATCGGCGGTGAAAAAGACCAATTTACATTCGAGCCTTTATGGTTAAATAAATTGCTCGTATCGCAACCGCAACCTGAAAAGAGAGTTCACTTCGAACAGATCAATGCAGTAGGCTCTTGAAAGTCGGTGAACCCCAGACTAAAATCTAAATCTGATATCTAATCAGATTTAGATTTTGCAACTGTATGGGCAGTGGTAACTTTCCACTTCTTATAATCCCGGATTCATTTGCTCAACTTTTTAAGTATTTATAATAACTTCCTCCGCTTAAGGAATTGTAATAAGGAACTGGTGTTCAAGGAATGGCCTTCTCTAATAGTTGTTTCTGCAAAACTACTCATGATTCCATATTCTGCATACGATTGCAATTTATTTATTTTTTATCTATCTTTGCATAAAACCTGAAGTAACCTGTGTTATACAAATAGCTTTTTAAGATAACATTTATCTTTTTAATCAGCTTAGATATCACCTAACCTTATTTACACAGGTAAAGATAGGTCCTTAAAACATACTTATATTCAGAAAAAAATAGTGTGAATAATTGCACTCTAAGGTGTGGCCTCTGGAAACATTAATCATTCCCACTATGCCGGCTGAATGATGCGATTACGAAATGGACGGCGACAGAGACGAATTTTATTACGAGTTTATATTAATATTCACGCTGCCTTGTGTTTAATTCAACCACGTGTTTCGTAATTTCACCCTGAAGGAAGACTACCACCTCGACAACTACTCACCAATAAGGTGAAATCAAGGGAAAAAGAGTAATTTTTCTTCGGCATATTTGATACATACATACATATCATCACGGGTGCCTTACGGCGCCCGAGACCGCCTAGGCGGCCCCAGGGTACCCAGCGGAGGGTTTTTTTTTTAATCCCGCCTCGTCCTAGCCGATGGTATGAGTCTACACCGAACAAGTGGCTAGCTCGTCGCGATATTTAATACCTTAGCATTAAATTAAAATATAATTATTATATAATTTACGGATTTTTGTTACACCAAACAATATTTTCCTTCATTTATAATATTGTATTTTATCTTATACTGTTTTTTATTATTGCAAATACTTTACTTTATTTTGCATTAAAATGACGCACTCGGTATTGCTCATCTGGTTATAGAAGCGTTTAGGTTACTCAATATTTGCAATGCTAAGTACCTACTTCACTAAGTTGACATAAATTGTTTTGCATAATAAATAATATATGTGCATATGCAAATGTAGGTATCTGCTTTATCGATCATAATAAAAATCTTACTGACATTACTGAGTTATTAAATTTTAAATGTGTCTTTAATACCTATACTCTTTTAGCGTGGGTTCCACAGGGTGCAATAATTGGACCATGGTACTTTACAATATACTTCTTATAAAAAAAGCGTTAAAGTGGCCATCTTTAGGCATCTTAAAAAGTTAGTCATCAAATTAAGGCAACCTACAAATGGTAACAGAATTGAATGTGGGTAGAGGGTCTGTAGGTGGGACTGACGGTTATTCTTAATCAGACCATTAGATAGATAAGTGTTACAGAAATACAGACTCTAAGGCCTTTGCAGAAGATGTATGGTAGTTTTATGTTATCTTATGCTAAAAAACGAAATTGTGAGTTCATTATTCTATCTAACAAGGTCCTTCAAATCTTTTGAGTTCTGACTTGTATCTTACAGTCAGTTTAAATAATATAATATATTAACACTTTCCAAGCACTTGTTATTGTTATATAAATTCGTGTTTATTGAACTTCTTTTTTTTCTTTATTTTTTTTTCTTTCTATACTTCAGTATAGTTACTAATTTGCTATACAACTTCAGTGTTTGTTGCGTGATTGATATATTTCTGTCAGTAGTTTAATATTTCTGTCAGTCGTTTAATAGTGGTGGAGACTGATAATTTGGAATAGGATTTGTTTTCTTAGGGCTGATTTTTTAACTGTCAAATATATTTTTTTGTCTGACAGACAGAGTGCCCTGGGGCTTCTGTATTGTGGCTGAGTGAATCGCTAGCCGAAGAAATAAAGTTGTTTGACAGTTAGCTTGTAAGAAAAAAATAAAAATTTACTCGTTGTCCATACAAGTTATCTGCTGTAAATACTACCCTTAGTAAACTTCCATATACGGGGTATTTTTTTAACTATGATATTATTTGATGCCTCCAGTATCCTTTTAGAACCCATTTTTAAAATAAAAAAGGTAGGTAAGTATTTTTTTCTTGAAAAAAAAATCCGAAAAATAAATTATTATATGAACAAACATCTATATGCTTAAAATTACTCCTACAAATACATAATAAGTTTCGTATCTAACAAGTAAAACACAATTAGACAAGTGACAGGCTTTAATTCGTGAGTTTAGTATGAAAGTTAATGTGATTTATAGATATTTTTTGTTATTAATCTTAGTTTTTGTATAGGTGATACCTACTAAAAGGAAAAAATACGTGTCACATTATTTTCTAAATTAAAAAATATATTATAGTTAAAAAAACACCCAATATATTGGATTTTTCTTTTAGAAAAATTTGTTTAATTATATGTCCTAACAGTCATGCGTATACTAAGTTACTTTAGCTTCTTTTTATCGCTCTTACTTTTCTCAAATTTAGACTCCCAGATTTGCCACGTTCGGTGTCTAAATATGGACGACGCGCGTCCAGTTGTCCACATATGGTGGGATCCATAATTGGTAACAGGAAGGAAGAATGTGACCAAACTTACTTATCATATAGAAACAAGACAATGGATTTTGATAAATTAAAAGTCAATAATGATATATCGGAAGTACGGTCAACGTTCGCCTTTGATAACGTTTATTTTATGTCGTCTAAAAGATTTTCTAATAATTTAAACATTGTAGAATAAATTTTATGTCAGTCACGCATGAATGATCAATTAGCACTCACTTTACTCCCATTTCGTAACCGCATCATTTAGCCGGCATAGAGGGAGGGTCTAATGCTGCAACAATGTAAATTGATAGATTCCATCCATATATATTTTCTAGGTTTGCTAATCATGATGTAGAAATAAATAGGTATAGTTGAACAATAAAGCTGTTATTACTACTTTAGCAGGTAAAACACATAAGGCCGAATATACTAAGTTCGATATCAACTGGATATTAAAGGTAAAATTTGACAGTTTCTTTTTTTTTTTATAAAACTAAATTTAATTTGTTTGGTGGAGCCATGCTCCGTTTTGTTCTTTTATACGTCTTTGTTTTGGAATTTGAAGTAAATATTATTATTCACGGATTATCTGGGGGAACGTCAAAGCTGCAATCGTAGGAAATATTATTTTTTCTAATAATTTTCGTGGTGCTTATAACAAAATTTTAATATATTTTTAGTAGGTATCTCACAAGAAGATATAGACTGATTTTGAAAACTCATTATAATTGGTACCCTTATTAATACCTATATTTTTTTTTTTTAATAATATGTAGGACAAATTACACAAATTGCTCTGGTCACAAACTAAGCTCTAGACTTGTACTATGTGTACCAGAAACAATGATATAATACATATTATATTTTATAAACACCCAGACCATGACAAACTGTACAGAAAAACGTAATAATATTTATTTGCCATGGGTGGGAATCGAACCCACGACCTCCGGATTTAACGCCAAGGGCGCAACCACTAGTCTACGGAGGCTGTCATATATATTGTCATGAATATTATCTGTATTGCCTCAAGGTAACAAGTACAGTGACAAGGAGATATTAACTTGCGTACCTATTTAATTTGTTGCAAGAAGTCTTGCATAGTTTTCCTCTAAACTGTATATTCTTGTTACTCGTCACTTCTTGAAATACCACGATTTTACTGCATTTGCATCGCGGGTAGGAGCAATGTACAGTGCAACGCCCCTGTGTTTATTTATATTTATAAATATTATACTTGAGAGTATAAACATATTCCACAGTTCTTAGATTTAAGTGCTAAGATATTCTGTCGTCGCAGTATCTTTTAATCATCCAAGTGCTTTACCTGTTTAAATATGAGATATAATAGGTTGACACTGGCATTCATATGAATTATCTATCAGAGACAAATTATCCTTATCCTCAAAGTATAGGACATTGAATAACATTCACTTGTTTTTTGTGGTGAGACGTTTTACGATGTAACCACTAGAACCATGAAACTAAAAATAATATATGAAACTGTCCTTAGTTCTAAAATAGCCTATAAAACGAAACGTCAAACGTTGCCACCATATTCTGTTCTTACTTCAACCAATCAACGTTCAATGATTGGTTATAAATATTTTTTGGTCTTTATATATTTTTTTTTTAATTTAATGGTGGACATCTTATGTTCTCACGACTGGAAACCGGCCCCTTATTTTATAAATATCTCCATGACTAGAACACGGAGCCTAAACTTTTGCTTTGTTTAATTTTTAAATGAAATGTCCAATGTGTATCTATACTATCTATACTAATCTATACTAATATTATAAAGAGGAAAGATTTGTATTTTTGTATGTTTGTAATGAATAAACTCAAAAACTACTGGACCGATTGCAATAATTTTTTCACCATTAGAAAGCTGCATTATTCAGAAGTAACATAGGCTATATAATATCACGCTAGGTCCTATAGTTGTGGAACAGTAACCAAAAATGTTTTAAAAACGGGGGAAAAGTATCGTTTCTGAGGCCTTCCGTGGCGTGCGCTGAGCATATAGTTAAAGTTATACAAACCCGTGCGAAGCCGGGACGGGCCGCTAGTATGAATATATGAATGATATTTATGATCGTTTTTGCCAATCATCATTAAAAGTACATCGATTGTTTTTTATTAGATTCAAATTAGATATAAAAAATAGCCTTTGGGCCCTTTCACACTTCCTGCTTCATAACCACAGACCGCTCTATCATTATGTCCTTTGTTTTAGAAGGATGTCACTTGTATTGTTAGCATTATCCTGATGTTTAAATGTTTAGTCCTGCGCATGAGTCAATAAACCTCAGAAACCGTAGTTGTGATTCAAAATGTATAGTTAGATACAACGGGGTTTAGGTAACTTGATATTTCTGGCTCATTATCCCCCAGGCCGCCTAAATGTGGACAACTTTTGTTAACATGTAATTAATGATGATTGAAGTGACAGTTTTTTATAAAGCGCGTCATGCGATTTTTTTCAGTAATTCGTTCTTAAACGTCATTAGAGTTACAGCTATGCCCATTGCTGTAAATTTTAATATTTCCGTTTTTGTCTGCTTACATGAGTATAAGGATATATTATTATATTAACTACATTTATATATACGTGTTGGCCGAGTTGGTTAGACCTTGTAATTAAAAACACTTAGGTACCTGGTTCGAATCCCGGTGTGTACCAATGAGTTTTTAATTAAAAAAAATATGTACATTTGTTTGACAACACCACTGTAGTGCCTTGGAGAGCACTTTAAGCTGTCGGTCCTGGTTTCACTATACCAACTTGTAAAACTGTTTATAGATGGGTTATTGTTAGTCTATTCAAACATCGAGACGAGCTAGCCTTTTGTTCGGTGAAGACTAATACCATCGGCTACGACGTGGTGGGATTAAAACCCCTACACTGGGTACCCTGGGAACGTCTAGGCGGTCTCGGGCGCTGTAAGGCACCCGTGATGATATCTATGTAACTACATTTAGCAACATATTTTTTTAGCTAACTCCTCAATATCTAAATTAACTAGCTTTTGGCGGCTTCTTGTCTTTCGCGGAAGCAGCAGTGTTTTTTAATGGTTGCTGGGGTTCTATACGTTTTGAAAAAAAAAACTAACCCTTATGGGATGTGTCTGACTGTTTGTCCATACTATTATCTCGAAAGACCGGTTGAAGTACAAATTTGAAGTAGCTGTCTACTCGGTTCCATATTAAAATATTATATTGGGAGCTTTCCCAAGAGGAAAAGATTATTGAAGGAAGTAATTATTGTTTCAGAATCATAGAAAGTTTAAGTTTTGTTTATTAGCGTTAAAGTTAATTACGGAATCTTTAATGCATTTTCCTTAAGGCTGTATTCTGAAAATCTAGAACTACAAAACTAAAAATGTTTGTTAAAGAAATTTACTCGATACTCACAGACAACTATTATTATGCAAATAGTAACTCTTTAACTTGAAATGTATGAAGAGATTAATATAGTCTCCCATATATTATTTCAATAAAAAAAGTATTTATATTTTCCAAAACATGAAAATTTTGTACTTTTTAACATCGCTGCAAGCGACAAAACTACAACAATTTATAGTGGTAAAAAAATAGATATCAATAGTTTATTATGTATTCTAAAAATGTATGGAGAGATTTTTGCAACTTTAATAGAAAATTATTAATTAAATAATTACAAAAACTTGCCAGATAGAAATCTTCATACAAAATCCATGACAGGCCGTCATTGTGCGGGCGATCCCGTCTGTGAAAGGTGGCTCCGCGTCGCTTTTTTCTATTTCACTATCGGAACACTAAATATTCACTGTTGGGAATTTTATAAGACAAGTACATATTTATTTTGATTATATTCTATGTTTTTACACCTTTTAACACGATTAACTACAGATTCAGCTAAAATAAATATGCAATTTTCACCAACTGTCACTGTCAGTATAACCTTACAAAAAAAAAAAAGACAGACGGTCCTATGTAACTAAAACTACGCAACAGCTATTTATTTTGGTCGCTTTTATATTTTTAATAAAATGTATCGTCGGGCGCACATTATTTTACAATTTTTAAACATATTTTACCTATTTATTTTAATTGTTATTTTTTTTAATAAAGTTTTTTTTTATATCTGTCCAAAGCTAAGCTCAATAGGGTTCCATCCATTATCCAAAACTTTATTTTTATAAATGGCAGAGTAGTTCAACAATTTTATTATCTACCTAACATTTAAATACTAACATAATAATATATTGTCTTATTTTATAATCATTAATATTATTACAAAATCAAAGTTTTTTTATTATAGCATGTGTGACTGTTTGTATCTAACTCATGACAAACATACAATATTTATGAATAGGGACCAATACGATGTAATTTCTATAGAATTAGACCGATTTACTATGGCCTATGGATTCATTTGGCCAATGATGCTGTTACCAAATGGGCGGCGATAAAAAAGAACAATACGAAATAATAATAAATAATTTCTAGCATAGAATAATTCGAACTGTGTTTTAGAAACTGGCGTGGGCAATTTCTAGAACATTGTTTGATTTATTTTACGCTAAGTATAAAACTAAAATACATATTGAAAATATTACGCTAAAAAATAATTATTATCATTCCACATGATTGGTGGAATGCCAGGTCTCTGAGTTTTCAACAAATTAACTGCTACTGCGTTTTATAACTACCCACACCATGAAACGAGACTACCGTCTCGATAATTGAAAAATTCCACGCCTGATCCAAATCATAACTAGCGACCGTTTCTATAATCAATCTATATTTTTTGACGGATAATAAACGGATAGTTTATATTATATTTGTCTGTAAATGTAAATAATCATTTTTCATGTATTTATTGGTGGGTATTGTCATACTTAGTAGGTGGTCTCACACCTACTAAGTATGACAATACTTCTGTTAGACCCAGAGCTCGTGTCTAATACAACTATAATAGTAACCAATATTTATTTTTTAAATAGTGACAGCTGCTTTTATAAAATAATATTGCATTTTACAATATTTAAATAAAAAACATTTTCCAACGCTGAAAACATTTTATTATTTATTTTTTACAATTTTATACATATACCTACCAGCGGCCACATTCTGTTTCTTATAACGCGAACGTCAGATTGTCAAAATAACAAATTCCGCTATTAGCGCGTTCTCCTCCAATCAGAGTAGTTGTTAACCTTTTCTGATTGGAGGAGATCGCGCTAATAACAGAAATCATTATTATGACAATCTAACGCTCACGTTATAAGAAAAAGAATATGGCCGCTGGTAGGTAAGTAATTAAAGTTTATAAGAATTATTGATAAAAGTGAATGTGTATGGGTGTAATATGTGTAGTGCATGTCTGTGTGTGTTGTATGTATGGTATGAAGAGTATATTTTTGTAGGCTATGGTGTAACAGTAAGGTCAATTTTATGATAATATATTATGTTATGTCAAAAAACGATAGACTAATTATTGAGAATAGACATAGGTATAATATCTAGGTGATCAAAAACGGTAAATCGAAGATATTTTGTAAAATGAAAGAACGTGATACTTAACTTGCATAATTTAGTACGTGCAGATTTTAAATGTCAATTTTTGTTTCATGTTTTCCTACGTATCTTTTTATATTTAAGCTTTATGAGTGTTAATTAGAGACAAGTTCAAAACAAACGGACAGATAATTGATATATATAATGTAGAGATTATGATTTCTTTGAATACCCTGAGTCTAGGTACCCTGAGGCCGTGTAGAAGTTATGTATATAAATTTAAATGTATGTGTATCTAAGTTATTTTACTATAATAAAAACTAATTTATTTAAAATAAAATATTTTACATAAAATTATTCCAATTAGGTAACTCCGGAATATTTTTAATGTAGATAGATGGGTAAGTAGATTAAAGTGACGCAGACCCCAATCCTTAGTAATGTCAATTCATATGACAGCATTTTTAAAATAAATACTTAGACTGGCTGAATTAGTCCAAAATAAAAAAAAAGTTTTGTTTAATATAAATTAGTTTATTACGGAGCGGAGTCTAGTAATAGTCACTCTTACCAATGCCTTATAATAAATTTAAACTGTTAAAATTAATATATATTAATAAAATGTACCGGTAATATCACATTTTGTACGCATGTCTGGAAATTATAGTAATACATCAATTTTATTGAAACATTAAATCCTTGCATATAAAATTACATTTCTTGACTATTTCGACAATACATTACTTAAAATAAAATAGTAAGATTTCTAAAAGTAGATATCTAAAATAATGAACTGTAACACTCCATACAATGAAATTTCAACAGAGTGACTTTTGGGCTCAACTGTCCATAGTTAGAATAAATTGAAGAAACAATCTCAAACATTTTTGAGTGAAATCTGACAGAAGGTGATGACGTCACATATACGAATTCCCCCTTAAACTATTCGATTGTTTTTTTTTGCCAAGCAATAAGAACTGCAAACAAAATCTAAAAACTCGCAATTTATATTTTCCAAAATTACGATTATGAATCGTAAATTTTTGGTTTATTTTTACTTAGTATTTCCATACATAAATCAGCTGATTCCAATGATTCACCCGCACGCGCCGTACCAGATGTCTCGCACGGATGCCATCGCATTGCTAATTTTATTAGTTACTATTATAACAAGTGCATGACCTCACATGTTGCCAATTGCCATTTTAAACTGTGTGTTTTGTAGCGTGTGTGTGTGTGTGTTGATGCATCATGCAATGTGTTGCACACATACACATTTGTGTTGTAACAGTAAACGCTACGTTAGAAATCTGTAATTTAGTTTATGTCCCATTCATGGACTTTGTAGGTCAGTTTACCACTAGATAGATACAAAGTCACATGCCGTGCTGTAAAAAATTAGGCGTATAATATATACGTGGTGGCCGAGTTGGTTAGGCTGAAGAATTAAAACACTTAGGTCATGGAGTTCAAACCCGGTGTGTAAGAATGAGATTTTACATAAAAAATCTAATTCGTCTTTGTCGCCGCCCATTTTGTAACCGCATTATTTAGCCGGCATAGTTTGTGCGACCAATGCCGTTAAATAATAAAGCATTGATCGATGCAACTATGGACTAGGTAATAGGGTTGCTTACTATTAGGTAGATACAAAGCTTTAATAACAAAACTCGTTTCCGCACTATGAAAGGAGGTTCCGGTAAACCCATGGACTAAAACTGCATACATGATTACGTTTGATTATAATATGCATAATATATTGAGATCATTTACATATAACCGTAAACCCAAGTTTTTTTTGTCAAATTAGGATTTTATGTTTTTAAAACGACCGGAAACAACGGAAGCAATGGTTTTTAGTTTTTTTAATCAATATATTGTGGTTTATATACCTGTTGCCAATGTGAACTGAATATTAAAATATTACCTACCTATATACCTAATGGAAATGGACGTAAAATTTCTTCCATGCCAATAAGTATTGCAGACATTGCCCTGGTTTCAAAACTAAGCCCCGGGCTTGTACTATGTTTACTAAAAATAACGATATTTATAGATATATTTTTAAGGGCACTGTATTCGTAATCGAGAACTCCGCGTTCTCCATACCATTTTGTATGGAGAACGCACTTCCAATAATATTCGATTACTGTTTGTCGCAGAATTAAAGTAATATTTTTGTCTGTCATCGTATTATAATATAAAAAATAAGACTACTCACAACCGTTTTTTTTTTGCGTACAATTATGAACATTAAAAAAAAAATAACTTTGACCCAACAGCAAAGTTGTAATATTGGAAGTACGTTTGTATGGGCGTCAAGTCGACTCCAACTCCAGGGCCCTTAAACACATGGAAAAAGTACAGAAAAATGTACTAATATTTTTGTGTGTATATATAATATACAGGGTGACTTTGAAAGGATATACTTTGAGCTAATATGAGGTTTTGCTGATCACATCGAAAAAGTGTTCGATTTGATTAGCAGAACCACAATACCCCAAAGTACATCCTTTCAAAGTCACGCTGTATATACCAAGTATATAATATGTATGTGGGAACTCAATGGTTTTTCTACACAACCTCCGGATACATCGTCTTAGGCGCAACTATCCACGGATAGATAATAGTAGATTTAAGACAAATTTCGATGGTTCAAAAAACTTAACATTTCCTCATTGTTACAGCAATACGGCGGGCAGCAGAAGTTCAGCCATCAAAGAAGGCTCGAGGTGACAGCAATGGAACCGATGGTGCAGGAAGCCGGGACCACCTTGCGTATGGGTGTCTCCTGCGCAACGAACTCCTGGGCTCCAAAATAGATGAGCTCCGAGGGCCTCCTACCACTACTTGTGCTGAGGGGAACAGGGCAGCTTTAGGATCTGTCCAGCTGGCTTCGGCATCAAGAGCTGCTCAAGCGTATTCTCCATCTGTCTTCAGGTTTCGAGGGCCTGCAAATGACATTGAGGTAAGAAATAAAAATATATCTATACTAATATTTGAAGACAACAAAGTGCCTCGGAGAGCACGTTAAGCTGTCGGTCCCGGTTTCACTATATACCAACTTGTGAAACTGTTTAGAAATGGGTTTTTGAGTTTTTTTTTATTGGAACACGACATGTCCATGAATGGGGTCAATCAATAATTGTTCTTCAACAATATTGATTACTCCCACTACCTATGCCGGCTAAATGATGCGTTCACGAAAGGGGGCTACAATGACGAATTACACCCTGAAAGGAGGCTACCACCTCGACAAGGTCAAAACCGGTGAACCCACAGACTAAAACCGAAACATGACTAGGTCACTTACGGTTTTTCCATCTGTCTGGGCGGTGGTAACGATACCGGTCGGTCGGCCTAACGAAGTTATAGAGACCTTCCTCCAGGCTAATGGTATTCTGAATAATGCAAAAAGATATATACTTATACGGGTGCCTTACGCGTGCCTTACGGGCGCCGGAGACTGCCTAGACGGCCTTCGGGAACCCAGCGGAGTTATATTCGCACCTTGTCGTAGCCGATGTACTCTATTCCCTTGTATTATAGGTACATTTGGCTGAAAAGTTTTTACCATTCCGTGTCTTGACGATTGTACATAAAGAATGTCGTTATTTTGACAATTTAACGTTACCATTAATTTTAAAGGTAACGTTACATTGTCAAAACAGAATATGGCCACTGAACTCCTTTCGAAGGTGTCGTTTGAATAATTAATTAAAAATAATTTTATTTATAAACCATATTGTGTGCATTAACTATTAATTAGTTTTCATCTTAATTGTTTGGAGTTTAAAAAATTGCAAAGTCTCACAAACTTATATCAGCTAAACCGCTATCTAATAGTAACCGAGATAATGCACACATTTCATGGGAAGTCGGCCATGTGAATTTTTTTATCATGCGCCTAATATCTTCATGTAGGTTTTGTACAATAGTATAGCCGAATTATATATATACTTATATCATGCCTTACGGCGCCCGAGACAGCCTAGACGGCCTCATGGTACCCAGCGGAGGAGTTTTTAATCCCAACTCGTCGTAGTCGATGGTATGAGTCTACACCTAACAAGTGGCTGGCTCGTCGCGATGTTTTGAATTGACTCAATAAGCTATCTATAAACAGTTTCACAAGTTGGTATAGTGACACCGGGACCGACAGCTTAACGTGCTCTCCGAGGCACTATAGTGGTATTGTCAAACAAATGTATAGCTGTATTATTTTCTTATTGAAGTAAGTTTTTCTCGTTTTTTGATGCTACTAGAACTAGCTTCTAAACTGAGCTTTAATTAAATTTGCCGAGACAGCCTCAGGGATTCTAGCAGGTGTACTATTAAATAAAATGTTCTGTCTCACTCTGCACTGGATCACTTTTTTATATGTAGATTTTTTAACCCAAATTTTTACCTTCCATACGTGGACTTCCATCAAAATAAGCATTACACCTATCAAACTTTACCAAATGAGGTAATCAAATGCCTTTGAAAGTGTAACCCAATGAATGGGAAACCCCTTCATGTTTTTAAGCGTTTAAAACGATTTTGATATTACTGTAGTCATTTTAGCTTAATTTTTTTTTTGTCAGCGAAATGTTCAATGTTAATCAACTGCAATAACCAACAACTTATTTTTTTGCTGGTTGTTTAAGAGTACCTGGTAAGCATAGGGGTTTCCCTTTCAAAAGTGTTACCTAAATACATAGGATATCAGTAGAATTGGGTTTAGCAAGTTCACGGGTAAATCAAAAGTTCATCGTAAGGGGTGCGCCGTTTAAAGACTTAAGGAACGGGTTTTCCGGTCCCTGCTTCTTAGGTATTTAACCTTGCAAACCCTAATAAAGATGTCTAATTTCTTTCTCAGGACTAATTAATTATTATGTCATGTAATTATTACAATAATTAGTATAAGTAGAAAGATAAAAGATCCTGTATTAAAATCCGCTATCGCAATGTCTAATAAACACTTGTCAAATGGCCTGACCATAAAATCCTTCCGTTGGACGTATGTATGCAGGTGTGAGCCAACATATAAATCCTTGTCCTGTTCAGTTTTTTTCTTTGCCTTATACCTGTTATGAAATAATTTAGTAAATTAACAACCGTTCTTAATTTTTTTTTTTTTTAAAGACCAATAGTAACTACAGACCAATAGTAAAACTGAACTTCGGATAGTTTCTATGGTGACTATCCATCAAAAAAAGATTGAAACCGTTAGATTATTCGAACAAAAGAAGGCATAACTTATACTGAGGATAGTAATGTCAAATTCCATACAAATATTTACTCATAGATTAAGTTATTAATACTCAGATTAATAAGGTGATTGCGCCTTTGGCGTTGTATCCGGAGGTTCGATTCCCACCCATGGCAAATAAAAAATGAGTACATCTTTCAGTTTGTCATGGTCTGGGTGTTTTTAAAATATAATATGTAATATATCGTTGTTACTGGTACACATAGTACAAGCCTAGATCTTAGTTTATGACCAGAGCAATATGTTATTATTATTATTTAGATTAGATTTGACGTTACTAATCTTGGTATAAGTTATACCATCTTTTGTACGAAATATGGTACCTATTAATACAAATAATACAAATAAAATGACTAATTTACCAAACCTTTTACCAATAAAATATGTTACTACTAAACTTTTTGCATAACGCAATCCAGATTTAGATATCTTGACGTGCTAAGAACTTATATTCGGGGATATATCCTCTCCAATACCTTCAAGGTAATTAGTATCCTTTATTAAAATTATAAAAAAACCCGAAATCTGCATATTCGCCATGATGTGTCTAATTGCATACCATTTAGTTCTATTGCCGAAACCAATTATATGAAATTGGCTTAGGGTTTTTTTTAAAGGAATATTCTTAGTTTACAATGGGTTTTTGTGCAATTTTGCATAGATTTTTGTGAATTTATAATTTAGTAGGATTAATGTTGTAATTTGTTACACTGTCTGGTTTTAGGTTTCCATCGTAAAAATCAAATTAAATTCTGTTTTTATATAAAGCTGACCCGGTGAACTTTCTATCATCTACAAAAATGATGGCTTTATGATCGAAAGGTTCTTTGCTTTTCCACATTGGTGGAAAATGACGCAAAAGTCATGAAAGATATAGCAAAGTGAACATAATTATTTTTTAGCTTTTCTCTTGTATTTTCCTTATTATTTTTCTTTTTAAACCATCCCTGTATTAAAAGTAACAAAATAAAAATAAAAAAATCAAATCGCCAAAGCCGTTTTTGAGTTTTAGCGTTACTAACTAAAAGCGATTCAATTTTATATAATAATATGTAAACTTATTCTTTCTTTTTAATACAACTTTTTAAATAAAAAGTTAAAATTACCATAATTTGTGTAACTTATTCATTTATTAGTCCAAAATTTTTACATTTAATTATATAAAAGCATTTTAAAATACACTTAAAGAATTTAAATTACTATTATTTACTCGTGACCCTTCCGTTTAACCTTTGTATCGATTCAAATTTAATTCAATATCGGGTGTCCACGTAAATTTGAGATCAGAATGAGTCTCCATGCCCCCTCGGACGTTTAACACAAAATAAAAAGCCATTTTATTATATATTTTTTTGAGAATTCTGTCAAATAACTGATTTTATTGTAAGGTCGAAAGTGACTGGTCAAATGATACAACGGTAAATGAATTTTGCACTTTTTGTATTGGTAAACATTCCAGGTTTATTGAGATATTTTATAGTGTTGAAGGAAGTGTGAATTATATTGAATACATTGCTTATATAAGTATAGATAGCGGCAAATAACTTGAAGCCTAGTTGGGGTAAAATCGCGCAGATTTAGGATTAAAATAAAATACATTTGTAGTATTCTATAGAAACGATTAAATGCAATGTTAAAGTTGTTTCCGCGAAACTTTAACCGTTTAAGCAACGTAGGCTCTCAAAAGGAGTAATTTTCGCCCGTTTTTGCAACATTTTTCATTGTTATTCCGCTCCTATTGGTCGTAGCGTGATGTTATGTAACCTATAGCCTTCCTCGATAAATGGGCTCCAACACTAGAATATTTTTTAAGTCGAACTAGTAGTTCCTGAGATGAGCGCGTTCAAAAAAACTCTTCAGCTTTAAAATATTAGTATAGATGAAGGTTTGACTGGTAGAGAACGCTTAGCGGCATTAAGTCCTGGGGCCTTATTCCGAGTTTGCTACCGCTAAAGACGACAAGACGTTGCGTAAACTATAAATATTGAAATATAAGTTCTATTTCAATGGATATATAGTCTGTATTAGGTTGGCTATAATAATGCCGCCATCTTGAAATACACGAATTCTTCGCAAGTTTGAGCATTGGAATTTCAACTCTATATTTAATAGGATAGAACTTATATTTCAATATTTATAGTTTACGCAACGTCTTGTCGTCTTTAGCGGTTGCAAACTCGGAATAAAGCCCCTGTGCAATAAAATAAATTTAGATATTTAGTAAATCCTAAATTGTGTACGAATATAGAATTTTTCCCGAAATGAAAAGGAATAATATACGAGATGGCCGAATTATTTATAGACCTTATACTTAATTACTACAGACTACTACAAAAAAAAATACATTTCAAAACACCACTATCAAAGAGTAAAAAGTTGTCACTATAACAACTTGCGAAACTGTTTGTAGCTAGATAGGTTATTCAGTCTATCCAAACAGCGAGATGAGCTGGCCACTTATTCAGTGTAGACTCACAATACGAAGCGGGAATAAAACCCCTAGGTACCCTGATGAGCGCCGTAAAGCACCCGTGATGTTACATAAAACCAAATTTGATTTAATATATTTTATTTTCTCAGAATTATGACAATATATATTTGTTACAGTAATAAATTCTTTGAAATCGTCGGGTTTCTTTTGTGTTTGCTAAAATGGATTGAGCGGTTAAATACAATGCAGTCGGTATTAATTGATGTTACAATATGATACCAATAATTTCCAACAAATAATTGTTTTGCAATATTCCCTTACTTATTATTTGTTGATGATGTTTAGTATTTATTTATGGACACGTGTATCTTTATATTTTATAAAAGATATTTCTATGCTAATATTATATATATTTTATTTTTTGTTTCTTTCGAATATACTCAATAACTACTTAATTATATAATAACTAATGCCAAATAGTTAATTTCGTATGAATTCAAAAAATATTTTAAAAATTAACTACTTGTCCTACACAAATAAAAAAAAAGAGGATGTGTATCACTCTTCGTTGTTAAATTGTATTTATTATTTGATGCGCCCCCTTTTTGTAAATAGAATTGTATTTTTTTTTATACTGAAATCTATGGATGAAATTTTTAAATATGTAGGTACTAAAAGTTAATGTATGGTTTATAGACATCTGAAATATTTGTAATGGATACCTTGTAGTCAAGTCAATGACCCAAACACTCCTAATCCTCTGTGATAGGTAGGTATATGTAAATACATTTTGAGGAAATACTAGATAATTTAAATACTAATTTTTACGACCAGTTTTACTGACTATCACGTTTTTTGTAAAGTACTATGTATGACGTTACTTTATAAAAAATAAAATTCTACCTTTATGCGATAAAAAAGAATTCTTCAGCAAAGAATACAAATGTTCACAGAAATTTTAATTTAATACAAGTTTTTTTTAAACTAAAGTTCTTAAGGCAACTAAAACAATATTTTACTTAATTCAAGTGATTTTTTTTAAAGAATATAATTGTTTTCGTTATACAGGGTGAATTTGAAAGGATGTACTTTGAGCTAATATGAGGTTCTGCTGATCAAAACGAACAACTTTTCCCATTGAACCCTGTGTCGCAAATGAAAAAAAATTTTGGCTTCCCCCTATACAAATTGGTCATTTTAACATTACTAGTTTGTATGGAGATGGCAATATTTTTTTTCATTTGCACACGCGACACATGGTTCCATGGAAAAGTTGTTCCATTTGATCAGCAGAACCTCATATTAGCCCAAAGTACATCCTTTCAAAGTCGCCATGTATATAAAACAATATACTTTTGAATGGCTTTGATCCAAGAATTTATTTTTTTCCGTGAAAGAAATATAGCTCCTTTAATTAACGTTATAGTGCCAAAAAGGATATGTTAATAGGACTAATGGCCAAATTCTCAGCACACGTTTACGACTATATCTTTTCAACAAAAGGTTTTTGCGTATTTTTCCTAACGCCTTTCGCATGAGACAATGGTTTTTTTGCCCGTATGGCAAATTTTGTCAAGTCATTTGTCTGGTTGATGTCATTGGTACAGGTGACAATGACCGAAAATAATGTCATACATACATGTTAAATGTGTGGTATTTTATGTTTTTGTTAGGGTGGATCCATAGCGTCTTTGGTATTGTCTTCGAAAGTCGCGGGTCAGGCACTTCAGAAGCCCTAGTGCGAGTATTTTTAACGTTTTCACTGCGTTAAGTAAGTAGTCTCTAACATAAATAATATAAGGAACGCTTAATTTTCTAAGCCTGTCAAAATAAGCTTATCTGATTGGCGGAGAGTGCTCACTTATACTATGATAAAAAAGTAAAAAAAGAAAACTCGCACTAGGCAGAGTACGTTTTCTGTACAGCTTGTCATGATCTCCGTATTTATAAAATAGTGTAAAATGTTTGTTATATTATTATAATAAAAAAAAAATTCTTCGTGCTGAAAATTTATCAAAAAACAATTAATAAAATCTCGGTGTTTTGTTGTACTAATTAAAAAAAAAACATTTTTAAGTAGAAGATAAGTTATTTCTCTACTTTTAATTTCTCCAAATTACAAATTTATGCATCATAACTAAGAACCAATTAATAATTCTAATAATCATTCACCAATTTAAATTTATAATAAGTGCTTTAATAGAAAAAAAGAAAGAAAAAACATTTTAAACTTTTCTTTTTTCAAACATTTTAAATGCATTAGTCACCTGTCAATCCGTCGCTGATGATGATTGTCCCTGACCTCAATGAACTTTGATTCCATCATCACCATTATTATATTATTTTAATTTATAATCATCAAAATTATTATATAAATAGCACAGGGTATGGAAGGTAACAGAATGCGCATGAATACTCAAAATAATTGTTTTTTGCATGATAGAAAATATCATGTTGTTTTGATTTATTTGTCAACCAATGGGTGCGCTTTTAACTACCTAACAAAATTATCATAATATTACAATTTATATTTTTTGTTGTTTAACAATATTGATCGCTCCTACCGAGCCGGCTAAATGCGGTTACGAAAATAAATGACCTATTAGCATAACGAGTCTATTTAATATCCACGCTGCTTTATACAGGAGACTACCACTTCGACAAGAAATCGTTGCAGATACCTCTGGAAAACCGGTAAACCCACAGACTAAAACTGGAACATGACTAGATCACTTCACGGCTTTTGCACCTGTACGGGCGGTGGTAACGGTTCCGGTCGGTCGGTCCCACCTAAATTGATATATTTATTTCATATCTACTATAAGAAAAGTAATATCCAGAAGTAAAATCCTTTCTATTTAATTTTTAAGTCTTTTAAAAGTTAATTATTATTTGCTTTAAACATGACGTGCTTGTACGAACTGAACGTACGTAAGTCAGTAGCTAGCTATTTATAACTTATATAAGCCTTTAATATAATCTTTACTTGTATATTTTTCCTCGTAACTAAATTTTATACAAATTGAATTTCAAAGTCAAGTCATGTCATATAGTGGTGACGCCCACCTAATCATGGAATTCGTTTATTGAATATTTTATCTGCCCTGATGGATGACTGAAATTAAAGGACTATCTTATGATAAGTTCTGACGTAAATAAATAGTGTATGAGGGAGTCCAAAAATAAAATTAGGTTTATTTATTTTTTGATGTATACTCATTCTTGTTGACAATTATTTATTTGAAAAATTAATTTGGTTACATAAAGTGTAGCGGAAAAAATGTCTAGTGGTTACGCCGGCCATTGGGTTTGTATCTGGAGGTTCTATTTACACTCATGAACTTATTAACTTCTTTAATTGTCCCGAAGGTATTACAACTAGTACTTTTTAGGTGGGAGGATAACTTCGCTAGGCCGACCGACCGGACTAGTTACCACCCATACAGATGCAAAAACCGTCAAGTGACTTAGTCGTATTTCGGTTTTAGTCTGTGGGTTTACCGGTTTTTCGGACTACTGCATCGATTTCTTGTCAAAGTGCTAGTCTCCATTCATGGTGCGGTTACGAAACAAGCGATTGGTTTGACGATTAAGCAGCGAGGACGTCTTTGTTGCCGCACATTTCGTAACAGCAACATTTACCCGGGATAGTGGGAGCGATCAATATTGTTAAACAGGGATGTGTTAATCGATCCCATTTATGGACTTTGTAGGTCTGCTTATAATCTGGTAGGTTCCAAGTCATAAGCCGTGCTACAATAAAAAAAAATGTAAAACTGCTATGCCTTTATACTGATTATTATCATGAAAATACTGTCCTCATGTAAAGGATGGAAGTATTGTAGGAAGTGACCTAATAGTGTAAATATAACCTTTATTAATTTTATTATCAGAAGGTTGCGTGTTCATATCACGTCGGGGTCACCAATATGTAGGGGTAAAGGATAGTGAATTAAAGTAAGAAATAAAATCAATAAAAATGTTTAATATTTACACTACTAAGTCACTTCCTACATTTATTTACTTTGTTATTAAGGAGGAATAAAGAAAAACACATAAAGGATATTATTAGGGAGCGCGAGGAAATATTAAGTAAAGGTTTTAATATGTTAACACTTGGGATAAATATTTTGGTATAGGAGCGTGTATCGCCTATAAGAAATTTCACTCGACTGCTAGGGTCGCCGAGCTACTGCGGGAGCTCGGAAAATAACAAAAGAATAAATAATGTTCTGGAAGGATTTGAAAATTTTGACTTTAGTTGTAAGAAATCGGGTTGTTCTCGTTCAGGACGATTCTCATGGGTTGTTCCCATTGAGGTGGATTTCCCCACAGTATTTTTAAGCTCACACGCAATAAAGGTAGTGGAACACGGTTTTTGGTCGGAGTCCACTGCTTCTGTTTCTCGTAGACGTGGCTACCTTTCGGGGGTGCGGTTGATTTGACGATAAAGCTGCTACGGTATTAAAGTAAACTCGAAATGAAAATTCGTCTTGTCGCCGCATCATTTAGCCGGTACAGTGGGAGCGATAATACTGATAACCAACAATTTATTGATTGGCCCCATTCATAGCCTTTATTATAGTATGCATAGATATGCATACCATCAGGTAGATACAAGGATATTCACGTCACGTGCCATGCTCCAATAATAAAAAAGGAAAAGAAATCTTATGTTTAATTTTGTATATTGTACGTTTTTTTAATTGTTGTTGATTTTCCATTAATAAATACACAAAAAAAAATGCAAAAAAAAAACTATATTCTAAACATACTATATTAGTTATAAGTATCTTCACAGTGTGATGTAATGTGCTTTATACATGATTAAGTTTGGCACTTTTTGCAGTTAGCTCGTAAACCCCATTCGTATCATTTTATTAAGCACCAACCATCAATTCCCCGTGAGATAGACTTAGAATTCACAACAACAGAGCAGGCGCATCTAATGATCATTTCACGGATTTTGTCTATAGTCCTTGAACTGAGGTCTAGACGTTCTGCAATTTACAATTTCTGCGCACGCGCATTACAATGATGCGTGCGATTTTGGAGTTCATCGGACCGATTCTGTCACGATAACTAATGTTTTTTATGCATTTCCAACAGTCTTAGCGTATTTAATTCAAATTTATTAAAATATACAGATAATACTTATTCGCAATTGAGCTCTATTCAAATGAAATATAAACAAATTACCTGTTTTTGAACTCTATTCAAATTAAGAATTAAACATTATCTGACTCCCAAGTTTTTCATCATTTAAATTATTATTGAAAACGATTTTAATACCACTACATGAATATAAACGCATTTATCTTTATGTAGTGGTATTTGGTGAAAATATTGAAGGGAGGGCTGAAGGGTGATTACGCGCACAACGCCAAGCTAATCTTTAATCGATATTATGCAATTCTGAAGTAATGCAAACCTGGTGACATTGAAAATTGACGGACAACTACGTCATTTTGATTCAAGTTTAGCGTTGTACGACCTACAGTAGGCCTATTACGCCACACAACCTTAAGCTAAACTTTAACCAAAATGACGTAGTTGTCTGTCAATTTTTAATGTCACCAGGTTTGCATTGCGTCAGAATTGCATCATATCGATTAAAGTTTAGCTTAACCTTGTGCGCGTGATCAGCCCCCTAGTCATTGTCCCAAAGTTTTATATTATAACTAGAAACCGAATTGAAATATGCTGTTACAGTTTTCTTTTGATTGACCTAAGACACGACTTTTTCATTTTAGATTTAGCTTAGGCCATTAAAACCCTCGTTTTCATTTCATATAAACATTAGTTGGTATACGTGTGGGGGAATGGGAGCCTGACCAAGCGCACACTTACCCCCGAATTCTAATCCTTTCTTCCTTCTTAAGTTGTTACAAATTCTTATAAATTTTTTTTGACTGTTCATATTTGCCTGTAAACCACATGAAATGCAAGTAAAATATTAGATAACTTTGAGTTATACCATTTTGCTATACCAGCCTATTGTACTAAATTATTTGTATATCAACTGCATGTCAAAGTAAAAATTTGACATAATTATTTATATGTAAATTTTTTACTTTCATACTACGCTTGATATACCTAGGCTGCGTTTTGTTAGCTAACCCGTACCAGTATTTCGCGCTAGCATGAAAATAAGCTGTTTTGGCGTTTTATTTAGATCATGTTAACATTTGTTAGTATTTTTAGCAATGCAAACAAAACGATAATTACCACAAAATACTTATTTCTGACATCTGCCATTTTGACATTTACTTTAAACGTAAAAAAAGCCAAAAAAATATTTAAAAAAAATCTATTTCATCATCATCATTATCATAATTTCTTTCAGAAATTAATGTTTTTATAATTTGTATCTCCAAAAATTTTTTCTCCATTATTCAGTAAAGTAAATAAAAAACTAAAATCTACAAAGTAATTAAACACATAAATTAAACAAAAGTATATTATAAAACCAAATATTTATAGTTCAAAAGATAATTTTAAGATTAATAGTATTAGGTTATTAATTATAATTCGCGGGAAAATACGGATTGTTTGACATCTTTCAAAGATTAACAATAAAAATCACCTCCAACGCGATGCTAAAAATGTTAACATTTCGCAAAAAAAACGACTGTTACTAACGTCAGATGTTGGTATTTATCGATATTTTTTTCAAAAAAACGACCAATGCTAGCGCGGCGCTAACATTACCAGCTAAGAAAACGCACCCCTAGTCTTGCCATAAATATTGTAACGAAGAAAAATTTTTTGTTTGTTAAAATGTTGCTCAATTGTAATAAAAATCTCATCCGTAAACAATTTTTTTCTGTGACCTCCCTTTGCGTACCGCTTTAGTAGTTGTTTCGATTTTAACACCCTGTTCTTTTTTAAATTATCAGTTAAGAAATGACCAGTGCGTCTCTTATAGGCTGCAAGTCCAAAGTCATCTTTTAAAATACGCGACATGGTTCTAGGTGCTATCTTCATCTCCCGAGATAAAATCTTTTGCTTTCAGACAGGATTTCTTCAAATTCTTTCCCTTACTGTTGTGACCACCTTTTTTGTACGAACACTACGTGGACGGCCAGGTCTTTTTCTGTCACAAACAGAGGAGGTCTCATTTTACCTATTAATAGCCCGGTACACAAACATTTGACTAATACCAAGTGTATGGAGAATTTTAAAAATTGTCTTTTGCTTCATACCTACTTTGTGTAATGCAATCACAGCGATTCGGTTCTCTTTATCACCCCACTCCATTTAATATCGCAAAATATTGTACAATGTATTGGCACCAAAATAAGAAAACACAATGAACACTCGTATACAAATTACAGATTCCAAATTCAAATATATTATTATTATTATTTTTTATAGTAACAGTATTTATGGCCAGACTATGTATGCACAATAGATTTAGTATAATAAGGCCCTGTTCGTTCAACAAGGTCTATATATTCCAATTTTTAATTAAATTGGATCAGTAGTTCTCGAGATATTCACGCGGACAGACAGACATGCAACGGAGTCTCACCTTTTACTTCCTTTTTGAAAATATTGAGGCCATCAAAAAGTGTATTATAATAAAATAATATCGATTGTGTTCGTGAGAGGAGACCGTGACTATTTTTTTTAATAGACAAGGTAATTGAAAGCACATTTGTAATTTAAAACATAATGGAGTAAAAAACTGAATTGACTAAGTCTATTAAATTGAAATGAGACTAATGCTCTTGAAATTGTATTGGAATTCAATTTGGTTGAAGGTAAACTAAAAAGAAAAAAGTTAAAACAATAGTAAATTTTCCATCGAGAGACTTTGAATTAATTTGAAAAAAGCGGCCCCAGCCTAGTGGTTAAGTCACTGCGCAACTGATAACAAGGTTAAGCAGATGACAACAAAGCCGGCCTGGGATGGGTGACCGCTTTATACAACGAGGCTATTTCATCATAAACACCGCAACAAGCTCGCCACTTGTTAGGTGTTGCCTTCGAATACCATCGGCGAAATGAGGATGGGTTAATCCCTCCGCTGGGACCCTGAGGCCGTTTAAACGGTTCTCGGGAGCCAAATTGGCACCCGTGACATGAAAGACAGCGTCTGAGGAAGTTCATGGTTTAAAATTCAAGATTAAAAAAAAATCGTTTAAAAACAAATTTTAGAGGGTAAATAAAAAAAAAATAGGCACTCTAGAATTATTAAAGAGAATACAAACACAGCTGCAGAATTAATTACAAAATATACTCTTAAAACTTTATGTCTTCTCATATCCTGACATATCCTTAAGTAGGAAGGTTTCGTTGACACCATTCAAACTGATGCAAAAACCGACAAGTATCTGGTCACGTTTCTGTTTTAGTCTGTGTCTAAAGCAGCGAGGACATTTAAATTTACTAGTAATGCAATTTCGTTTTTGGTCGTCGCATCATTTAAACTGCATAATGGCTAATGGGATCGACTAATGCTGAACAACAATGTATTGATCGACCCCATTCATGTACTTTGTAGATCTGGTAATAATCAGGTACATACAAAGTCACTCGCCGTGTCTAATCAAACAATCAATGAGCTAAAAAAGAATTAGTTACTACATATACTAAAAAGTTAGCTTAGTTCTTAAATGCGTCTGATAAAAAAAAACGAATGATATTTCATATTTGTTCATCAAACAGATATTATTAAGTTTTTTGTTGCTTCTATCGGATTTATCTTAAGTCTAGACCATCGAGAATAGATGATGGCAGGGGATGATTCGGTACTTTTACAGCATCGGTTTGTGCATTGCACATTTTTTGTTAATACTTTTTTGACTAACTACAAGAATTCGTTTTCTTTTGTCCGTCTCATTTCTAGACTCTGTCCGTAAGTTCGTTAGCAGGTGACGCAGTGTTTGTAATCTAGATCTTGTCTGAGATTGTCTCCAGTTTTATTGCTAAGTCATCGTTTTTGTTATTATACCTTTTAATTTGATTGGAGCTACTTTAATTATAATTCTAGCTAGTTCATTAACTAAGTACGTCAACCTTATATCGGGTTGCTAAAACGTGTCTGCCATGTTTGTAACACATACTTATTTGGATTAGATTACAATACGGTTTCCAAATATAGAACCGCTTTGTTATTTTAATAAAATATTTTAACTTATTAATAAAAAAAAACAAAAAAACTAGCTGACCCGCGCAACTTAGTCTGCGCAACTTTAACCGTCTACGCTGAGCACGCAACGGAAGGTCTCAAAACGAACATATTTTTCCCGTTTGTCCAACATTTTTCATATATATATAATCAATGGGCTATCCAACACTAAAATAATTTTCAAAATCGGTACGTTGATCCAGAGATTACCCCCTATACAACCTCACAAACTACCTCTTTATAATATTATATGTTATAGTATAGATATTAGTATGGAACCAGGTGTCCACCTGGTTCCATGGGATCAGTAGAGCTTCACATTAGACCAAAGTACAACCTTTCAAAATCATCCTGTATAATAATAAAAAAAATGAACATAGAGTGCGTGTGTGTATAAATAGGTAAAACCGTTGTCTCTAGTTTGCTCAGTGGTTGAGTATCGTGCCGTGAAGTGGCCGTGGGTTCGAATCCCACCAACCAGTAAATTTTTCGTTGCAATTTTGTCCTTAAAATTCAGATAAAAAAAAACGGTACCTATTCATAAAAACTACACTTTAGTTATAGTAGGTTTTGTCTCTTTTTTTAGCAATAAAAATGAATATACGTAAAGAGACAGCCTATTTTAACTAAAGTGTTCTTCAACGGCTCAATAAGGTTTTATTAAGGCTATTAGTGTTTATGAGAAATTGATTTTTTAGATTTAAATTTGTTTGCTGATATGAGGAGCTCCCGTCATATCAGGCCGAGGGTATTGAACTCGTTCGGAGTGCTCATCCGTGTTCCCCACTCAGTGGTTTATTTACAAAGACTACATCTACCGGTACTTGTGGTATTTTCGCAAGAAGCCTCTATTCTTTTTTTTTGTCTATTTACTCAATATATCGTATTTGCTGAGGGTTTTTTTACAATTCAATTTGAGGCTCTGATTGGGTTACGTTTTGCAATGAAGAGTTTTTTTTTGAAATATTTTAAGGCGGAAATTATTTACCTTAAAAATCGACAGGTTTTTGGTTTCTGGTAGTATTATTTTCGGAGGTAAATATTTGTGTATATACGTGGTGGCCGAGTTTATAAGGTGACTTAAAACATTTAGGTCCCTGGTTTAAACCCCGGTGTGTACCAATGAGTTTTTAATCTGAAAAAAAAATTGTAGGTACATTTGTTTAACAATATAGTGCCTCGGAGACCACGTTAAGCTGTCGGTCCCAGTTTCACTACACCAACTTGTTTATATTATGGGTTATTGAGTCTGTCTAAACATGACGAGCTAGTATTCGGTGTAGACTCATACCATCGGCTACGACGAGGTGGGATTAAAAACCCCTCCGCTGGGTGTGAGGCCGTCAAGGCGGTCACGGGCGCCGTTAAGCACCCGTGATGATATTTATTTATTTTAAAGAAGAAAAGTATTAAAAAAATAAAAAAAAAAAAAAAACTTAAAATAAAAGAAATAAAAAATGAAAAGTCTCTTCAAGTATCTGACCGTTAGAAAGCAACGCTCTACTTCGTAGCACGTAACGGTATTACAAGCAGCCGCTGTAACATTCGTGTACATAATCTTATACTGTTTTTTAGCATTTTTTCTAATTAAAATCTTCACTTAACATTTAATGAACAACTGCTTAGATTAAAAGCAATTGTATAAACTTTATATTACTTTATGAAATACCATTTTGGTTGGTATGCTACATTTCTGGATGATCAAGACATATTGTGTTGTCATTGAAAATAATTGCCATGAGAAAATTCTGCAGTTCACATATGTGCGTGACTGGCTTGCCGATAGCTTGCAGTTGACAAAATTCTCCATTGATATCTATCGGTGTACCTACTGGTATATAGTCACTACGTGATCGCTAGGGGATTCAGGCAATTTCAAGGTTTTTATTCGTCTAGTGTCGAGGGTTAATAAACTGACTATTCACGCTTGGGTTCTTCCTTACGTCATACTCGCCCAATTTTTTCTTCTTTTTTCTATTGGCATGGCATAGAATGCATCAGCTTTATCATAGAGTGTGGATTAGAGTTCATATTGGAACGTTAGCGGATGTTTCGTCTACCATTAATTCAATGTTTCCATTGTAGTCTAAGCTGGATTCATTTGGTGCTATTGTTGTGTCATTGTGCTGAGCTTTTTACAGTCGCACTGGATTTGCCAATTGTGTTTAATGTGCTAAGGAAGTATGCAATTTCTTATGATTGGCTGTAACTATCACGTAGATTTTCTTTGTATTTTAATTTGCTTAAATCACGCTACCAATTCCAACGACTATCACGGGCTTTTGGTAAATTTAATAAAAAAAGTCGTTAAATGTCGGCATAATTAGGAGACCGTGGTAATATTTGGGGAGCTGAAGTACACGTCTAAAATCCATTAAAGTTTTTATTACTTAAGCACTTATGTGTTGTTGACTCTTCAAATCTTAGAAGCTTTTAAGTAAATATATTTTTGCGGCACAGTCATCATCATTATTTTGAACTACAATAGTATTTTTCTCACCGCTATTACTACAATTGGTGTTCTTGCAATTACCCAAAATCTAAATCTAATGATGAGCATTCAACTATCATTATTTTGGGATTAGATTACTTTTTATATTCAAATAATTTTCATATTTATATTAGTCATGTTCGTTTTAATATTTCATCTTAGTTATTTATAGCATTATTTTTTTGTAAATTCTAGGTTGTTGGCTTCTAGTCTTTTTATGGTATGTACTAAAAGAAAAAAAAAAATGAGCACACACGAGGTTGCTGAGTCCGGGTTATGTCAATATTTCCTTAAGTGGCAGCTGACAATTAATCATCATCCAACTTTATGCACTTTCAATCTTTTAAACAGGTGGCTCTTGCTTTTCAAATATTGTTAAGATATCTTTAAAATCTTCTTGTTTTATTTTTTTAAGAATTGATCGCTTTTCTTTATTGGCGTACGATTTAAAATCGATGTTTATGTTCTGGCTGTCTAACTTGTCATGCTTCTACAGCTCGGCGTAGGCGGCCCATCCGTACGATTCCGGTAAAATCCTTTGGTAATTCTCCATTCTTTGTTATGTTTTTGTCCAAAAGAACTTCAAGCTGTTAAGATACTACCAATAATGTACACCCACTATGGACCAATTCTATGCCAGATCCACTTCGAGAATACAAATATGGTAATGAAATCCCACGCAATGCCAAATAAGCTCAGTAGGATTTTGGGGACCTACCTTATTCATCTAGATTACTTAGCAACCATAATAAACCGGGTTCACGGACAGTTTTATAAAAAACAGAAATAAAACAAGTTCACAAGAATTGTGCACTTTTTTGCACAAAATTTACACAGAAAGCTAAGTCGTTTGGCGGTGTGAGATTTAAAATTAAAGTTAACACTTTTGTGTTATTTTATGCGGCAATAAACTATGTAAATGTCCGTTTTTATGGTCATAACATAAACATATGGACACTTTATAATTTTACTTATATGTTTCATTGAATTAATGCTACTTTTTATAATTTTGTTATTAATTAGTTTAAACATTTATATTAATCAAGTATTGAATTGTGTTTTGATGATTAATTACAAATGTTTCGGAAAAAAAGCGCTGACAAATCGAGGCTATCAAACGCTGTACGTTTATGCTTGGTACCTATTATATTTTTTTCAGAGATATGTTTTTTAGTCAGTTTTGCTACAAAAGATTTGGGTAGGTGAACTTCTCAAGGTCTTTAGTTTCGCTTCAAGGGGTTTAAGTAGTCATTATTATGTATACACTTTGCTACTGGTTGCTTTTCTAAAATTTCTGATATCTCATTACATTTTATATAAATTTACGTTCTTCGACAATTCGACAATGTATTGTTCTATACATTGATTCTTTTAAATCAGTTATTTCTTTCTATTACTTCCATGATTATTTATTTTACAATTTTTTCCACATTGATTTATTGCTTTTCTGTCAGAGATTTATGTGCCCTGCCCATCGAATATGTCACTGTTGTCTATCAAAAGTTTTTTCTTCATTGTCTTACACGTTTATTTTAGTAAATGTTACGAAATACTTATTGTTGGACGTGTTGCAATTAGGGAATTCAATTTGTCAGATATTTTTTGCTTTATCAACGTTTTTCGTAATTACTTCGCTGTCCATTTTGGTTATAAAGTCTTAATGATGACGGTATAATTTAAATTTATTTCTTCAACACTTTAATGTTTTATTATAATTATTCTTTTTTTCTTTGACTTGCAATGTGCTTTTATTATGAACTGTTTTTACTTCGTTTAGGTATTTTTAATTAAAAGGAATTTTTATTTCTTCACTTTGTGGATGTGTGTAATAATTTCTACATCCGTATAGACTAGTTCAGACTGGGCTAATAATTTAGTTGAGTACTGAATAATCTTATCTCTTAATTAAACATTTCTGAACAACGAACATTTAGTACAATAGTTTAGCAGTTAATTTAATTGAGTCGAAAGATTTTGTTCTATTTTTTTTGGTTTAGTATTGCCGTAACTTCTTCTAAAAAACTCCTCGTCATTTTATGGAGGATTCCTATAATCAACGGTAACAGTTATTCCCATACAAAATTTTAATGTCAGTTAGCTTGATCTATTATTTTTATTTAGGAATAAAGAATGTCGTTTTAAAGGAATCAGCCTTTAGTTATGTTCCTTAGCTATAGCGACGAGCTAGCCATTTGTTCGGTGTAGAATCATACCATCGGCTACGACGAGGTGGGATTAAAAACCCCTCGGCTGAGTACCCTGGGGCCGTCTAGGCGGTCTCGGGCGCCGTAAGGCACCCGTCATGATATGTATGTACATACAGGATGAATTTGAAAGGTTGTAAAGGGTTTTTCAACAAGAACTTTGTTTTCTAAAACAAAAAATTTAGATGAAGATGATAATTTTTTTTATTTAATTACAAAGAGAAAAGTTCGGCAATTATGAATGAAAAATTATACCTGGCAAATGTCCACCACAAGCACGCTGGAAATGCGTAAAGTTCTTGTTGAAAAACCCTTTACTTTGGGTTAATATGAGGCTCTACTGATCAAAACGAACAACTTTTCCCATGAAATTCTTAATTTGGTCATTTTAACATTACTAGTTTGTATTAAGAAGTTAGCCATTTTTTTATCATTTGCGACACATGGTTCCGTGGGAAAGTTGATCGACTTCAGTACAACCTCATATTAGCCCAAAGTACAGTCTCCAAATTCTACATGAGTAAACACACTCACTTGTGTACTGTATCAAACCCCACCGCTGGGTACCCAATAGTCATCTAAGCGGTCTCGGGCACCGTACATACATAAATAAATACCATCACTCCCGAGAACCGTTTAAACGGCTTCAGGGTAGCCAGCCTCATTTCGCCGATAGTATTTGGCGGCAACACCTAACAAATGGCGACCTACATGTATATAAACCTGTATTGTACATTTTTTTTTAATTTTAAGTATAAGTTCATTACGTATTTTTAGATATACTGGCTTGACGGATAGGTTTCTACTTGTTAGGTACATTTTTTATTCTTCTGCTATATAATACAGATTTAATAAAGCATGAATGTTAGTCATTAGTGCCAGGTCCTTATTTATCTCTGCCCATAGATGGCTTGTGTAGATTTTTTACGACACTGTCAGCTGGCCATTTGTTTTGTTGTAATGTAATACATTTTATCTCGTACCTACTATAGGATGTCAAAATTGTTATTTGTTTAAAGCATTTGCTAGATTGTCTTTGCTAAGTATACCTAGAAGAGAACGTTGTTAGTATTTTGTTGTAGCAAGTATTTCATACGATATGGCCGCCTCGTTGTTCAAATTTTTATAGAATTTCAGGTATTTTTACCACCAAACAGATATAGAGTAATATATCGTGCTATAAATATGCGATCACTTAGGGACGATGAGTTTTGTATGACAGACAGTGTTAATTTTCCAACCGCTGCCAGACCGTTTCTATTAATTCTTTTGGTCCCCAACCAACTGTGGGTACAGAGGAAATAGTTGTTTTTCATACCATTTCCCTCAGGTTTTAAATGTAGTACACTAAAAATCTAATTGCATTGCCTGCTTGGATGTGCCGTTCGCCATATTTTAATGTGGTTCCACCAATAGTTTTCTATGTCTGTTAACAATACAGGGTGTATTTGAAAGGTTGTACTTTGGGCTAATATATGGCTCTACTGTTCAAATCGATTTACTATGTATTTGGTCAGATCGATTTACTTTTTAACAACGCGCGTTTCACAATTCGTGCATTTGATAAATATGATTTAGCGCACACTTTTTTTTTTTTGGCCAATAATATAGGGCCAGCAAGATAATCACAAATTGGATCAGTAGTTTTGGAAATATTTGATGTGGAGAGTAATAGACAGACACCGGATGCTCACCATAAGGGTACCTTCGAAAGTACAGATGTCAAACTTAACATTTTAGTTAAGTACTTAAGAGCAGAGTCTGATCAAACATTTCCTATACATTCACGACCTTTTGGTCCTAACTGTTACCCCCCACTAAACATTCATATATTTTTATGGTGTAGGAAAAATAATATCAACCCCTGAAATTCGAAAAAAAAATCCCTCAAATTGAAAGTAATTTCTAAAAAATATCAAGGCAGATAATTAAAATGGTACGTTTTCCTTTTTTCATCATCAGTCATCGTTTTCTTTTCCCTATAATATTTTTTTTTCAAATCCATTAAAGTTATAGGTAGAAAACAGTTTTGGGCCGAAAGTCGTTTTGCTGCCTAAATTGTAGTAATAATCTAATACGTGCTCTTTCTCTTATTAAGTCGGGAGGAAGGTTTACATAAATGTATGGTAGCGTTCCCGACTCACCGTCATGCGCGAGGAGAGGTAATACTTTGCAGTTGAATCAGCATGAAGAGCCTAATCAGACAGTCCTCTTAAAAAAATATAAGCGTACTGGCGAGACGAGTTTATTGAAATTTTTAGAACACTTGAGTGAAACCGTGGGGCATAGGTAGTTCTTGATAAATATTACAACACTAAATTTATTGTTACAGGAAAACATTGACCCTGCTCCATACAGCCTCTCTCCGGTCTCAGCCAAGTCGCAAAAGCTGCTGCGGTCACCCCGCAAGGCTACCAGGAAGATCTCGCGGATCCCCTTCAAGGTCCTCGATGCTCCAGAGCTTCAGGACGACTTCTACCTGAACCTCGTAGACTGGTCTGCACAGAATGTGTTGAGTGTTGGCTTAGGAAGTTGCGTTTATCTTTGGAGCGCTTGCACCAGTCAGGTGGGTTTTATTTGCATTTAAACTCATTTTATATTATTAATACAGGTTGGATTTTTCAAGTGTGCCTTCAAGGCCAAATCCTAAACTACAAGGAATAGCGAAAAAGCGGCCCCAGCGTAGTGGTTAAGTCACTGCGCAACTGATAACAAGGTTAAGCAGATGGCAGCAGGCCAGACTTGGGATTGGTGACCATCATAAACACCGCAACAAGCTCGCCACTTGTGTTAGGTGTTGCCTCCGAATACCATCGGCGAAATGAGGATGGGTTAATCCTTCCGGTGGGTACCCTGAGGCCGTTTAAACGGTTCTTGGGAGCCAAAAAGGCATCAGTGATATTAAAAAAAAAAAAAAAAAATATATTAATAGATGATACAAAAAAAAATGGCAGATATTATTTTGGCCACTAATGAGTAGGTATTATCTGTATTATGTGCGTATACATATACTGGAGCACGGCATGTGTAGGTACGTAGCCACCTGATGGTAAGCAGACCTACAAAATCCAAGAACGTGCCAATTATTCCATTGTTATTTAACACCATTGATCGCTCTTACTATGTTGGCAAAATAATGCGGTTACAAAATGGGCGGCGACAAAGACGAATTTTCATTAAGAGTCTAACTTCCTCACTGCGTTATCGTTAAATCGACCGCCCGCACCCTGAAAAGAGACTACCACTTCGACAAGAAATGGATGCAGTAGTCTCCTGACAACCAGTGAACCCACAGACTAAAACAGAAACAAGACCGTTTTTTGTATCTGTAGCCCTAGTGTGAGTTTTTTTAACATTTACTTTCGCGTTAACTATACTACCGCGTTAACATTTTGACCAATCACACGACCGCATTTCTAGTTATTAAAATTTCCGCTTGGAGCGCTGAACCATTTCCCATACAAATTTTAGTTAACTCAAACGCAAAGTAATAGTTAGAAAACTCACACTAGGGGTACTGTACAAAACACGGTGTTTTTTGGGTTGTTGTAACGAAACTAAGTGGTGCCACGACTAGCGAAGTTTTAGAAATATAAAAAAATATAACTAATTGTAAAATAATTTAGGTGTAAGATAAACACTCTTTTCAAGTCAGTCTTTTGTATTATTTTTAAAGAGCAAAAATATCTTACATTTACATAAAAGAAGTAACACAGTGGCAAGACCCGGTATGACTGACATTTGACATGAGATTTTTATCAAATATTTTGCTCATAATTTTAAAAGAGTGCACAATTTATCTTACCTTCTGCATCAAGTATAACATCTGCATCAAGTATAACATCAGCGATATAACTTTTTTGTTAAACATATTATAATAATATATAAAAGTTTAATAAATATATTTTTACTATTAGTAGGACAGTTTAACTATAGTAAAAAAAAAATGTTACTTTAAAAAATATTCACTTTATTTCTCAAACCATTTTTCCAAGTAAGAAGCTTATTTAACTAGGGAATATTATATAACGTACTTGTTGGTTAAAACCCGCCACTGCCTCTTAATTGCTTTGAAAAATAATCTAAAAAAAAGTCATTACTTTTTGTTTGAATTATTATTAAGGGCTCTGAAGTCGTGTTGCCCATACAAACGTAATTTTTTATATTTGAACTTGGCTGTTAGTTTAATTATTATTTTTATTTTGTTTATAATTAATTATACGTATAAATGATTCTGTTAATAAATATTTTTGTATTAATAATAATTTTATATGCATTATTAAAAACAAAATGCCAGAAAGATTCATAAATACAATGACCGATAAAATAATAATTTTAATTCCTCAGAATTAAATTAATTAATTAATTATTAGATAATTCTCTATACAAAGAGAATTATCTGAAAGAAATAAAGTGTGTTAGATGTGTTTCTTACTAGGTAAAATATATAAATTGAAGCTATACAATTTTATTGCCAAATATTTCGCCTCTCTTTGGAGCGGCGTCATCAGTGACAGTGACTGAAGGTCTTTGTCATAAATTTTGAAAAACATTTTTTTTTTCTTTTAGCAATGATAAAGATAATACACTATATGTATGGAGAACGCTGTCTTCGCGATCGCAAATGCAGTGTCCTTAATATTCATATTTTAATCATTGTATCTCATTTATAAACTTTAATAAATAATGTTACAGGTAACCCGGCTATGCGATTTATCTTCAGAAGGCAATGCAGTGACGTCAGTAGCGTGGAGCGAGCGCGGAAATCTTGTGGCCGTGGGCACTCAGAAGGGACACATCAGTGTGTGGGATGTCACAGTCAATAAGGAGGTAGGTGTAGCCCTTGGTGCACTATAATCTAGTAATAGAAGACTAGTTTGCGATCGATGTCAGAAAGTAACGCAGTAACGTTGGTAGCGTGAAGCTAATGTTAACTTATTAACGTCTAGGGTGAAGGCAATCTTACAACGTAAAAAAATATATCTTGTTTTTTTATAAAGTACAAGAAAACAAAATGGCGTAGATTTTCGTATATAAGTGAAAAAAATAAGATTTTTTTTATAACGATTTAACATTTTATTTTCTTATTATTTAAATTAGTTTTATTGCTATGAATAATAAAAATAAATCCTTTGTTATTACCTACTTATGTATATACATGCTGGCCAAGTTCGTTAGACTTATTAACGTCTAGGGTGAAGGCAATCTTACAACGTAAACAAATATATCTTGTTTTTTTATAAAGTACAAGAAAACAAAATGGCGTAGATTTTCGTATATAAGTGAAAATAATAAGATTTTTTTTATAACGATTTAACATTTTATTTTCTTATTATTTAAATTAGTTTTATTGCTATGAATAATAAAAATAAATCCTTTGTTATTACCTACTTATGTATATACATGCTGGCCAAGTTCGTTAGACTTATTAACGTCTAGGGTGAAGGCAATCTTACAACGTAAACAAATATATCTTGTTTTTTTATAAAGTACAAGAAAACAAAATGGCGTAGATTTTCGTATATAAGTGAAAATAATAAGATTTTTTTTATAACGATTTAACATTTTATTTTCTTATTATTTAAATTGGTTTTATTGCTATGAATAATAAAAATAAATCCTTTGTTATTACCTACTTATGTATATACATGCTGGCCAAGTTCGTTAGACTTATTAACGTCTAGGGTGAAAGCAATCTTACAACGTAAACAAATATATCTTGTTTTTTTTTATAAAGTACAAGAAAACAAAATGGCGTAGATTTTCGTATATAAGTGAAAATAATAAGATTTTTTTATAACGATTTAACATTTTATTTTCTTATTACTTAAATTGGTTTTATTGCTATGAATAATAAAAATAAATCCTTTGTTATTACCTACTTATGTATATACATGCTGGCCAAGTTCGTTAGACTTATTAACGTCTAGGGTGAAGGCAATCTTACAACGTAAACAAATATATCTTGTTTTTTTATAAAGTACAAGAAAACAAAATGGCGTAGATTTTCGTATATAAGTGAAAATAATAAGATTTTTTTTATAACGATTTAACATTTTATTTTCTTATTATTTAAATTAGTTTTATTGCTATGAATAATAAAAATAAATCCTTTGTTATTACCTACTTATGTATATACATGCTGGCCAAGTTCGTTAGACTTATTAACGTCTAGGGTGAAAGCAATCTTACAACGTAAACAAATATATCTTGTTTTTTTTTATAAAGTACAAGAAAACAAAATGGCGTAGATTTTCGTATATAAGTGAAAATAATAAGATTTTTTTATAACGATTTAACATTTTATTTTCTTATTACTTAAATTGGTTTTATTGCTATGAATAATAAAAATAAATCCTTTGTTATTACCTACTTATGTATATACATGCTGGCCAAGTTCGTTAGACTTATTAACGTCTAGGGTGAAAGCAATCTTACAACGTAAACAAATATATCTTGTTTTTTTATAAAGTACAAGAAAACAAAATGGCGTAGATTTTCGTATATAAGTGAAAAAAATAAGATTTTTTTTATAACGATTTAACATTTTATTTTCTTATTATTTAAATTAGTTTTATTGCTATGAATAATAAAAATAAATCCTTTGTTATTACCTACTTATGTATATACATGCTGGCCAAGTTCGTTAGACTTATTAACGTCTAGGGTGAAGGCAATCTTACAACGTAAACAAATATATCTTGTTTTTTTATAAAGTACAAGAAAACAAAATGGCGTAGATTTTCGTATATAAGTGAAAAAAATAAGATTTTTTTTATAACGATTTAACATTTTATTTTCTTATTATTTAAATTGGTTTTATTGCTATGAATAATAAAAATAAATCCTTTGTTATTACCTACTTATGTATATACATGCTGGCCAAGTTCGTTAGACTTATTAACGTCTAGGGTGAAAGCAATCTTACAACGTAAACAAATATATCTTGTTTTTTTTTATAAAGTACAAGAAAACAAAATGGCGTAGATTTTCGTATATAAGTGAAAATAATAAGATTTTTTTATAACGATTTAACATTTTATTTTCTTATTACTTAAATTGGTTTTATTGCTATGAATAATAAAAATAAATCCTTTGTTATTACCTACTTATGTATATACATGCTGGCCAAGTTCGTTAGACTTATTAACGTCTAGGGTGAAGGCAATCTTACAACGTAAACAAATATATCTTGTTTTTTTATAAAGTACAAGAAAACAAAATGGCGTAGATTTTCGTATATAAGTGAAAATAATAAGATTTTTTTTATAACGATTTAACATTTTATTTTCTTATTATTTAAATTGGTTTTATTGCTATGAATAATAAAAATAAATCCTTTGTTATTACCTACTTATGTATATACATGCTGGCCAAGTTCGTTAGACTTATTAACGTCTAGGGTGAAAGCAATCTTACAACGTAAACAAATATATCTTGTTTTTTTTATAAAGTACAAGAAAACAAAATGGCGTAGATTTTCGTATATAAGTGAAAATAATAAGATTTTTTTTATAACGATTTAACATTTTATTTTCTTATTACTTAAATTGGTTTTATTGCTATGAATAATAAAAATAAATCCTTTGTTATTACCTACTTATGTATATACATGCTGGCCAAGTTTTTTAGACCTTAGGCTAACACTAGTTATTAAGCCCCCGTTTCGAACTGGTCAGTAACAATGTTTAATGAAAATATTGTTAATCGTATACAGCCACGAGCTACCACTTGTTCGTGTGGACTCAGAATACCGGCAACGACGAGGTGGGAATATAACCTCACCGCTGGGTACTCTGAGACTTAAGGCTCCCATCATGGCCCCCTGTTTTTAACTTATTTTTGTTGTGAACAGGTCTCAAAACTTCAAGGCCATATTGCGCGAGTGGGGGCTCTAGCCTGGAATGGAGACATGCTCAGTTCTGGATCTAGAGACCGGCACATTCGGCAAAGAGACACCAGGAACCCAAGTAAGTTATACTCTACAAACGCACACACTCGATGCTAATGGGCAGTCTCCAAATATGGATGTGTTACCAGTGACCATAGTATGACTCAGTACTACAGTTTACTGGATAGTAAACGATAAAATAAAATCACACTGCATAACCAAATGTAGACTAAATAAGGCATCAAGTAAAATTATATACACATGCAATTAAAAAGCAAATGGGTTTGCCAATAGCACTATGAAAATTTCAATTATTTCCCAAAGTAATTTTCCATAAAAGACTTATATAACTTAGAAAAAAGCGGCCCCAGCCTAGTGGTTAAGTCACTGCGCAACTGATAACAAGGTTAAGCAGATGACAACAAGACCGGCCTGGGATGGGTGACCGCTTTATACAACGAGGCTATTTCATCATAAACACCGCAACAAGCTCGCCACTTGTTAGGTGTTGCCTCCGAATACCATCGGCGAAATGAGGATGGGTTAATCCCTCCGCTGGGACCCTGAGGCCGTTTAAACGGTTCTCGGGAGCCAAATTGGCACCCGTGATGGTATTTATTTTATTTATTTATTTTATAACTTAGAAAAATAAAATAAAATTACATTAACCATATTGGTATCTTACTTGTGTTCCGAAGTTTTTTAAAATAAAATAGTAAAATTTTAATAAGTATAAATAATGCTTATTAAAATTGTAATGACTATTGAGAAACGTTTCGTTAAACCAAGGATAGCTAAACCTGTGTCCCGTCCCTTCTTGATATGTAACAAAATTACAAAACATATTTATTTATCTATATCTATACTAATATGTTAAAAAGTAAAGATTTGATTGTTTGTTCCGAATAAACCCAAAAACTACTGAACCGAAGTAAAAAAATATTTCACTAATAGAAAACTCTATTATCAGAGCTATATTTTATTTTCCAATGTCTTTTAAATTAAATGGCGGGTTAAACCGCGTTACATTTTTTTCTTGTTTGAGCATTGACATTGGTTACTTGTCATATTTTTTTTTTGGGGATTTATGGCGAGGGCCATAAATTAACTTCAGTTCAATAGCGTCTTAATTGCTTTGTAATTGAATTACAATAGCCTAGTTTGGCAGATTTTAATTCTGATAACTGTGCGCCCTTGGAAAACGGCAAAAAAACCACAAGTTTTTTTGATTCTTTTATGATTCGATAAAATTTAAGAGAATAAAGGCCCTTTCTGAGGTTTTTAAAACCAATTTTAGAGCACTTACCTATTATATACTTCCGTGTAGCATGAATGCTCTTCATTACCAGTCACATAAAAATAAAACAAATTTAAGATCATGTTTAAGCTAAATCTGGCATAGCGAAAAGCAGTTAGGTTTTTATATAATTTTGTAGGTACCTATATTTTTTATATAATATTTTTATTTTCAGCTAATCAAACGACAAGAATTCTTCAAGGCCATAGACAAGAAGTTTGTGGACTCAAATGGTCTCCCGATGCACAGTCCTTGGCCTCTGGCGGGAACGATAACAAACTATTTGTTTGGTCTATGGTAAGTTTATAGTAAATAACTAAAGTATTTAAAATTATATTGATGATTTAATTGTGATCTTGTCGCCGCCATTTTGTAATGGCAAAAAGATGGCGTCCCTTTTGTATTTTTTTTTCTGGAGCACGGTATGTGACTTTGTATCTGATGGTAAGCAAACCTACAAAATTCATGAATAGAGTCTATCAATACATTGTTATTGAACAGCATTGTTGACTCCCACTTTACCGTATAAATGATGTGGTTAAGAAATTGGTAGCAAAAAAAAATATTTCGTATTACTTCATAAACTGCCGCTTTCGTAATTGCAAACCCGAAAGAATACTACCATTTCGACAAGAAATCGGTGCAGCAGGCTCCTGAAAACCGGGTGAACCCACAGACAGAAACCGAAATATGACTTGAGGTCACTTGACGGTATCTACATCAGTAGCTTTACAATATTCTAACAGTTAATGTTATCTTATTGGTAGTTACGTTTATACTTTGCTTAACCTTTGCGATATTTTGATGACAAGGGAAGTTTCGTCAAATTTAAACCACTTTGCCGACTGTACATACTAGGTTTCGAACCGGCACTTGTAGGCCTTTTACGGCTCACAACGTTAAGCTAAACTTTAACCAAAATGACGTAGTTGTCTGTAATTTTTTTATGTTATGCTTTGCAATACGTCAGAAAGGCATCATCGATTAAAGTTTAGCTTAGCGTTGACCGCGTATCACCCCGCTGAAAACTTTATCGTTAAGTGTTTGGTTTACAATCCTATTGCTTTGTATTGCAGCACTCCACATCCCCAGTCCAGACGTACTCTGCCCACGTAGCCGCAGTGAAGGCCATAGCGTGGTCGCCGCACCAGCACGGACTGCTGGCCTCGGGCGGAGGCACGGCCGACCGCTGTATCCGCTTCTGGAACACCCTCACCTCGCAGCCGCAACAGTGCGTCGATACTGGTAGGTATAGTGGCGATGACGTCAAAAAAAAATCTTAACTGAGGACGCGGATTCTGTTCTGAACCTACCTTTTAATATAATAATATTTAGGACATTTATATTATATATTATTTAAGAAGCCAGGAAAAAGATTCGCGAACTTTACGTCTAAAAACGTGTAAATGTTGTGTTTTCAGTGATATAAAAGTTTTTTTAATGAAAAAAGAACGTAGAGGTGTAAGTATTACTTACTCGATCCTATTTAGATAGTCTTATAAATTTATTATCACTGAAAACAACATTATGATATTTTTTACACTGCAGTTCGCGGATCCTTTTCCTGTGCTCTTTGTTACTTAGTATGATACTTAGTATAGTAGTGCTCCTGTGCACTTAGTATGAGTTTTTATAACGTTTACTTTCTAGTTAACTATACTACTGCGTTAAAATTTCCAGCAATAACACTTTCGAATTTTTAGTTCTCAAAATTTCCGCTTGGGGCGCTAAACTATTTCCCATACACATTTTAGTTAACATTTTAACCATTTTAGTTATCCTAGCACATTTTACCCGAAAGCGAACGATAAAAAAACCACAGATACTATTTGGTATTATTATTATTTATTCAAGAAGATTTACAGCGATACGAAAATACATTAAAACACAATACACGTAAATAATAATAACCTAACAAAAAAAAAACATGTGTGTATGTGAATGTATATTTTGTGTATGAGAAGAGTGTATGATCTATGGATGTGTGTGATGTGTGTGGGTTAATGTGTATGTATAAAAACTTGTACAGTTAATTGCACACAACTCATGGTAAACAGTTTCTACCACTAACAATTTATACTAAACAATTTTTGTAAACAGTTTTTACTATAGTCGCTAGTAACATAGATAGGAATCAACCAATATTTATAAACCAATCATGGTTTTGAAATGTTTTCCAGGTTCTCAAGTATGCAACTTGGCATGGTCGAAGCATTCCAGCGAGCTCGTCTCCACGCACGGATACTCACAGAACCAGATCCTGGTCTGGAAATACCCCTCACTCACTCAAGTGCGTATTATGTCAGACAAAATATTAGATAAACTAGACAATATGGCGGGAAAAGTAACCTTTATAAGTCTTTGACGACAGCTCGTAGGGAAAGGTTCATGTTCATGGCGGGCTCGTTTTCCGCAATTAGCCAAGATATTAGGCCTTTTTGCGTGAGTCGGCTGACTATTCTAGCCAGCCCAGCTCCTTCCAGAAGGCGACAAGAAGTCCGGGTCTTCCGCAGGCCTCAAGAAGCGACCTCGGTGTTCCGAGGATTTTCGCCCGTTGTAAAGCCACCCCGGTGCAATGAAGCAGCACATGGGTGGGTGTTTCTTCCGTTTCCATGCAACTTCTACATAGAGGGCTGTTGGTGATACCTAAAATTGTAAGGTTCCTGTTTAATGGAAAGTGTCCGGTAAGTATACCCACCACCATACGAAGGTTTCCTCTGTTGAGATTGAGCAGGTTCCGAGCTAGGCGTGGGCTAGGTTTGGTGACCGCCTCTCTGGCCTGCCTGCAGTTTTGTAAGTTAGCCCAATACTTACAGTGATGGTTGAAGGTATTGTCGCGTAGCCAACTGTTCAACTGATTAAAAGATAACGGTACATACGGTTTGGGTCCTACCGGTGTTGTAGCCGAACCTCTTTTCGCCAGTTCGTCAGCCGCGTCGTTACCGAGGGAGTTGCTGTGTCCCTTTATCCACTGGAGAGTGATCCTGTTACCAACTGATATAGTCTCCAGTGCGTAGTGGCATTGTTTTACCAGACTTGAGTTCATCTGTTTGTTCTTCAATGCTAGTAGTACGGCTGCGCTGTCAGATAGTATGCGTATACCATTTTCTTCTATCTTTCTTGCGCGTATTGCCGCTGTTGCTTCTATTATGGCTATACACTCTGCTTGGAAGATGGAAGCATGTGTGCCAAGAGCTGTTGAAATTCTAATGTTTAGGTCGAGTGAGTACACTCCTGCGCCTGTTCCGTATTCTGTTTATGAACCGTCCGTAGGGAAAGGTTGTGGTTATATATTTATTTTTTATTCTTGTATACGTGAAAGTTTGTTGTTCGTAAGTGTTGGTGATTTCGTGGAATATTCTCCTCAGATAAACATAAGGGTGAAAATCTCCTCAGATAAACATAAGTGTGAAAATCTCCTCAGATAAACATAAGTGTGAAAAACTTAATATAAACATTAAAACCAGATTTTCGTATTGTAGCCAAACTCCGCTTTATGCTTTATGCAATAATGGCTGCCATCCCATTATTGTAGTATGTGTTTGTGTTCGTCCTCACTTGACACTGGCAGAAGAATCGCATACTTGTATACGATCGTGTTGCTATTTACTTATAAACTCTCATCGTACAATATTCCATACTACTTGATACTGGCAGGAATATCGTTTAATAACGACAGTTCCATCAATAAAAATAAAAAAATCTTTATAAATATTTTTCCAAACATCACTTTTGTGATACCCGCCATATTGTCTAGTTTATTCTATTTAAAACACTGATTTGTGAAAATTAATTTTCGGTTATTCATTATTATTATTTTAATAATATTAGGGTTGCCATAAGTTGTGTATTGTAAGAAAATCCGTCGGATTCAGTACATCATACAATGCAAAAGATTTGTTATTTTATTGGAACACAGCATATATGATGGTAAGCAGACCTACAAAGTCAATAAACGGGGTCGATCAATACTTTGTTATTTGATTGTAATTAAATTATTAATTGCACTGTGAATACCATTTATAAAGTAAATTGAACCCATACAGTGTGTTGTACATTAAAGCTTTTTTTCTTACTATTTATTAACCATATATTTTTTTATTGCAGGTAGCAAAACTAACGGGTCATTCATATCGAGTTTTATACCTAGCGTTATCGCCCGACGGAGAGGCAATAGTAACCGGCGCGGGTGACGAAACGCTCCGCTTCTGGAACGTGTTCTCTAAAACACCCTCACACAAGGAAAACAAGAGCGTACTCAACCTCTACACGGCTCTAAGATAAATATACCATAAACAAAACAGCCATAGACAAAAAAGTATCATACAAATTGAAGGACATTTAACCACAGACAATGTAGAAGTTGGTGTAAATCAAAGTTGTGTATTTGTTTTTTTTTTGCTGTAGTATTTACTACTCTTTTTTTTTAGTTTATAAGTAGGAATTATTATGAAAATTTATATGTAGATATAGAGACTTATATAAATCTATAAAGTTTTTATAACTTAAGCTGGACTATTTTTTTTAATTTTTCATTTGCATTAATAAATTTTTATTGGCTTTTAAGATCTGTCAGCCATATTAAATCGTATTGTTTGTGAATAAACTTGTTAATTATTATATTTAACATAATATAAAATAATTAGCAACATGTAATTTATTACTTTTTTTTCAGCACAAATTGTTCAGTGTAAGTATGAAATAAATTTAGTTTAGAAATAGTAGATTTCAATTGGTAAGCTTATTATTATAAAGGTCTTAGAGTTATAAAGTAATACTGTCCTTTTCCCATTTATGAAAAATAAGGTGATTTATATAATTAATAATTGGTGATGCATTTATTATTTGAGGCTTTTCTTAAATATTTGTATGGACGTCTTAGTTATACACTTTTGTATTGGAGTATACATTGATTTGTTTATCACTTGTACACATTTAGAAATAATTTACTTTTAAATTATGTAACAACACATTTGGAAATATATTTACATGGTTTGACTATGTGTGTACATTCTTTTTGATTAAAAATAATATTAACTTATTTAGTAATATTTGTTTTAAGTATTATTATTTGATTTAATATTGTAACTTGTGTTTATGGTTTTTGACGTGATTTTTCAAATTTTCTAGCATGTATACTTGTGTGTATATATTTTTTGTTGGATTCTTCAAATTTTATTTCTCTTTTATTTAATATAATTTATTTTATATCTTAGCATAGATATTTCTTTCATTTAATTTTAGCTTTTTAGTATGATTTACATACTTATTTCTATATATTTTGTCAAATAAAATTATTCATATAAAAATTAAAAAAAATTTTTTTTTAAATAATATAGCAACACTAATAGTTTATAAATAATTTAGAAGTAACCTCAACGTATGATCTCATAATTTTCGATGGTCCATATTTAATTAATTTAAAAAAATCTTTCTACTATTCTTAAATGTATCTCTAACAAATGCTTTTGTAAATAATTGCCTAAAATGTTACTAATGTCTTTGGAATAGAGGTTACTTTTAAACCATTATAGTTTGTGTAAATAAGGGTTTCCTATTAGATATAATAACAAATGTTTATTAATTTGTAGGTTATACAATTGGATTGTGCAATGTAGAGTAACCGGAATATAATTATAACTTAAGGTCTTGGGATCTTGTTTCTTAAATTCTTAATACTTACTTTATTTATACTTAATACTTACTTTATTTATACTTAATACTTACTTTATTTATACTTAATACTTACTTTATTTATACTTAATACTTTATTCGGTTTTAGTTTTTGGGTTCACCGGTTTTCTGGAGACTACTGCATGGTTTTCTTGTGGTAGTTTCCTTTCAGGGTGCGGTTACGAAACGGGCAGTTGATTTGACGATAACGCACTGAGAAAATAAAATAATATTTAAATAGACTCGTAATGCAGATTTGTTTTTTGTTTCCGCCTATTTCGTAACCGCATTATTGTTAAACAACAAGTTATTGATCGACCCCGTTCATGGACTTTGTAGGTCTCAACTTTATAGATCATTTTACTTAAAATTTAGTTTTGTATCTTTCTTACCAATAATATGTTGGCAAGAAAAATAAAAGCTATATTTAAATTAGAAACATTTTAGTATTCACTATGTAAAAGAGTATTTGTCGCCTTTGATCGTCTAATAAATATTAAAAAAAAAGAACAGCCTTATTACATTCTAGAGTTGTCAAATAATATTTATAAAATTCTAATCAAAATTTATTTATTTGTCAAAATTGATGAATAACTAAATAGAAAATAAAATAGGTAAATAAGGAAACGAATAATAGAAGTATTAACAAATTTTGAAACAAGATTTTTAATATTCACATTCTATTTATTGCATTTTATCTCATAGCATTCGATTGTAACAAAATACACACTTATTCTATATAGTATAGTTCTATTAAAAAAGCTATTAAAACAGTTTTTTAAATGTTTAGTAGAACTAAATAAATTAAATAATAAAATTCATATTTTTTTAATTTTTCGTACATTATTTTTATTATATAATTTAATAGTGTTTTTGGGTTTTGTATTTTCGTAACTTATTTGGGATTTTTAATTGAATTTGTGTGTGGTTTGTTAATAAAATAATTAAGTGTGTAACACTTAACTAAGTCATCGTTGAAACATAATAAAAATAGTTTTGTTTTTAAAGCAATAATTGTTGTTGCTTGAAAAGAATTAAACTAAAAAAAATATATTTAAAAAAATGCGTAAATTACTATACAGATATTGAGCTGATATTTAAATTATATTAAAAAAAAAAAACATAATGTAGACTGTTTTTGGTTTATAAGTAATATAAAAAAAAAATTGTAAAATTGTAATTGCATGTTTATTCAAATAAATTTAACTTTAATTTTAACTAATCTGTGTTTTAACCTTTACTGCTTGTTTTAAGTTGATTTGGGTTAAAACAGATTTTACTTGAAGTTTTGGCCTATTACTATATTATTCTTAAAAAAAATAATATCAGCTCTTTTCAGATTTAGTAGTTAAACTTAGAAAATGTTTAAGAAATATAATATATATTTATGTAAATGCGCGTAAAAATGTAAAGATAGACTGATATTAGTATATTGTACGATAAGGTGAAGATTTCCGTGTAATCTGTAATAATAAATAAATAAATTTGCGTGTTAAATGTAAATTAGTTTTTTATTATTATTTTAGACTTCATCTAATTACCCTAATTAAAATAGTACCTTATATTTAGTTGGATACAGAGTCGGGTTCTAGTATCATACTAAGTGGCCCGGCCACTCAGCGCCTTCACGCACTAAAGTGTTCAGTCGGGCCAGGCGGGATAATATTAATATGAACAGGGGATTATATAATTAAAACAATAGAAATTGTAAAAGGACTTACCAAGGTCTCCAAATTCCACTGAATTTAATGGTACTCACATGCTGCTTTTGGTAGTGTGCGTGATGTTTTATGTACTATGTCTGTATGTGGGAGTAAAACAGCTTGTGGACTATAAACACTAAATTTTGATTTAATTTTATATACAATATGGTAAATAATTTTGAATAGAGATTAATTAATCTGCGGTGCGGGTTAAACGAGAAGTTTGCGGTTAGGTGACCTACGTCACGAGATGAGAGATGCGTCTTAACTATACAACAGTTAACAAACGAAGAAAAGCCCGTTGTAGGGGGCTCGAGGGTATTTATATTATACAGAAAACGCCATCTTTGGTTGAGTAGCGACATTAGAGAGATATAGGTAGATGGCGTGTCCATGGCCCCCGCCTTGAAGGAATAATCCTTCAAAATATATATATATAATACATGCGGTAAATAAACTTACAACTAAGGTATGAAAAAACAATCTTAAAACTAAAAGAAAAAAGTGTCTATTGCGTAGGCAATGGACATAAGCGTACCACTGGTCTTCTATAAAGGCCTCTTGACGTTTTGACAGTGGCCACTCTGATAATACCATCCCGACTAGGATGGATGTCTGTGATAATACCCAGTTCCCATTGAAGTGGGGTAACTTTACCATCTTGTTTTATGACAACAATGGTACCTATTTTAATATCAGAAGATGGAATATTCCACTTTTCGCGGGTTTGTAAAGTACTAAGATACTCTAGAGACCACCTGTCCCAAAACGACTGCACAAGCTTATCGAGCAACTGGTAACGTTCTAATAGATGTAAAGGAGTGTCTTCTATAGGCGGAGATGGCAGATATTTCAGCGGGGTAAGCGTCAAAAAATGAGCAGGTGTAAGAGCCAACGGTTCTCCGGGATCTTGACTTAAATTAACACAAAGCGGGCGAGAATTTATAACATTTTCTACTTGACATAAAACTGTCGTCATCTCCTCATATGTGAGGATTTGATTACCTATAACGCGAAATAAGTGAGATTTAACATTCTTAATCATGGCTTCCCAGGCTCCGAAATGCGGCGCGTTGGGAGGGATGAATTGCCAGTCTATTTTATATTCAGATAATTCATGAGATAATGTAGATTTGTAATCGCGAGAGGTTATTAATTTATAAAGGTCGCTAAGGTACGACTTAGCACCAACAAAATTGGTACCATTATCGGTGTGCATGACCGATACTGGACCGCGGCGGGAGAGAAAACGTTTGAAAGCGGACATGAAACAAGGCGTACTTAACTCCGAAACTAGCTCGATGTGTATGGCTCGCGTCGTCATACATACGAACAAACAAATATAAGATTTCTGACTGCGAATACCACGACCACGCCGTAAAGTTATACTTAAGGGTCCGGCATAGTCACAGCCAGTGTTGATAAAAGCTTTAGGTACCGTTTTCACGCGAGATATAGGTAAATCGGACATAAGTGGAAATGTAGACTGTGGACGAGTACGAAAACAAGCGTTACATTTATCAATACGCGTGCGAATTATTCGACGACCGGAAATAATCCAATATTTTTGCCTTAGAAGACTTAATAACAGGTTGGGACCGGGATGGCAATTTTGTTTATGCCAGTAGTCTATAATGAGACTGACTATGTGATCCTTTTTAGGCAACAATATAGGATGGCGGTGATCGAACGTTAAGTCGGTATTACTTAACCGGCCGCCTACACGAATAATATTATTAAATAAAAACGGTTTTAATTTTTGTATATATTTTGAACATAATTTGTTAGATTTTAGATTTTTTAATTCGTCTTTAAAGTATACTGATTGAAGAGAAATTAATATTTTATTTTCAGCGAAATCTAAATCGGGTGGAGACATAAAATCATTGCGTGGTAAAAGTTTTAAAAATCTATAAACATACACTACAATCCTGAGCAGTCTGCCCCACGAAGAGCATTTAAGAGCAATTTTATACAAAATATCGTCTACGCCATCTACATGATTTGTAGATGCGAGAGAGATTGTTTTTATCTCTGGAATATTACCAGATTTATTGAATTTAAAATTTTGAATCGGCCACTGCTCTACGTCCGACTGCATCCAAGGTGGACCAGTGAACCATAGAGGGTGGTCAACAAATTGCGATGGTAGTAGACCGCGGGAGAGGCAATCCGCCGGATTAATGACGCCGGATATATGATAGAAATTATTTGAATCTAATAAGCTTTGAATTTTACTTATTCTATTCGCGACGAAAGTTTGAAAACGGTGCGGAGATGAATAGATCCAATGCAGAGTTACCGTTGAGTCAGAAAAGGCGTAAATGCGTTCAATATTAAATCGAGGAGAGTAATTAGTTACAACAACACGTATCACTTTCGCGAGTAATAACGCGGCGCACAGTTCAAGTCTTGCGAGAGAGACAGTTTTGACAGGAGCGACCTTTGACCTAGAACACAAAAGCGTGGTGGTGCAGTGGCCATCGTTGTTAACGTGCAAGTAGACGAGGGCCCCGTAGGCTTGTTCACTTGCATCGCCGAAACCAACGATAGAAACTTGACTATTTTTAAAAACATTTAAATGGCGGGGAAATCGGAGATCACCTAATAGTGATAATTCCGATTGAAATCTCGACCATGTGTCGATAACACGGTCGGGCGGCGTGTCATCCCAATCGAGTTTGAGAGACCAAAGCTCCTTTATTAAAAGCTTTGCGAAAACGATAACAGGGCCTACGAGGCCGAGAATATCCCATAGACGGGCGATGGTGGAGAGCATATTTCTCTTGGTACAAGAGCGCGGGGAGAGAGAGATAGTGAAGAAGAAAACGTCACTGGCGGGTAGCCATTGCATACCTAAAACTTTAAGAGTTTCATCATTATCTAGACTTACCGGGTCCGTAAGACGATACGTCTCCGGTAGACGCGACAACAACTCGCGGCAGTTGCTCGACCACTTGACCATCTCAAACCCGCCGGCGGCGAACATGTGTATCATTTGCTCGGCGGCTTCTATCGCCTGCTGGACGTCCATGAATGAGCTGGCCAAATCGTCTAAATATAAACCTCGTAAAGCGAGCTCTGAAGCTAAAGGATACTTAGTTTTTCCCTGTTTAGCTAGCTCATGAACTGTACGAATAGCTAAGTATGGGCTCACACATAGACCGAAACACACTCGGTGAAAAGAATAATATTTTAGCGGTTCGGTTTTATTAAAACGGTAGATTATTTGTTGAAATGAACGATCTTGTTCACTTAAAATAATCTGGAGATACATTTGACGTATATCAGCGGTGATAGCTGTTTTAAAAAGTCGGAGGTTTAATAAAATGTTAAATAAATCGTTTTGAAGCGGTGGGCCTGCAAAATGCAAAATATCGTTCAACGAGACGCCAGAATCAGTAGGACAACTCGCATCAAGTACAACCCTCAGCTTGGAAGTGAGCTTGTCCTCGCGGAGTATCCCATGATGGGGCATGGTATAACCATCATTATAATTTTTGGGTTCCGATATTTCGCATAAAAAACCTTGATTAATATAATCGAGTATGACGTCATCATACTGACGTTTAAACGCCGGGTATTTAAGAAATTTACGTTCTAAATTATAAAAACGTTTTGTTGCGATTTTAAGCGAATCGCCGAGACGCGCGGGTTCTTGCTTAAACGGTAAGCTGACAGTAAATCTCCCAGAAGAGTCGCGGGTGGTCGAAGTGGTATAATATTGTTCGCAATATTTATCTTGGTCAGATAGTATGGGCTCGTCAATAATATCCTCCATTTTAAAAAACTTACTTAAATCGTCATGGATAGAATCTGCGGTAGAAAAATAAGAAAAAGAGCAGTCAGACTCCAATGAGACCTCTGCTTCGCCCATGATCACATAACCAAGAGTAGTAGAAAAGGCAGAAGGCATGTGCAGAGGGCCGGTTATTTTTACCGGTAATAATAAATCAATAAACAACTTTGCACCTAATAGGATATCGATGTTGTCCGGTTTACCAAACTCCTCGTCGGCGAGAGATAAGCCTCGTAAATAATCAATATAATTTAAATTAATATGACAAGTAGGTAATTTATCAGTAATTTTATCTAACACTAAGGTCTCAATATCGTATGACTTATCGGGAAAAACGCGAGACGAAAACTTAAGATTTACTTTACCTTTTGTGCTGCTACAGTTATCACCCAATCCCTTGATAATAGTTTTCCTGTTAAGCTGATTTACATTTAAACCGAGCCTACGGCAACAGTCACTTGTAATAAAATGATTTTGCGACCCGGGGTCAATGATACAACGACACTGCAATAACCTTCCGAAGCGATCCACAACGTTCACACGCGCTGTACCTAACAAAACACTACGACAACTTGATATTACATTATTAGATGATTTTAATTGATTCGGGTCAGCTGATACTAACGAAATACTGTTGTTAAATGCGGAGGTACCGGACGAGGGAGCGAGAGGGGTGGTCAGGTGTGCGCGCGCGGCGGCGGGGAAACCAACTGAAGAATTTTGCATACCTTCAGGAGGCGGTAGCGCTGAATTGTTTTGTTGATTATTTGTAGTCGGGTTACTATTTCGGTGCATATGTAATAAACTATGATGCCTAAAGTTGCAATAACGACACGTCTTCGTACTCTTGCAGTTATTCCACCTATGTTTTGAGCTAAGACAATTCGTACAAAAGTTATTTTGTTTAATAAACGCAAGACGTTCGTCGGGAGAAATTTTAATAAAATTATGACAATTAAATATATGTTCGTGAGATTTATTACATAAAGAACACAATTGAGAATCAGTATTTAGATAAGAATGAGCGATTTTAGGCATATTATTTTTAGGTTTTTCTTCAAATTTTTGAATTACTTTAGAAGATCCGGGATTTATTCGTTGCATAATTTTAGCTTGGCTTTTCACAAAATTAATAAAAGAATCGTAGGTAGGTATGTCCTCGTTACGTACGGACATCTCGAATGCTTTCGAGGTGTCTTTATCAAGACGTTTCAAAGCGAAATAAATAAATATATAGTCGGACAAATTATTAATGTTTAAATCTTTTAATGCGGCTATAGATGCGGCGTATTTATCTATAAAAGTTTCGATCATCGGCGCGCTCGCCGGAGTAGGTAGCGGTTTCATATCGAAAATCTGATCGAGGAAGGTAGTTGCTAAAAATCTTTTATCTTCGTATTTTGATATTAAGGAGTTCCAAATTGTTTCGTAATTTTCAGCAGTAGGGGAAATGCCAGAAAAAACAAATTGCGCCTTTCCTTTTAGTTTGCCGAGCAAGTAATACAATTTTTCTGATTTATTAAGTTTAGGATTACAGAGAATAGTATTTTTAAAAATTTCGTAAAAAATACCCCACTGAGCAGGGTGACCAAAAAAATCGGGGATATCAATCGGCGGCAACCTAGGCTTTGAAGATTAAGTGTGTCGGAGTCCGTGGAAACCTTTAATAAATTATTCTTGACACGTCTGACTCGGCAATATAAGTCTTCGAAAGAAGTCCATTCCGAAAAATTAGGCGTATATTCCGAATTTAATTGTAAACTAACATCATTAATATCTCGAAGACATTGCATAAAATCTTTGCGAATGTCGTCGATTGTTTCGGCACACGATAGAAATTCTTCGCGACATTCCTTAGTAAACATAGACGTAGAAGAATCAAAAACGCTCTGTAATCGAGAATAATAGGTCTCGCGACACTTGTGCAGCATGGACAGCTGATTCTCTAAAGCTTTAATACTTTTCGACATGATTTAGTTTATAGAAGACAAATGTGACAAAACTAATTAATACAAACAACAAGATTCTTGGTTGTTAGAAATAATACAACCTATAAATACTATTTGATATACGTGACACGGAAAATATAAAAACGTGGGTAAAACAAAAATAATAATGCGCGGGTAAAAAAAAAATAAAGTTCATTCACCACATGCACAAATTATATAATTTCATTAAAACATTAATGAAATATAGCGGTAGACACATACATGTGTGATAAAACGCGGAAAATATATGAAAAATTATATAATTTGAGAAGTTAATCCTCACAGGAGGCACCAAAACTATGGCCCGGCCACTCAGCGCACAGTGTGGTATTTGACCTCAAAACCTGGCCAAAAGTATTTTTTGGTTCTAACAGTTACATTGGGTCATTTTTTAAATAAAAAATAAAAGAACATAAAGTTTTTATCATTTAATATTATTTATTTAATATTTAATTATTCATTCTTCGTTACAATCTTCAGCAAAAATATTAACATTTGCGTAATCACTTTCTAGTAATAATTTTAGCACTTCCGTTGTCAATGTTTTTTTATTATTTTGTCTCGAGCACCTCATCCCTGTTATCACTGGATCTGAGGTCAAAAGAAGCCTATTTAATACGTCCTGATTGCAGCTGATTCGGGAAAATTTTCTCGTGTAATTAAGCCTGCTTCGGCAGCCTCCTCTGATAACTGCCCTATTGGCAGTATTGCATTATTGATGACTTCAGCCCCATGTCGTAGCACCTTATGTAAGGTTGGAGACATGGGATAGAAACTGTATAGCTCTACATATAGTTGCGCAGTTTCCTCGCAATATTTTTCAAAAGCTGCTGTATTTATTTTCATCCCGCTACATAGCGTATCTAAAATAATTTTAAACCTGTATATTAAATTCTTATCAATACCAGTTATCTCAGCCGATATTTCGTAATTTTCGAAGAATCGGCGGCTTGTATTGCCATCATTTGTATTTCCAAAATTGGCTTTCGGAATATCGACTAAAAGTCCTAGCTGGTCTCGAAATTTGTCCTGTATATCTTTCTTTTTATTTTTAACAACTTCTTTCTCTTCGGCTGTAAGGCGGGTATTCCATTTTCTTACCTGTAATTTATACGCTATATGCAAAATACTTTCGAAAAATCTTATCCGGGCATGTAGTAAAGACAGGCCAAAGCTTAAATTTTCTTTTTTGCAAGGCCTCGTTTTCGATAAGTCATTAAATTCGGATGAAGTAGCATCACAAATGTAGCATCTCATTGTCGATTTGGTATGTGTAGCTGCATTGCACACCTTTCCATCTACCATGGTGAACAACATCTTATGTTTTATTGACACGTTTTCAATTTCGGTTCTGGAAAGAGCTTTGATTTGTGATTTAATGTAATTTATTTCTTCATTTGTTATGTCAGTGGTCTCCTTTATAAATCTAATTCTTATTGTTCGACAGTAGCGAGGGGATGAAGGTTTTGAATTTTGCCACAATATTTTCTGTTCAGGGCCGTATACTAACTGAAGTGGAACCACAGAACTTTGAAAAACATTAGCATCAGTATCAGCTTCATTTTCAAACTTCATTTTATATTGCATTTGCTGTGATCCGTCACAGCCCCATTTGCTAATTAAAACCAAAGATTGTTTTTCTTCTTCGCTTAAATATTTTTCAGCTTCTTCAAGATGTAACATCAGTCGTTTTGCCGTGTGATCCATTAATTCTTGCACTTTTACCTCAGCACAAGTCTCAGTCACTCTATGAACTTCAGGATAGCATTCTTTTTTTGCTTTTTGTATAATTGAATAGCACGGAAAAAATGTTTTATTAGTCTCCCGTACTATTTCATACTGGGCCTTTGTAAGTCCTGCTTCAGTAAACATAGCCAAGGCCTCTAAAGGCGATAAGTGACTTCGAAGAGGTTGCTCTTGTTCTTCTATGCTTTTTTTCATCGCCTTTACATATTTCGTTGCTCTCCGAGGGCTTTTCGTAAGATCCTTTACAACCTTCGAAGCATCGACCTTGCCTGAATCTCGCAGTTTCATTTGTGTAGCATAGGTCAACTCTTCCACGTCTTTTGATCGAAGTTCTACAGTTTTTCGTCTTTTGCCTCTTTCACTAGAATCTGTGAATGACTTTCTAGGACGACCGGTACTGTATCCTGGAAAAATAAAATTATTATTATTATTAAAAATAGAATGACTCACTGATGTGTATACAAAGTAGCACATAATCATGAAAAGTTTGCGTCTATTGATTATTTTTCTTTACCTGCACTGGGTAAGCATATAGTGTCACTAAGCCAATTAGCATTGATTTTTTCAAATCTTGCTTTTGTTTTGCGGGCAGCTAACCATTTTTTTTTAAAGTGATGCTTTATAACGGATAGCTTTTGCTTGACATCAGCTAATAAAGGATGATCCTCGGAATATTGATTTAGAATTTCAAGCTCCATAAATTGCAGCTTCCCTTCAAGTGTTGCCTCATTTGAGCGCTGCATGATGTTATACAACTCATTTCGAGTTATAGACCTTAATCCAGAAGGTCCTGTAAACATAAGAGAAAGAAAACAAATTTATAAATATATTCTTTAAAAAATGTTCTAATGATTTTTTTTCGTATGCACCTACGAAAAAAAATTATTAAAAATAGGGGGGCGGTTTCGGGCGGCCAATTTTTTAAAAACTGTAATAAGATATAACTACTGCATGCAACATAAAAAAAATCATAGCTAAATAACGTTAAGAAGTTTAACAAAACCCTTAGCGAATGTTTAATAGTACAAATATTTATTAAAAAGTGTGTACCGTTAGATTTATCATCCATTTTGGCAAAATATGGCTAAATATTTATTAAAAAAGTAATACTATATAATGTACATACCTTGTTCATCACAATCCATCACAAAAGTAAGACGTAGAATCCTTAAACTTAAAATCACAAGAGTTTAAAAAACACTGAAATTTGAGGAAATCGACAAACTACACGACACTATCTGGTGAAGGGTAACTTCCGACTAACGGTGTGCGGGCGGGAACAGTGATAGCGCCATGCGGTTTTCGTATTGTGTTGCGCTAATTACTTGGCATTTCTAAGAAATAAAACAATGGGACCGGAAGTGATTTTAAAAAAAATCCATTTTGGCCAGGTTTTGAGGTCAAATACCACTCTGTGCAGCGCCTTCACGCACTAAAGTGTTCAGTCGGGCCAGGCGGGATAATATTAATATGAACAGGGGATTATATAATTAAAACAATAGAAATTGTAAAAGGACTTACCAAGGTCTCCAAATTCCACTGAATTTAATGGTACTCACATGCTGCTTTTGGTAGTGTGCGTGATGTTTTATGTACTATGTCTGTATGTGGGAGTAAAACAGCTTGTGGACTATAAACACTAAATTTTGATTTAATTTTATATACAATATGGTAAGTTTTATGGTTGAGTTTGAAGCGAGCTGCCGACGCGAGCAGACGTCTCTCCAAATATCTCCTGCGCCCGGTGGTTGTAAAAAATACAATATTCGCGGCAATTTATTCTGTAGTTGGATAGTTTTTTTGTTGTGGATAGTTTTAATAAAATATTCGTTAGTGATTTTGTTTACTTTGTGGTTGCTGGCTTTGTTTGGTTTTTTTATTGGTAAGTTTTGATTGCTTATTTTTTTTTTTTTTTTTATTTCTATAGGAAATTCTACGTAATTTTCGACGTTTATTATTAAATTTGTTTACCAAATGAAATTTAATCTAAATAAGCTTATCTTTTGTAAAACGTTACTTGACAGATTATAATTTAAACCTACATCGTGGCATCAGTTTATCCTTATATACATAGACACTTTATTTATATTTAATTAAGTGTTTGTTGACGTTTAATAAAGTACAGCCTTATTTAATATAGAAGAAAGAGCTCTTTTCTAAGTTTTTCTTTTTTAATAACTTCGTAAAACTATACGTATGGTTTCTTAGGGTTGTGATATTGTTAAAAAAAAAAGGAATTGGTATGGTGAGATTCGGTTTGTCTGTCTGAATCAAATATTCTGAGAACCACTGATATGTTTTGAAATTTAGAATTATGTTATAGATGATGTTAACTAAATCCTATTCTTTTGAAAAAAAATAAGATAGTAATCCGTCGAGAGCTGTTGGGCGGGTAGGACGTGTCGCAGAGAGCTCGCTCCGGTCAGTTTATATCGACGCGCGTGTTTATTTTGGTTCGTAAACCTGTGATTTTTTTTTGGTTTTATCCTTTCACATTTGTGGACAGTGTATTCTTTTATGTTTGAAGCTGCCTACAATAGAAAATTCAAGACTTAATTTCTACAAAGTGGTTTCATAATAGATATTTAATCTATGCTTATAACATTTCCGGCAACCCATCCATAGCCAGTGAAATATACATTACTTAACCTTGTTATCGCACTTTTCAGCATAATATTTAAAGAACACTGGCTATTGTATAAAAAAGCATTTTGTTATACGTAATTTATTTTGTATATGGATAGGAATATAAATAGGTCCCAACCTTGCATGTTATTATGCCCACTATGTCCGGATTCTACCAGACTCTTTAGGGGAGCACATGGCTTGGCTATTCATAAATCAAAAATTCACAAGACTTTGTCTCAGCCGACGAACCCTCCAAATGATACCCAAAATATTACTCCCAACCTCCAGGTACCAGATATACAGCAATACACATTTGAAACACTTTTGAAATTAAAAAAAAGTAAAAGAGTGCTTAAACATATACCAAAAGGCTCACGTTCTGTTGTGGCAGAAAAACTTTGTTCGTTAATAAATGAAGCAATAATTATAAACACTCCTACAAGTTGGTTTGCATTATTATCATTTCCATACATTGCATTACAAGTACCAGAAGTAAAAACTCCCTTAAACATTAATAGAACTTTAACAACAATTGTAAAAGAAAACACTCTGCTATTTCAAAATACTACCTCTAACAGTTGTTTGAGATTTGATTATAGTCGTTCCAACATATATAAAAGAGCTGAATCTAAAGTATATGATGGTGACATTAAAGGTGCGGTTCGTATTTTAACTTCAGAATGTTCCATAGCCCCCAACAATGATACTACACTTCAATCTTTGATTTCAAAACATCCATCCTCTATAAGTTCACTTCAAACACCTCATCCATCAGCTAATACTAGCAGTTTTCCGTTGATTTCTGATATTGATATTCTGGATGCCATTACCAGCTTTAATAATGGTTCTGCAGGTGGATTTGACGGTTTAAGACCGAACCATTTAAAAGAATTGATTTCTCAGTATGCAGGAACTCATGGTGTACGTCTTTTATCATCAATACGTCGATTATGTACATTTTTATTTGAAGGAAAATTAAACTCTGATATTTGTCCATATCTATATGGTGCGAATTTGTGTGCACTCACTAAAAAAGATGGCGGTATAAGACCTATTGCAGTAGGGAATGTTTTCAGAAGAATTGTCGCTAAAATATGTTGCAAACACGTTCGCAAAGAAATGGGAAACCATCTAAGACCCACTCAACTAGGTTTTGGAACCTCTTTAGGATGTGAAGCGGCAATTCATGCCACAAGAAAATTTATTTTAGAAAATACTAGTTCTGACAAAATTATATTAAAACTGGACATAAAAAATGCATTTAATTGTTTAAATCGGAACCACATGCTACAACAAGTTAAAGAACATATTCCTATTTTGTATCCTTTTTTATTTCAATGTTATTTTCACAAATCTAACCTTTTATATAATGACCATATTATAAACTCCAGCGAAGGCATCCAACAGGGAGATCCCCTAGGACCTTTGATATTTAGTTTAGGTATACAACCTATTATCAATTCATTGAAGTCCGAGCTAAATATTTGGTACCTAGATGATGGTACACTTGGCGGCGATATAAACACTGTCATTTCAGATTTGGAAAACATCACTTCTTCCTTTTCCGCTTTAGGACTTGAAGTTAATTTTTCTAAATCTGAAATTTATAATTGTAGCGATAGTACAAATGAAAACATAAAGATTTTATTTCCGGGTATCAAAATAATAAATAGTGAAAATTTTGAACTGTTGGGTGCACCAGTCACATTAGATTCTGTTCCAAATTTTATTGAAAATAAAATTTCCAAATTAAAAATCCTCCATGATCATTTGCCTCATATTCATTCCCATATTGCTTATACATTATTAAAATTTTGCTTTTCCATTCCCAAATTTACTTATTTAATAAGGACAACACCTATTTGGAAATTTCCAAATTTAATTTATAGCATAGATAACAAATTGAAATCTTGTGTTGAATTGGTTTTAAATATCAGTTTAACAGAATCTCAATGGAATCAGGCGTCACTCCCTATTAGATACGGTGGCATCGGAATCCGCAGAGTTTCGGATGTCTGTTTACCTGCCTTTATTGCTTCTTGTTATGGGGTCTCAGAGCTAGTCACTACTATTTTACCCGACTTAGGTGCAACCTCTGAGATTCCATATCTACTCGAATCAGTGGAGGCTTTTAGATCGACGTCTGAAATTCTGCCGGAGATCCAGTTGTCTTCACAGCGTCAATGGGACACAATAAATATTAAAAATAATTTAAACAATCTTTTGGCAACATTTTTAGGATCCGATTTAGCTCGTCTTAAAGCCTCTATAACACCTGAGTCTGGGTTATGGCTGGATGCACTCCCTTCTCCTTCACTGGGTACATTTCTAGATGACCAGTCGTTAAGAATAGCTATGGCATTACGGTTAGGCGCGAACATCTGCCAACCTCACCAATGTGAATGCGGAGTGCAAGTCTTAACGAACGGCCATCATGGATTAAGTTGCAGTAGAAGTGCTGGGAGATTGCCTCGACACCATAACCTTAATGACATTGTTCGCCGTGCTCTGACTTCGGCAAACGTCCCCTGTATTATTGAGCCCCGTGGGTTAAGTAGAATAGATGGAAAACGCCCAGATGGGTTAACGCTTGTGCCGTGGCAGAGAGGGCGAAGCCTTATCTGGGACGTCACTTGTGTTGATACATTTGCGGCATCACATCTTCAAGCCTGTGTAGGCTCAGCAGGGGCGGCTGCTGAGGCCGCAGCCAAGGCGAAACATACAAAATATCAAAATTTAAAATCTGATTATTTATTTGTTCCATTTGCTGTGGAGACAACTGGGGTTTGGGGCTCTGAAGCCAAGGAATTCAGCAAAAAGCTATGTGCTCTTCTAAATGAGATCACTGGAGATTCTCGGTCCGGATATTTCTTTAAACAAAGGATATCACTGGCAGTACAAAGAGGTAATGCTGCCAGTGTTATGGGAACCTTCGGGCCGGGACAGAGTCGGGACATAGTGGATATTTAATTTTTTTTTATTATGTAGTAATTAATGGGTTTACATTAATATATTTTATTTTAATATGGTAAATAATTTTGAATAGAGATTAATTAATCTGCGGTGCGGGTTAAACGAGAAGTTTGCGGTTAGGTGACCTACGTCACGAGATGAGAGATGCGTCTTAACTATACAACAGTTAACAAACGAAGAAAAGCCCGTTGTAGGGGGCTCGAGGGTATTTATATTATACAGAAAACGCCATCTTTGGTTGAGTAGCGACATTAGAGAGATATAGGTAGATGGCGTGTCCACTAAGAGTGTGTCTAATTCATGAATATAAAATAAAATTAAGAATATTTATTTTTCAGCATTAATTTTATTTCCAATGAAAATCGATTTATTAGCAGAAAATTTGATTTGAAGTATTTTATAATAATTTATTGATAACGATTTTTTTTTGTACAGGCCTGACGATGATTTTAAAGTAAATTGAATGTTATTTCAATGGTTTACAGCGCATTCTCATATCTCATATTTTCGTCTACTGTAGACGTTTTTTTACTTAACTACTATAAATAGTAAATTAAACGAAATAGATATTTTATTCAATTATCAGGATTCACACAGGTGAGGTTGTTTAATAATATTTTGTTTTGTTATCAAAAGTCTGCGCGCACTTACTTCCATTATGCTAGACTATGTTCTTGTGTATGTACCTATGTATCATCACGCCGGCGCCGAGACCGCCTAGACGGCCTCAGGATACCCAGCGGAGGGGTGTTTAATCCCACCTCGTCGTAGCCGACAGTATGAGTCTACACCAAATGGCTAGCTCGTCGCGATGTTTTGATTAGACTCAATAACCCATCTATAAACAATTTCTCAAGTTGGTATAGTGAAACCGGGACCGACAGCTTAAAGTTCTCTCCGAGGCAATGAAATGTACATATTTATTTTAATGAAAAACTCATTGATACCGGGATTCGAACCAGGAACCTAAGTGTTTTTAAATGCAAGGTCTAACCAACTCTGTCGGCCACCACGTATACTATGTTCTTACCTCTAATAATAATAACGCAGTATAGAAGTTTTATGGCCTGCTTGTTATCTGGGCTAACTGATTAATGACCGTAGCGAGTTTTTTAAACCGTCTTATTCATAAAAACTTGAACGGTTTAGTTATTTTTTTTTAAATTCGAGCATGGCATGTGACTTTTTATTTACCTGGTGGTGAGTAGACCTACAAAGTCCATGAATGGGGTCAATTAATAATTATTCTTAAACAACATTGATCGCTATGCGGGGTAAATAATGCGATTACGAAATGGACGACATCAAAGTCGAATTGCATTAGGAGTATATTTGAATATACTTTCTGCCTTATCGTCAATTCAACCACCCATTTCGTAACCGCACCCTGAAAGGGAGAATAGAATAAGAATACCACTTCGATAAGAAATCAATGCAGTAATCTCCTGAAAACCAGTAAACACACAGACTAAAACTAAAACATCTGTATGGGCGCCGGGTAACGAGACCGGCCGGACGGCCTAGCGAATAGGAAGGCTTCTAGCCTTCCTCTCACCAAAAAAAAAGATTGTTTTTAAGGTGCTTGATCTTTTTCTGTCAGATGATTGTAAGTAGTGTATGAAAAAAATTTTATTATATAAGTTCTTTTATATATGTATTTCATGTATAGAATATCATTTATGTAGTATATGTATTTTTTAAACTAAATAAATTGACTGAACAATTTCTTTTTGTTTATTCTTAGGATTTTATTTCCTTAAGTTAAGAATATACAACTTTGGAAGAAGTCCATGACTACCTTTCAATAAGATTATATTTCTTTGAATTAAGAATATACAATTTTAGAAGAAGTCCATTAAAACTCTTAACAAGATATTATTTTTTTACATTTAAGTTTTTATTTCTTTAAATTAGGAACTCTTGAAAAGAGCAACATTCTTTCTCTCAAGAACATTTTTTTTATTTTGCCATGAAAATTTCAATTCTTTATATAACAATATACTGTCTTATACGAAGTAACATTAATTTCTTTATAACATTTTATATTTGTTGATATAAATCCAGATATCTTAAATTCAGAATATTTATTATTTGTTTTTAACAATAAAATGCTTACAGGAAGACCAGTTTTTTTTAATAGGAGAATATTTATTTCTTTGAGCCAAGAGAATAACTTGTTATCGGCGGAAGTTGTATTGTCTCTAATGAAATTTTACTTGCCTTAACACTAAATAATAATAATTTTAAATCAAGGGATTTTTTTTCTATGCGCAAGAAAATATTAGTTTCAATATATATGAGCCTACCATATTCTTGATTTGATTTTTTTTTTTTTAATTCAAGTTATTACATCTTAATTGAATAAACCATTTTTACCTGTGTAAGTAGTCATGCACCCTCACAACTGTTATCACCTGTCCCGAAGGTTGACTGGTAGAGAATGCCGAGCGGTATTAAGTCCGCCTTTGTACAATTTTAGTGCAATAAAGTTTTTAAAATAAACAAATAAAAAAAAAGATTTTCATTGGTAAGAAAGATTCGAACCACCCGTATGGTATGGTTCTGTAGTCGAAGTAGAGGAACCACCAATAGAATAGATTTATTTTTGAAAACAGAAAAAAAATTGCGAGAAAAAATACTTTTGGTTAACGAAACACAATAGGGTCTTCTAAAAACGATAATAAGGCACAGTAGCGACGCAATTCGTTCGTGTTCGGACTGCTTGTCCGCTTCGTTCTCCCTTCAAACCCCTCACCACCTCGCGAACGGTTTGCGAGATATTCGTGCTGGTTCCACCGTACCCAGTCTGCCCTACTCGTGGAGACTATAGTTGGCCTCACCTATCCAATGGAGACTTACTTCTCACCGTTAATGCTAATTCTGAATCAGCATCGAACATGTGGCATGTTTGTCGTGGTCTTTACACCTAGACGGGTAACTAGGTGAAATGCTAGCGTGCTTTTATTTTAATGAATTTTAAGAACTTTAGTATCGGGATACAAAAAAGTATTTTTCACCAAATGTTACACATGATACACACCATCACGCCCAGGGGCATATTTAGGTTGAGTCTCGTCCCGGGCCACTTATATTTGCCAAATACTTATTTATTCAGATCCCATTAATCATTAAAACATTACATGTTTGTTTTTACTCAATCAATATTTTTAACGAGCGAGATTTAGACACCGGTCCACAGAATAAATAATAATACAGGTGACCGGGAGGCGCATTAAGAGAAGTACGTTTGTATGCAGCACTATCGACTGTAGGTATTTTTTCGTACTTCCTCCGCATCCAAGCGCCGATTTATATGGGCACAAGTGTTCTATAGATAACGTAGGTAACTTGTCCGTTTTTTAGGTCTGAATTTGATTTGAAAAGAAGCACTAGTCGGTCGCGCAATCTACTAAGATTCTGTTTTTTTGATTTATGTTGGAACACGTCATGTGACATTGTATCCTAAATAGTCCATGAATGGGGCCGTTCAATACATGTTGTTTAACAACATTAATAGAATTCCACTATATCGGCTAAAAGATTCGGTTACAAATTGTGCGACGACATAGATGAATTTCCATTACGCATCCTCGCTGCTTTATCGTCAAATTACCTACCCGTTTCGCAACGGCACTCGAAAGGAGACTGCCACCTCAGCTTGAATCGATGCAGTAGTCTCCTGAAAAAAACCGAGACTAAAACCGAAACATGACTAAATAGGTGACGTGACGGTTTTTGCATCTGTATGAGCGTAAAATCTGTTTTTGCATCTGTAAACTCATACCATCGGCTATGATGAGGTGGGATTAAAAACCCCTCCGCTGGGTACCCTGGGGCCGTCTAGGCGGTCTCGGGCGCCGTGAGGCACCCGTGATGATATATATATATATGAGCGTAAAACACGTTAAAAAAACTGTATTGTGACTGTAGTGCTTCAAATTGTACTAAGTAATTTACATTGTGCTGCTTTTTTTGTTGTAGTATGAAGTTTAAATTGCTATGTGTCTTCCAAATGGTGGTCGTGACTTCAGTGTACTGTACGGAAGAGGTGTACGGCAGACAATCTATCACCACTGCCAGTAGAAACATCTTGGCTGTCGACAAGAGCATAGAGCTTGATCTGTAAGTTCTTTTATATAATACTCTGTGGATTGTATAGTTTTTTTCTATTCTAAATTAGGGACTTTAATCTGTTTAAGATTATGTCACTCTCGTCCGCAGAAGTTGACCCTGAATAATTTTATACCAAATTTATTTATGTCATTAAATTGTTTATGCCAGTATTGCAAGCATTCTTTCTTGCATTTTAGTAATATATCAGAATGATAATAGAGGTGCGTCCAAACATAGAGCGGCTAGGCCAGGAAACAGTTCTGCCGCGCTCTAGTACTTGTACTATTACTTCTTCTGTGGCTCTAGTTAGGACTGTTCCGACGAATGTAATAAAAACAAGAACATGCTGGGTGAGCAGCCGCGCACACTTGCCGCTCTATGTTTTTACGCACCCCATTTTTTGTCCTTGTACTAACGCCAGTTTTGGTAACTTCCTTATTGCCTGGTATTCCTATATGCTATAGCAACCATTGTAGACATATTTATCTATTTATACTTTTAAAATATAACAAACTCTAGAATATTATATGCAATTGTTAACCCTTGCCAGAAGAGCAGAGATTTATATGGCGTAAAGCACTTTTGGAATACTATAGAATCACTAGTTTTTGAAGATGTAACGCTGTAGCATAGCACAATGCCTCTGATATAGTGGATTGTATGGTTATGCATCTTCCAACTGGTGATCGCATAGCACAATGCCTCCGATATAGTGGATTGCATGTTTATGCATCTTCCAACTGGTGATCGCATAGCACAATGCCTCTGATATAGTGGATTGCATGGTTATGCATCTTCCAACTGGTGATCGCATAGCACTATGCCTCTGATATAGTGGATTGTATGGTTATGCATCTTCCAACTGGTAATCGCATAGCACAATACCTTTGATATAGTGGATTGTATGGTTATGCATCTTCCAACTGGTGATTGCCTAGCACAATGCCTCTGATATAGTGGATTGTATGGTTATGCATCTTCCAACTGGTGATCGCATAGCACAATGCCTCTGATATAGTGGATTGTATGGTTATGCATCTTCCAACTGGTGATCGCATAGCACAATGCCTCTGATATAGTGGATTGTATGGTTATGCATCTTCCAACTGGTGATCGCATAGCACAATGCCTTTGATATAGTGGATTGTATGGTTATGCATCTTCCAACTGGTGATCGTGTCATTATATAATAATATAATAATAATAATAATATTTAGGACAAATTACACATATTGCTCTGGTCACAAACTAAGCCCAAGGCTTGTACTATGTGTACCAGAAGCAACGATATAATACATATTATATTTTATAAACACCCAGACCATGACAAACTGTACAGAAAAAAACGTACTAATATTTTTTGCCATGGGTGGGAATCGAACCCACGACCTCCGGATACAGCGCCAAAGGCGCAACCACTAGTCTACGGAGGCTGTCATTAGACCTACCATAAAAGAAAAATAAAGAAGGTATTAATTGTAATAGAATTAGAAACGAAGTGTGTAAACATGTTTTAATGTATTTCTACAATTAACTACTTACCTGTAATATAAATATATTAACTGAGCATAATAAGCTAGTTTTTTTTTCAGAACTAATGTAGACGATTTACAACGACGTCAACTCTCAATGCTGATTGGATCAATTTTTGACTTGGGAAGTGCAGTCATACATCGCCTGAAAGACTCAAGCAGCTTTGCCGAAGTATACAACGATATATACAGGAGGACTGTTGCGGTCAGCATCGTGAAGTACTGGAAACAGCCTGAGGCGGCTTATACGGTCTTCCAGACGAGGAGGCAGGAACCAGTAGACTTAGCTACTAAGGTTTGTATAGAATGATATACCTACTTCAGTCTCGAGGGAGGTTTCTATAACTTCGCTAGGCCGATCGACCGGTATCGTTACTACCGCCCATACAGATGCAAAAACCGTCAAGTAACCTAGTCATGGACCCGATTTTAGTCTGCGTATTCAGCCGAATCTACTACATCGAATTTAGGGTGCAGTTACGAAACTTTAAGTTAATTTGATGATAAAGCAACGAGCACCTAAACTTGTAATGCAAATAAGTCTTTGTCACCGCCCATTTCGTAACCGCATAATTTAGCCGGTGTATAGAGGGAGCGATCATCGATATTAAACAATGCCACGATCGACCCCATTCACGGACTATGTAGGTCTTTTACCATCAAGTAGATATAAATAAAGTATAAAAAAATATAATATTTTTTATCTATAATAATAATAATAATATGTAGGACAATTCACACATATTGCTCTGGTCACAAACTAAGCTCTAGGCATGTACTATGTGTACCAGAAGCAACGATATAAAAGGTACATATTATATTTTATAAACACCCAGACCGTGACAAACTATACAGAAATTACGTACTAATATTTGTATGCCATGGGTGGGAATCGAACCCACGACCTCCGGATACAATCACTGTTGTATCCGGACAATTGTCCTACATATTGTTTTAAAAATAAAAATTCACATGCCGTGCTCATAAAACTTATTGTATATTGAAATTATGATGGTGTTTTATTGTTACAGTTCAAGCGAATAATATCTCAGCAATGCATTCTTCCGGCTTTTAAGAAATGCGAATGTAACGTATATAACTATGTCCAAGGCAAAACCGAGCTGGAGCATGAGTACCGTCATACTCTGATGCTAGGTACCGCTGCCAAGGAGTACCTGATCCTAGAGCCTCAACTTCATCTAGCAGCCAAGGTGGAAGGGGAAGCAGCCAACTTTCTACTTAACGGAAATGAGAAATTCAAGCCTTTGGTATCTGCACTCGTTGATGCTAGACTAATGAACCATGGTGTTTAGTTTAAATAAATAAAAACTTAGGCTAGGTTGCACAACATAATAAATGACATCTCCGTAATTGTAACCATTGTATAAATGGCTTTGAATAACAGCTGGTGGAATAGCAACGTATTTATTAAACAATACTTATGGTATAATAGGTATTTATTTATTTATTTATTAGGTATTTGGAAAACCAACTTCCATAAATCATAATATAACACTTATATAAACATAGAAAGGTAACAATAAGTTTTTCTGGTATATACATGGTATATAACTTTAAACATAACTTAAAATAAAATTAGATTACGTAACAATGTATTAACAGGGTAAAAAAAAAAAAGTAATAAAACAAATAATATTAACAAGAAGAAGAAGAATGAACACAGCATGAAAGTAAACAAAAAATAACTAATCAGTCTATGTCATTAAAAAATAAGCCTGTCAACAAGTCGTAGGTATGTCGTTATTAAAATGTATTTTGTACGTGGTTTTGTATTTTGTAGCTGCCGCTTTCGGTAATTCCAACCTGTAACAGATGCCCCAATTTGGTTGGGTCCGACCAAATACCTACGGTCGGATATTCGAACATAGCCACAGAAGAAATAATAGTTGCCATAGCATGCGACCATCAGTCGATGTTCGACTCTTTGACGGTCATTTATTAAATGTGCATTTTATTAAAAAATTATTACATTGAGGTTTATTTGTATATATAGGATCTACAGGAAATATTAATATCAATATGTATGACAAATTATACATATTGCACAAACAAAGCTCTAGGTTTGTTTTGTACTATGTGTACCAGAAGCAACGATATAATACATATTATATTTTATAAACACCCAGACCATGACAAACTGTACAGAAAAAACGTATTAATATTTTTTTGCCATGGGTGGGAATCGAACCCACGACCTCCAAAGGCGCAACCACTAGTCTATGGAGGCAAAAAATATTAGTTCGTTTGTCATGGTTTGGGTGTTTATAAAATATAATATATATATTATATCGTTGCTTCTGGTACATATAGTACAAGCCTAGAGCTTAGTTTGTGACCAGAGCAATATGTGTAATTTGTCTTACATATTATTATTATTGTAAATGACGCGGTTACGAAATGAGCGAAGACAGAGAGACGAATTGCATTATATATTTTAATATTCTCGTACCTTTTTATTAACGATAAGGCAACCTCGACAAGAAATCGATGCAGTAGTATCCTGAAAACCTGTGAATCCACAGACTAAAACTGAAACATGACTGGGTCACTTGACGGTTTTTACATCTGTACCCGGTGTGGTGGTAACAGGGTTATGATTATGATTTATCAAGTGAGCCTTCAAGGCCAAATCCTAAACTACAGGGAATAGCGAAAAATGTTCAAAGGAGTCTCGGGGCCGATTTTATAAATACTAAAACTGCATCATTAGATTTTTGAAAAAAATATTCTCCTAGCTAGGATCCGAACCGGTTGATTTAAAAAAAAAATCACCAGCAATTCCACCAGATAAGGCCATCTGAAAACGGAAAGTGCTCATTTTTAATTAAAAAAAAAATGCTCTTCAAAACCCATCCTCATTTAAATAAACATCATATTTTTTTAAAATAAAAATGAGAAAAACGAATTCAGCTGTATTGAAAATAATGGCTATCATTATGAACAATTTATTAGTTAGGATTTAAAAGCTTTAAACATATTATCTTAAAAATTAGCACATTCCTTTAGTTTGCCATTTAAAGTTACTTTCCATCATTATAAGCGACACTATCAGCTGGTGCAATAATACACGATGATGATTTTTTTTTTCAATATCAATCGGTTTGATTTCCGGCTAGGATAATCTTTAAAAAAATCTAATGATGCAGTTTTAATTTTTATCAAAATCGGCCCGAGACTCCTTTGAGCATTTTTCGCTATTCATTATTTATATTGTAGTTTGGGATTTGGCCTTGAAGGCACTTGAATTTTTTTATTGAATTTAACAAAAAAAAACTTAAAGTAAAGGCAATGGGCAAAAATATATGAAGCCTGGTACTCGGCCCAATAGCCATAATATATATATATCATTGAAAAGGTCTTTTTACAAAGATTAATGATAACCGGGTCGCTTGTCTCCATTTGCTGTCGGAACGGAGTTATTTTGTGTTAAATATTTTTTATTTTTGTTTGATATTGTTAAGATAATGGTGATATTATATCGTTGTCTTGTATATAATCATGTGTGTTTTGATTAATAAGTACTAAAATCAATAAACACTCAGGGATAAAAAGATTTTTTTTTTTTTGTAAACGTTATCAATAATTACATCGTTGAGGAATGCTGCAGGAGCAGTGAAGCCTTCATGTCTGGCAAATCCTAGATACCACACGATTGAAACTATGTGAGCACAAGTGCCGACTGTTCTTCGTCCGGTCAAACACGTGCAGTAATAATTGCATAAAATGTTATGAATATTAGTTTCATTTTTGTTAACATTGTTTTTTACCAATACATAGCAATAATAAGTTTTTGACCGTACGTGACGTGACTGTATGCGTCCACGTAAAAGCCAAGCATCTTCATTTATGCCATATTCATATAAATCTTGGAGTGCGCTTTCTCTATATATTTCTAAAATGTATAGTCCATTTGACAAATGCTCGCTGCAGTAGGATCGGGCCAGCTTCTGTTGATAGGTGCCCAAAGAAAGTAAAATAATCTGTTCTTCCGCCAGTAGTGGGAGGTTCGGTATTTCATGACTTTCTATTCTTTGAAAATCCACCCTTCGCCTATTCAACCCTTTTCTTTCTACATAAACATAAAGTAGATTCGGGGAATATGTTTTCTCCCTGATTATGTTTAGGAAGGCCTCTGCGTGAATGTTATCAACGCTGGGTATGTGGAAGTTATTTAACATAGCTGCGGCGATTTTACAATCGAAGAACATTTTTAGTAGTGATTTATTAAAATATTTTTGCCGCAAAAGCTTGAAATCGTGTTCACCACTTCCACTTCATTGCCAAATAACCCTCTTGGTATAGTGAGGTTCTTTTCAAAACGTCGTTTCTATTCATATGGTCCATGATAGGTACGTAATATCGTATTTTTGCAATTATGATATCTACTAAAACTGGAACTTTTCGGGGCTTCCGTGGTTTTCGGACAAGGATTTGGGACAAGTCGCCATAGTAAATATTTTTGCATATTAAAAGACCTATCCAATGACACAACAATGATTGCTATTGGAGCGAGTACCAAAATGCCGAACGTTTAGTTCGGTACATATATTTAGTTCGGGACGACCGAAAATTCGTATTCGGTTGAACCCATAATCGGCGAATCTCTACTAGTTACAAACAAAAAGTTACAAAATATAATCTAGTTTGTGAAAAATATATATTCTCGAACCACGCAAAACGCCTGTTTAGTACCTATTATTGGAAAAATTTTAAAATGAAAAATCGTAACTTTGATTGATGTTTAATCAAGTTTGTAAAAGTTAAAATAACTATTCGTATTATTTATTGGCCCCCCAATCCTGATGGTACCTGACCGAACTGAGCCGTTTGTTCGGGTACCACCTTAGAGCAATACGGCCACGGGCTGGTACGGTGCCGTGTTGCTCTATGGGTACCACCGTCGGACAGGCTACGACTTGGCTGATTGGTCCTGACCAATCAGCCAAGTCGGGTGCGTCGGCAACAAACTTGCTACATTTTTTCACAATAATATCCTATAAACTTAACTATGAAAAGTATAACACAAACTCAAGTCTACAGTCCTCGGGCTACCCTCAGTGTGAGTCTTTATAAGATAATGGTTGTATTAAACGAATTCTTTTATAGGTATGAATATTTATTTCTATATATGAATACCACAAAAAAGATGGGAAGATGACATTAAGGAGATTGCAGGAAGAAATTGAAAAAAACTGGCAAAATATCGAGAGCAGTGGAAGAAATTGGAGGAGGCCTATACTCGCAACGGGACCTTACAAACTTAAATTTCATTTTTTGTGTAAATATATTTTTTAATAATGTTGTGTAAAGAATAAATGGTTTATAAATAAATAAATAAATGTATGAATATTTAGGTATGAATAGTTAGTATGATAGTATAGACCATTGTTCTTCTGCCAATGTCGGCGGCCATGATTGCAGCATATAGCGAAGTTCGGAGACAACAAGAAAAGTTTGCCTTTCACTAGAGATAATATATCACGAAATCGCCAACACTTTCGAACAACGAACATTCACGCATACAAAAATACAAAAAAACAAAAAACTAGACACAGCCTTCCCCTACGAGCTCTCGCTAAACTCTTTTCGTATATGCGTAGTAGTAGTACTCTATAAAAGACTCGGATCGATTTTAAAACTTTTAGGTTCATTTAATTTTAACGTAGTTGTATTTTTGTGTAAAACCCAGCTTTATTAAAAAGGCGGTTCGGTTAGTTGTTACCTACTCAAAAATAACACATAATTTAAGTAGGTAAGTACAACAGTTTTTTTTTTAATAGCACGTTAATCGAGTGGTAATCTGAACCTTGGAGTGGTACAAAGCCCGCTCGTATCGGCCGAATTGACCCCAAGTGGACAAGAGCATATGGGGATGGGCAATTTTTTTTTAACTGTCAGCCCTTGGTGACGTGAGGCCCCCAGCCTCTTTCTGAGCTCTTTAAGAAATGTTTTAGTGTCGGGCGACAACGAACCCAGTATTTCAAACACAAGCGCCGTAAACTCTGCAGTTAATTGAGAGTATTTGCGACGCTTTCGTGGGCACGTCCCATGAACTATGGTATTAGCGTCGTACCGTCACGTCGGACCTCTTTCCATGGTCTCTAAGCATTCCGGAAGGTTCCAATGTTGCCGGAACAGACAGAGGCGGCATCGAGGCTACGACAGGTTAAATAATAAATGGTACTGTGACAAAATATGCGTCTGGCACTGTTTGCACACGAAAGTCCGTGCCTTCTAAATTGGTCCACGCCCTTGCTGCGCGGTCAAATATAGAAATTTGTAGGCTACTAGAGTCTATATATATATATATATTTTACCTAATTTTTTAAATGGCAATGAGTGCAACAAGTGACCAGATTCTTTTTCAGAAACGCTCGATCAAAGTCGTCTGGGCCTTGACTACATTTTGACTACGACGTCATTTTTATACCAGGCTCATCCCATATATGTATATACTCTTCTTTTTGCTCAGATGAAATATATTGCCCTGGAAAATGAGCACCCCAGGCAGACCTAGTTTCCGGTATATCAACTACCCCACAGTGTGATTATGATTTAATATTTTACTAATCAGAGATAGTGTGCTATAATTAGATGAAAGGAAAGCTGGTAGTGTTAGGCTTGAAATCTAACGAATGCCGAGACTTCCATATTTATTAGGAAGGGTTTACTGTGCCCATGCCCTGTCGTCAAATAAAAAAAATGATTTTTTTTAAAGATACGTCAACTAAAGAGATAACTGCAAAATGGGCAGGAAGGGATTGCGACATCAAATATTGGAGCTCCCAATAGATATAAATATAAATATTAATATTAATGTCATTATTCATAAAACTTATTGAAACCTTGAAGAACACTTTAGTTATGGAATGTTTTGTTTCTTTTATACATATTAATTTTTGTTGCTAAATAAAAGAGACAAAACCTTCTATAACTAAAGTGTTCTTGAAGGACTCAATAAGTTTTTATGAATAAGGGTATTAGTATTTACTTTTATGTTTGGGAGGATAGAATTAAAGTCTTCTAAAAATGAAAAAAAAAAAATAAAAAAAAATTGACACACAATTAGGTAACAATTTACAGTAGAAAATAATTAAATATTATATAAAGATTTGCACCTAAAAATGGACGTTTGTATCCCTGGTTCCTATGCTAGGTTTCCCTGTGTTACAGGAATCAGTAATAACCGCTCCTTAAAATTATAATTTTCATTAAATACAATATTGATGCCTATTTGCCCTAGAATTATATAAGATAAAAATTAAAGAACCTATAAAATTTGTGTGACTTGTAATTAAATATATAATTTATTGTTTTGCGTATTCGTGCTTGGTATAGTGTGTATGAAATATGTGTATGGTTGTGTGTATCTGTGTGTGGTGTGTGATGCGTGCATGTTGTTTGTGTGTCAGAAATTTATGCAAAATGTGAAGAATAAGTATTAAAGAAGAATCTTTTTAGTAACTGTAAGGATGATAACGTCAGTTGTAGAATCAAAAAAGAACACTTCACATTTATTAAAATTTAAAGACATTTCAATTTCAGAAAAACGTGTTATTATTATTAAATCATTGCTTACTGTTGATGGAACAGGTTTCTTCAAAATCAAACCCCTTCAAAATCAATGTTTGGTCAAAATATAATTTCCTCTCTTGTAGGCCAGCGACCCTCTCGGACCAATTATTTTTAGTTTAGCTATACATCCAATAATATCCTAATTGAAAGCAAAATTTAAACTTTGGTTGGATGATGGCTAACGAGCCATCATCCAACCAAAGAGGGAATTATAATTTGACCAAACATTAATTTTGAAGGGGTTTGAGGGTACTATAACATTGCCAAATGTGATAAAAATTTCTTGTAATTCATTTTGAATTAAGAAAGGTACAATATCTACGGTATTAAAAGCATTTTTTTATGTCAAGTTTTAAAAACACTTCATAGTCACTGGTATTTTGAAATTTGGGGCGTTCACGGCTGCGTCACATCCACCTTTGACGCCAAAACCATGCTGCCGAGGTTGAAATTTTTCTATAAGTCGATTGTGAAATTTACGGCAGGTTAGTTGTCAGGCATCTAAAAATACGCAATAGGACGTATTCCTCCATCTTTTTTTGAAAGAGCGATAAGATTTGCTCCATACAGAATGGGTATTATTTCTTTAGGAATTCTCCCTGCTAACATAAGGTTAACTTAAAAGGTAAGTTCTTTACTGATATCAGTAACATGAAGTTTTTTTCAGCGTCTTTGGGTATTCTTTTTATTATTTGTTTTGTTTACTTAAAATATGCGAGCCTCTCCACCAATGTGGTATTCGAATATCCATGAGTTAAACCCCATGGTAACACCCGTAATATGTGACGACGGTTTTGATGAATTGCTAAGCCTCTATGACCTTTGTATAATTGTCTAATACCGCAGATGGAAGATTCGAGTAGCACATTGGAGGTCGATTTATTCGATTGGCTACCTAACATAAAAATAAATATTTAAACTAAAATGGAATATTCAAAATTATCTTTATAGTACTTACTATTAAAAGAGAGGTTTAAGAAAAAAAAACGTCCGAGGATACCACATGGGATGAAGGAGTAATACTTTGCCAGTATTTAGTGTAGACTCTGTAGTATAACCGATATTAACCGATAGTTGAATAAAGAAAAAGAATTGCTATTCTTTGGTCTTAGTTTAGCTTTTGTTTTTAATATGGTTCATTAAAACTATCTATCGAAAAAACTACGTGTTTTTGTTTCTTATTCCTGTGAAAATCGCGTAGGTATTCAAAGTTATATATTTATTGGATATTCCGTTTCTTTTTTTACAAGGAATTGAGGAATGCGATTAAGAAATCTGGATAAATAATTATTGTGTGTCCATAGAACTGCCAAAACATAAATAATTTCTTACATAGTTTTCCAATCATCCATTACTATTTTGAAAGCTGAAAAAGGGGGTTTCTGAACAGGGTTTCTCAATTTATATACACTTATTAAAGTGGAAATGATAGAGATTTGTTATTATTTCATGTAAACATAAATATTAACAAAAAAAAAAACAGAAAAAACTTAAAATAAAGAAGAATGCATTTTGGTACTCGTTCCAATAGTAATCATTGTGGTGTCATTGGATAGGTCTTTTAATATGCAAAAATATTTACTATGGCGACTTGTCCCAAATCCTTGTCCGAAAACCACGGGAAGCCCCCAAAAGTTCCAGTTTTACTAGATATCATTATTGAAAAAATACGATATTACGTACCTATCATGGATAATATGAATAGAAACGACGTTTTAGAAAAGAACCTCACTATACCAAGAGGGTTATTTGGCAATGAAGAAAACAATAAGGCTATCGTGATATGCGATGGGACTTATACATATGTTAATAAAAGCTCTAACATTTTGTTCCAGCGACTGTCTTATAGCCTGCATAAGTTCCAGAACTTGCTGAAGCCGTTTTTACTTGTGTATTCCAATGGCTATATAATCGATGTTTCGGGACCATACGCTGCCACTAAGACCGATGCAAACATCATGACCGATATAATGAATGATGGAGAAAGCCCATTGCATTGCTTTCTTCAACCGAACGATGTATTCATATTAGTTCGCGGCTTCCGGGACAGCTTAGATGCTATCGAAGCATGTGGATATGAATCCTACGTTCCACCATCTAGGGACAGATGGGAGACATAGCTAACTACTGAGCAAGGTAATGAAGCTCGATCAGTTACAATATGCCGGTGGGTAGTGGAAGTGGTGAACGGGAGGTTCAAACGCGATTTCAAGCTTTTGCGGCAAAAATATTTTAATAAATCACTACCAAAAATGTTCTTCGATTGTAAAATCGCCGCAGCTATGTTAAATAACTTCCACATACCCATCGTTGATAACATTCACGCAGAGGCCTTCCTAAACATAATCAGGGAGAAAACATATTCCCCGAATTTACTTTATGTTTATGTAGAAAGAAAGGGTTGAATAGGCGAAGGGTGGATTTTCAAAGAATAGAAAGTCATGAAATACCGAACTTCCCACTACTGACGGAAGAACAGATTATTTTACTTTCTTTGGGCACCTATCAACTGAAGCTGGCCCGATCCTACTGCAACGAGCATTTGTCAAATGGACTATACATTTTAGAAATATATTGAGAAAGCGCACTCCAAGATTTACATGAATATGGCATAAACGAAGATGCTTGGCTTTTACGTGGACGCATACAGTCGCGTCACGTACGGTCAAAAACTTATTATTGCTATGTATTGGTAAAAAACAATGTTAACGAAAATGAAACTAATATTCATAACATTTTATGCAATTATTACTGCACGTGTTTGACCGGACGAAGAACAGTCGGCACTTGTGCTCACATAGTACTCGTATCAATCGTGTGGTATCTAGGATTTGCCAGACATGAAGGCTTCACTGCTCCTGCAGCATTCCTCAACGGTGTAATTATTGATAACGTTTAAAAAAATAAATAACGTTTCTTACTTTTACTATTTTTTCTTTTTTATCCCTGAGTGTTTATTCATTTTAGTACTTATTGATCAAAACACACATGATTATATACAAGACAACGATATAATATCACCATTATCTTAACAAAATCAAAGAAAAATATTTAACACAAAATAACTCCGTTCCGACAGCAAATGGAGACAAGCGGTTTTCATGAATCCTTGTAAAAAGACCTTTTCAATGATATATATATTATGGCTATTGGGCCGAGTACCAGGCTCCATATATTTTTGCCCATTGTCCTTTCAAATAGAAATTAAATTAAATATACCTAATATTTTTTTTACGAGTGGGCTCCCTTGACGGTTTTCTTTATTAGTTTCGAGAAATCCTTTCTTTAATAAAATAATAATTTGATAAAACATTTAAAAAAAACACAATTAAATAAATTACCTATTAAAAATAATAATAATAAATAAAAATACTTACCTAAAAAAATAATAAATCCTCACAGTTGTCGCGCGGCATAGTGCCCAGAACGCTAGCTACATTACCTCTTTGAATGATCAAGCTTAATCTTTGGAAGAGGTAAGAGCCAGCCCTCTGGTCACCGGTGACGTCAATAAGGTCTGATGATATTTTTTTTATAAATCCTAATGTATTTGGGCCCCATGAGCCCATAGTCTCTACCCCAAACGGCACAAATATATAATTGTTTGCTATTTGACTATATTTACGCCGTTTGAGGTCTTCCGCGTCTTCGGCTGCGTTTCCAGCCCCATTCATGGTCCTTAGAAGATGTGAAGTTGCTAAGGTGTCTACACAAGTAGCATCCCAGACTAAACAACGACCCATCTTCCAAGGCACTAAACTTAATCCGTCAGGTCTCTTGCCGTCATCACGAAAAAGACCTTGTGGCTCTAAGATTGATGGAATATGTATGGCGGCAAGAGACCGACGAATTAAATTATTGATGAGGCTGTGTCGCGCAAAACGCCCTGCGCTCCTGGAACATGAAAGCCCATGGCGCCCAAATACGTCGACGTCACCTCCGCACGGACATCTGTGAGGTTCACAATATGCGACTCCCAATCTCAGAGCCACGGCGATTTGAAAGGTTTGGTTATCCAATAATGTTCCTAAATTTGGGTTTGGTATTGCTTGAAGCCATTGTCCAGATTCTTTGGTTGAAACAGCTAAAAGACGAGCGCGTTCTAAATTACTGCTATTTTTCAACAAATTGGCATGGGTGGCTTGAACGATAGGAATGTCCCAATGTTTCTGTTTGTGACGTTCCATCGGGACATTTCCATTCGGGCAAGCCAGTGACCATGCTGTAAGGCTTTCATCCAAATAAGAAATATTTATATCCTGCCAATCTTTTCTTAAAATTTTGGAAATGATACCTGAGACACTATATATAGACGACAAAAAACCCGGGAGTGCAACATTGTTAATTTTGCGTATACCGATACCACCATATCTAATTGGTAGAGTTAGCTGGGTCCAAGAAAGTTCGTTAAAATTTAAATTATTTTTTTTTTGTAAAATTTCTTTAATGGTGGCATCTAATAAGCTCGTTAATTCAAAAAAATTCCATATCGGAGATGTGCGTAAAAGATACATAATTTTGGGAATGAATAAACAATGTTTTGCAATTATATATCCAACATGATAATTTAGTTTGCATATTTTTTCCGAAATTTTTGTAAAATTGTCAATTTTTTCATGAATAAGAGAGGTTACGGAGTCTTCAAAGATTGGTGAACCTAATAGGTTAAAATTTGATTGGTTTAAAATTTTTATGTCTGGTGCTACAGTTAAAAATTTTGAAATAATTTCTTCTCTGGCTAAGCTGGAAATATTGTTGGAAATAAATAATTCACACTTGCTTAAATTTAACTGTAAGCCAATATTCTCAAACGCGCTGATTACGTTAATTAAATCAGATAACACTACGTTGTGCCCACCTCCTAGGGTGCCATCATCAAGGTACCAAACATTAAATAATGAGTTAAGTGTAGATATGATTGGATGGATGGCGAGGCTGAAAATTGCTGGTCCCAATGGATCTCCTTGCTGACATCCCACGGAAGAATTTAGTATGTTTGAATTATATAATAAATTTGTTTTTTGGATGTAACTTTGGTATAAATAAGGATATATGCTCGGGATATGATTGTAAACTTCTGTCAAAAAACTATCTCTGCTTACGGAATTAAAGGCGTTTTTTACGTCTATCTTGAGTATAACTTCGGCTTCACCATCCATCACAAATGTACGTAAAGAATGGACTGCTGCTTCACACCCACCTTTCGTACCAAAACCTAGTTGCACAGGTTGAAATAACTTGCCTAAATGTTTTTGAATTGATTGGCATGCAATTTTAGAGGAAAGTCGGCGGATTGTGGATCCTATTGCAATAGGCCTGATTCCCCCGTCTTTCTTTGTGAACGCACATAATTTAGCGCCAAATAAAGTTGGAATAAAATCATTATTTATTTTACCACTTAAAATCAAATTAATTAATTTTGTTAAGTTAGTTAACAACTCTAAGCCAGCATCTCCAGCGCTTTTAGATATCAGATCTTTAAAATGCTGGGGAGATAAACCCTAAACCACTTGCTGAGCCAGCTGGAAAAGACATAATGGCTACAATCTCTTTTTCTGAAGTTTGAAGTATGGGTGTGGAAGCCACTGTTGGTTGAGATGATAATGGGAATGAATTTGAATCCGGATGTTTTGCCCTCAATGCAGATAGTGTCCCAGGTGAACCGCCGGCAATGGTATCTTCAGAAAACAATAATTTTGTGGCCCCTTTCAAATCGCCAAATGATTTATTAGTTTATATTTATATATTAAACAGACTATTATATTAGTCAGATTTCTAAGAACTTATTTGTACCTTGTTATAAAGGGTGTCTCATAAAGAACTTGAATTTAAAAAAATATAAAATATATATTTTATTAATATTTTACGGCAATTTTTAACGGCAATCGTTATTTTTCAACATGGCCCAGTAACGATTGCCGTCGACAGTCACGGCGGCACCTTCACCATTTTCAAAAAAGTTGTCAAAAGAGTGCATACCTGTCAATAGAGCAATGGTGGCTCAGAGTAATAATAATAAATTACACTGAGAGCGGTGACCATTTAAGCGATATTTGTTTCATGTGTAAATGTCATCACTACCCCCATACATATGTTGAAAAAAATGTTTTTTTTTTTTTAAATTCATGTTCTTAATGAGACAACCTTTATTTGGTTACCCTCGGAACCTTAATCGTTACGTTAATTGTACGTAACGAATTTGATTTCCATTGGTTATTAGATGTAGGTACCTAGAATAATTTTCCGACTATTTATAGCCGCTCTAATTTTAATCGATACTTGTGGAGTTGATACTGTGGTCATCTGGTAAGATATATTTTACTTAATTATATTAATTTTATAAAAAAATCATTGTTATAAAAAGCATACTTACTGCAAAACCCTTCAAGTGTGGAACTAAACTTCTACCGGTGAAAAGTTGAAATGGCAAGACATTTCTAGGTATAACCAGCGTATTCAAAAATACGATGACTTTTTGAAAGCTGAAAAAAAAGAGCAGGCAGTACAGTGGGTCTGATCGCCTCCTTGGGCCTATTTCATATAGGAGACAATTGTAATTCAAGTTTATGAAATAAGCCCCAGGGCCTTATTCTACTAAATTAATTGGATATCAAAGGCAAAACTTTACCTATTTATCTGGGAAAAAATGTTTATATTTATTTTGTGTAGGTAAATGGATTTAGTAGACTTAACCCAATGATAATCTAGATCATTACAAACACTACAGTTTTTAAAATAGGTCTAGTTGCTGACGACTAGTTAATAACTTTAAGATTTTTTTTTTTAACAGACAAGTAACCTTTGAAACTATTCGTACTCCAGTAAATATTTCAGTAGTTACATGTTTGGTATCGGGGAAAAAAGACAGATCAATTATTATTTTGAAAGATTGTTGATCCTATGAAAATGAGGATCGGACTTGTGATGTTCGTTTTAGGAAAACGTACCTAAAAGTGTTCCATTTCTTAACAGGTACAAACATGCATCATCTATCCAAGACCTTCGTTCTTTTGGCATGCGCGTACCTTGTGGCAGGTCAATTAAGTCTGGGCGATGCCCAAGACCAAGCTTATCCTCGGCTGTCAGTGGTGGAGGCGATGGATAGAGTACAAAGAGATTATAATACTGTAATGGCAGACTTAGGATCCGGCAAACAGTAAGTTTTTTAAATCCTCAAAGCAGTATAATGTGATTTATACCTTTTGTGATTTTGGTGTCTTCCCATATATTTATAGTTTGCGTCACTTGCGTGGTTTGTATAAAAAGTTCAATCGGTCATCTGCCCTTTGTAGGCAGAGATAATAAATATCTTTGGTGAATATTGGCAACCCGGATCCCGGATTTTATTTGTTTGAACTAATAATGATCTAAATTGTAACGTTATGTTGGAAACGATATGTGAAATAATAATAAAAAATTAGAATAAAGTTAATTAAATTCTGTAAAAAAAAGTTTTCAAATCGTTGACGAAAGATTAAAAATATTCTATATTCCCAAATTGTAATCTGCTTTATGGATGCGGTTGCGAAATGGGTAGTTGTTGACGATACATCAGCGAGGATATTTAAAGTACGGAATGAAAACTCGTCTTCCGCTGTCCATTTCGTAATCGCATCATTTAGCAGCATAGACTAATGCTGAATACTGTTAAAAATAATACAATGTATTGTGAATGATTCTGTTAATGACTCCATTCATGGACTGTATTGTCCATACATTTGTATACATATACACATACCATTATTTGTATATATTTTGTATACATATACATATGCCATTGTATACATTAACACCATGTTGGTCTGCTTACTTTCGGTAGGTAAATACACACGGCTTATTCAAAATAAAACATTTGATAAATATTGGTCACAGTTACCAATTATTATTATTATTATAGACTGGATATGAACAGTTATTCGACTTTCAGTGTCATAGGACAGCCTGAGGAGCATCTAGGCAAGATTCTGAATGTGATCAAACAACTGACTCGTGCCAAATTCATGAACCATGCTCAGGATGAGCAAAACTACAATCAGGTGGTAACCCTCGCGCTCAGAGCCAGCTTACCTGCTATCCGTAAGGAGCTTCAGAATGACATGAAAAGAGCCAAGACCTTAAGACTCAATTTAGTAAGTATGAGTTGTAGCTTCTTTATTAAGAAACATTTAACTTTTATTGCAGTTTTTTTTTTAAATCTATTTAAATTGGTCCCGCCCGACCCATGGTTTAAGTGGTCCACTGGGTACCCTGAGGCCGTTTAAACGGTTCTCGGGAGCCAAATAGGCACCCTTGATGGCATTTATTTATTATTTAGGTCCCGACTCGTGTATCAATTAAAAATTAATTTAAACAAAGTTTATGTTTGGCAAAACCACTATGTGTTATAGTGTCCCAAAGAGTGGATACTGTATTCGTAATAGCGAAGTTTGCGTTCTTCATACAACATGAGCGTTAAACTTGAAGTACCTAATACTCGATTACTGTTTGTCACAGAATTAAAATAATATTATTTTCGGTCATTGTATTTATTAATCTTTCTGTGTTGTTATTTTTCATAATCAGATCGAAGATATTATAATACAAACATATTTATTACTCACTACGACTAACAGCAAAAGTTGTAATATTGTAACGTTTGTACGGTCATCAAGACGACTACGGAGTCTTTAAGTTGTAGTTCCCAGTTTCAATATACAAACTTCTGAAAGTGTTCATAGTAGGTTATTGGGTCTATTCAAACATCGCGACGAGCTAGCCACTTCTTCGGTGTAGACTCATACCATCGGCATACTCGTGATATACTCATATATATAGCGCTGGATTTAAACTTCAGCGGCCCATAGGCAGAGCATGTGGTGGAGGCCCTCAAATCGTTTGAGGTTAATTGTTGAAAATTTCTATAACGGTCAAGGTAAAGAAGAGAGCAACTGAATGTTTATTTATTTATTTATTTATTAGGTATTTGGAAAACCAACTTCCATAAATCATAACATAACACTTATATAAACATAGAAAGGTAACAATAGGTTTTCACTGATAGATACATGGTATATAACTTAAGTAAGTAATAAAACAAATAATATTAACAAGAAGAAGAATGAACACAGCATGAAAGTAAACAAAAAATAACTAATCAGTCTATGTCATTAAAAAATAAGCCTGTCAACGACCGCCTCAGTGCCGCACTTTTATCATTAAATAAATCATGTTCCATTGAACGACTCAAATCGTTGTATGTGCTACACGCGCGAATAAGGAAGGAATTTTGTCTACAGTTAGTAGTTGCTCTCTTCTTTGTTGGCTAACATAAAATTTATTCAAAATTAAACTAAGGTACCTACAAGCTAAATTATTTTTCGTCTGACTTATTTCATGCTGCTTAATCTCGCAGATTTTTAAATGTTAACTATTCCCGCTCAAAGAAAAAAATAGGTTTTTCGTCTATTTGTAACAGAACTCCGTATTTTTTTGTTTCTACTGAGTCTTTATCGATTTTTTTTTGTGGTGTGGTGGCGGCCCCCTTGTGGTGGCAGCCCATGGGCAACTGCCTATGTTGCCTATGCTTAAATCCGACACTGCGTATATATATATTATTGGAGCACGGCATGTATCTACCTTGTGGTGAGCAGACCTACAAAGTCCATAAATGGGGTCAATCAATAATTGTTCTTAAACAACATTGATTGTTCCCAATATGCTGGCTTAATGATGCGAATACGAAATGGGCGGGACAAAGACGAATTGCATTACGAGCAGGTATATTTTAATATACTCGCGGTCTTATCGTCAATTAAACCATCCATTTCTTAACCGCACCCTAAAAGGAGACTACCACCTCGACAAGAAATCGATGCAGTAATCTCCTGAAAACCGGCGAACCCACATACTAAAACCGAAACATGACGGTTTTTGCATCTATATGGGCGGTGGTAACGAGACTGGTCGGTCGGCCTAACAAAGTTATAGAGCCCTTCCTCCCACCTAAAAAATATAATTATTTTATTTCCAGATTCAACGTGTCATAGATGTAGAATGCACAGGGTTAGGACCCAAACATTGTGAGGTGGCAGTAGACAAATACTTCTACGGAGTCGTTCCGCAAATGGAAGATGATTTACGAAAGGAATATGAGCAGGCGCTTGATGCCCTATTCTCTATGGAATTAAGTTTTGGAAGATTATTGGTGCCCAACGTATATAATACAATGAAGAACTATGCTCAAGATTCTGATTCGGCAATGTATGTTATTTATCATAAAAATACGGTGGATAATTTAGTAAATTCATGGTTACAAACGCTGAAACAAGTCAAACCTGTAATTACTAACCGGCGTATGTTTTATGGATAAGATAATATGTACCTACATAATTGTCTTACTGATGAACACTAAATGTCCATAGGTTTGTTATAATATATATGTGTGTATTACGAATAAAAATTTTCAATCTTTACTTAATTATGTTTTATTTTTTTGAATCTTTTACATCTAATCGTGGTCCGACTAAATTTACATACTCAATGTTATTAGGTCCATCGCATAGCGATTTAGGGATTTCGCACTTGCCAAAAGCCAGGATAGCTTGGTGTGAAATATGCCAATCGTTAGATACACCTATCACTGAAACATCTCAAAAATGATGTGACGAGCGGATCTGCAAAACTAAACAAAATAAACTTTTAAGGGGCTGCATTGAAGCAAAATACCTAAACCTAAGCCACGCCCATGACGATTTGTCTAAATTAAAGCGCCCTACTACTGTGCGGTGCTCTGAGCGAGCACCATAGAGCGATTTGGCCAGGTGGGCAATTCTCGCGCTTTCGACATTCATCTCGATTCGAGATTTTTAAACAAAAAATGACTAAATATGTCATTTTTCGTTAAATATTTATTAATTAATATTTATTATTTATTACGTTTAATGTTCGATATTTTTGAACGAAAAATGGCATATTTAGTCAATGTCGAAAGCGCGAGAATTGCCCACCTGGCCAAATCGCTCTATGGTGCTCGCTCAGAGCACCGCATAGTAGTCAAATTTTTCGTTAAATATTTATATATTTATTAATTAATATTTATTATTTATTACGTTTTATGTTCGATATTTTTGAACGAAAAATGGCATATTTAGTCATTTTTCGTTTAAGAATCTCGAATCGAGATGAATGTCGAAAGCGCAAGAATTGCCCACCTGGACTTAGAATGAATAGAGTCCCCTGTTGGAATTTATATTAATATTTATATGTGCACACTAATGATTTTTATACAGATAGTAATTGCACTTATTAAATTGATATAAATAAATACAAATAAAATAATCATCATTTAGCCGGCATAGTTAGAACTATACTGTTAAACTAAAATTGTATCGATCGTCCCCAAACGACTTTGAAGGTCTGCTAACCACCAGGTAGATACAAAATTACATGCTGTACTTAAATAAATAAATGTGTATTGCACGCCATGTATATATATTTATATTAAAATAAGAATCGAAGTAAATGCTACCAGTGGTGGCGATGGGATAAAAAAACCATTTACCCCTACTGGTGGCGAATGGGACAATCGGAAATTAATCTGTTCAATTGCCAGCGATTGATCGATATATATGTATTACTTAAGTAATATCCATATATATTAATAATGCTAATAAGTAATCACGGGTGTCGTAAGGCATATTGAAAATAAACTTCATCTGAATATAGATAAATGCCAATAAATTTCACTAGAAGAAAAAATCCCATAACTTTTGATTACCACCTTGGGAAGACTCGCATAGTTCGAGTGGATCGTGTGCGGGATCTAGGGGTATTGCTCGACTCCAAACTGCACTTTAACTTGCACATTGACCAAAGCATTTAAGAGCCTCGGATATATTTATAGAACATGTAAACCCTTTAAAATGCCATTTACCTACCTAACATTTTACCACTCTTATGTTTGTAGTGTATTGGTAGTGTAGTCTGGAGTTCAAGCTACGCTGTACACACAGTTAGTTTACATTTTGAGGTCCTTTGGAAGTATAATAAACGTGATGTCCGGTTTCTTGTTACTATTATTTAACCAGCCAAATGCGATGCAATAAGATTTAGACCTCATTTTTTCAACTAAAATGAGGTCTAAATCTTATTGCATCGCATATTAATATCGCAACGCGGTGCGTGAGTTATTCCATCCGGTGTCGCACCCAAAAATTGATATTTTTCATCAATGAAAAGACGACATTGTTTAGTCTGTACATCTAATAATGTGGAAAATTGTTCTAAGGGAGTCTTTTATTTTTCTTTACCATGAGAAATAGACGCAACATGGTTTATACTGGGTTTATATAACTAAGTGGTGGCCAAGTTGGTTAGTCCTTGGACTTAAAAATATTTTTTTAAGCCCCTGGTTCGAATACCGGTGTGTAACAATGAGTTTTTAATTTAAAAAAAAATGTGCATTTATAGTTTATAGATGGAGTTTGAGTCACATTTTTAAGTAATAATTCTTCACCATAATTAAAATAAGTTTTCGGTGCCCTATATCGAATCTTTTTTATTTTAATATTGAGTATTGTTTTTTTGCATTTAACAACCAGTGGAAATGTTTTTTTCTATACTAGTTTAACTGTGTTATTCCCAGTTGTATCTACTGGCTCCGATCGTACTAGCGACAAACGTACTCTCTTTGTAAATAAATCAATGTGGGTCTGGAAGGACAATTTAGAGTCAATATGAACACCCAAATATTTTATTGTATCAGTCGGCTGCAGTGAGGGGCAGGCGCAGTCACCACCATCGGGAAAAAAACAAGAGTGAGCGATTAAGCTATGTGGACTATGAGGAATACTAGCGGAGCGGATGGAAAAGGGTATATATTCGATCTTGCCACTATTCAGTGTAAGAATGTTCAATTTAAGCCATTTAGTTACTTTGTTAAATCCCTCCTGTGCAAAGGCCTTTTCCCAGGAGTCGCCACTGAAAAGTAATACAGTGTCATCCGCAAAGGTAATAATGTTTCCCTTTTTTAGTTGTAGCTCACATAGGTCATTAATATAAGTAAGGAATAGGGTAGGGCCCAAAATGCTACCCTGAGGAATACCATATGTGGTATAGGCATCATCACTGATCAAATGGTTGATTTTAACACTTTGTACCCTACTAGTAAGATAATCAGTGAAAAGCTGGAGCTGGATACCTCTCACCCCCAACCTCTCCAATTTCGAAATAAGAATGGGAACAGATACCGTATCAAAGACTTTGGCCAAATCAAGGAAAATTGCGATTGTCTTGTTTCCAGAATCAAGATTTTTCACCAGATATTCTGACAGTTCATGCACGGCATCATCGGTGGACTTACCAGAACGAAAGCCAAATTGGTTAGATGACAATAAATTATTATTTTCTAAAAAAGAAGTCGAAATGTCATCACAGCCAACAGCACTATTGCTTTTTAAGGAGCAAATTAAAGAAACAATTTCACTGTCGTCGGTTGGAAGAAAAACAATCGAGTTGGGATTAACTGGAAGATTACAAGACAAGGTTATGTTTGCATCAGGGGTGAATTTATCAGCAAGATTAGACCCAACCTTAGCAAAGAAGTTGTTAATTAATAATAATAAATATGATTTATTTTCAGGTATAAACCCATAGTTACAAAATATTTAAGACTAAAACAAGTAATAATAAATAAATAAATAAAAATAATTACAGTCCAAACATTTTATATATTATTGCCGCATATCGATATTGCTCCGTCTGTCCAAGTAGCACTTTAACAAACAAAACAATACCAACACGCAACAACAATAATACAAACTATGTACAAAATTTATTGATATATGATTGGCTTCCACATTTTGACAGCCAGTACTTAAATATAGGACTAGTCAGTTAATGAGGTTTAGAGAATTAGTTTGATTAGACGAGGATAGAAGCAAGTCGTTAGAGGATGGTTTAGATTGGTTAAGATGCGTTAGGTTCTGAAATGTTTTCCAAGTTAGTTTGGAGTTATTGCCTGTCTTGGATAGTTCACTTCTATCATGATTCCTTTTGACCTTTTTAAGTAAGTTATTGCAAAATTGTTTATATCGTTTATACGTAACTTGAAGAATTTCATTATGCTTATTTTCTTTTGCTTTCTTGTATAGAGCATCCCTATTATGCATACATCGTAGAAGACCTGGAGTAACCCAAGGCTTGATTATACGCCTACGTCTAGTGATGTGTATTGTATAAGTGTTGGACGTAATAGCCTTTTGGAGATAGTGAACCAGTAGTAAGGCCAGTCGAATCTGTTTTGGAAATATAAGACACTGGGCGATTAACACTCTTATCATTTTACCTAGACAAAAGTAAAACAGAATGATGATCAGTCAGTATATTATTAATGATTAGTGTATGAGCTGGATTCTTAGTCTTAAGAAGAACATGGTCAAGGCAGTTGTCATAGCGAGTAGGTAAGTTGTGTGCCGGTAGAAGTCCATGGTATGCCGAAAGATTGAGGTAATCATCAGAGCGCTGATCACGGTTGCTTTCCTTAATATCTATATTAACTATTATAATATTTTTACGGGATTTTAGGTTTATAAGGATTTGGTTCAGGGATTATAAAAATAGACTAATATTAGTATAGGAAGGAGGTCGATAAAGAGAAACCAAGGCAGTGTCATTACCCAATTTTAGAATCAAACAGCATCCGTAAAATGAAGATCTTCAATTACGGCGGATATGTTATCCTTGACATAAAGGACAACTCCTTCATTTTGAGATCTGTTGTTAGAAGTATGATAACTATTATAATTGCTCAAAGATGGAATATGAGGGCAGCGTGATAACCAACATTCATATAGGACGATAATGTCACAATCTATCTTTATCCGCTCCAATAAGACAATTAGCCCTGGTAAATTACAGGATATGCTACGTATATTTTGGTGGAAAATTTTGATACATTTATCAGAGCTTGGTATTAATGACATACATGACTCCGGGTCACAATATGCCGAATCCGAAACTGAAATTGAATCTAGATCTTTGACTAAATTCTTAGTATTGGTGTCCATTACATAAAAATGTTATTAATTAAACAAGAACAATAATAAATTAACTTATGGATTTTGTAAAATATAATGAAGGGACGTAAATATAACAATATGTGGAGTAATAAATATAACTCATAATATTTGTAGAATGTGTATAGTAGTATATTTTGGCTACCAGTATAGATTATTAATAGTGAGAGAATGTGTTTTGTGAGTGTATGTAAATTTGGAGTGTAAACGAAGTATACATTTTCATTGGGACATAGTAATTTGTGACTGCGAAATGTGAGGTATATTATATAGATAAGTGATAGATAGTGTAAATTATTAGTTAAGAGATTAGAGGAGCTTAGAAATAATTTAGAATATTTAAATAGTTTAGTGATGATAGCAAAAAAATAACCTTGCCTGTATTTTTTTATATAATTTGAACTATATGAAATCATTAAAACAAAGTAATTACATTCAAAATAGACAGAGAAATACATAGAGAAAGCGCACTCCAAGATTTACATGAATATGGCATAAACGAAGATGCTTGGCTTTTACGTGGACGCATACAGTCGCGTCACGTACGGTCAAAAACTTATTATTGCTTTGTATTGGTAAAAAACAATGTTAACGAAAATGAAACTAATATTCATAACATTTTATGCAATTATTACTGCGCGTGTTTGACCGGACGAAGAATAGTTGGCACTTGTGCTCACATAGTTTCAATCGTGTGATATCTAGGATTTGCCAGACATGAAGACTTCACTGCTCCTGCAGCATTCCTCAACGATGTAATTATTGATAACGTTTAAAAAAATAAATACCGTTTCTTATTTTCTATTTTTTCTTTTTTATCCCTGAGTGTTTATTCATTTTGGTACTTATTAATCAAAACACACATGATTATATATAAGACAACGATATAATATCAACATTATCTTAACAAAATCAAACAAAAATAAAAAATATTTAACACAAAATAACTCCGTGCCGCAAGCAAATGGAGACAAGCGACCCGGTTATCATTAATCCTTGTAAAAAGACATTTTCAATGATATATATGGCTATTGGGCCGAGTACCAGGCTTCATATATTTTTGCCCATTGGCCTTTCAAATAGAAAATAAATTAAATATACCTAATTTTTTTTTTTACGAGTGGGTTCCCTTGACAGTTTTCTTTATTAGTTTATATTTATATATTAAACATACTATTATATTAGTCAGATTTCTAAGAACTTATTTGTACCTTGTTATAAAGGGTGTCTCATAAAGAACTTGAATTTAAAAAATTATAAAATATATATTTTACGGCAATTTTTTAACGGCAATCGTTACTTTTCACTTTTTTTGGCTACATGGCCTGGTCATTGCCGTCGACAGTCACGGCATCACCTTCACCATTAAAAAAAAAAATGTCAAAAGAGTGCATACCTGTCAATAGAGCAATGGTGGCTCAGAGTAATAATAATAAATTACACTGAGAACGGTGACCATTTAAGCGATATTTTGTTTCATGTGTAAATGTCATCACTACCCCCATACATATGTTGAAAAAAATGTTTTTTTTTTTTAAATTCATGTTCTTAATGAGACAACTTTTATTTGGTTACCCTCGGAACCTTAATCGTTACGTTAATTGTACGTAACGAATTTGATTTCCATTGGTTATTAGATGTAGGTACCTACAATAATTTTCCGACTATTTATAGCCGCTCTAATTTTAATCGATACTTGTGGAGTTGATACTGTGGTCATCTGGTAAGATATATTTTACTTAATTATATTACTTTTATAAAAAAATCATTGTTATAAAAAGCATACTTACTGCAGAACCCTTCAAGTGTGGAACTAAACTTCTACCGGTGAAAAGTTGAAATGGCAAGACATTTCTAGGTATACCCAGCGTATTCAAAAATACGATGACTTTTTGAAAGCTAAAAAAAAAGAGCAGGCAGTACAGTGGGTCTGATCGCCTCCTTCGGCCTATTTCATATAGGAGACAATTGTAATTTAGATGATAGAATGCTTGGTTTAGTTTCTGAATTATTCATACTCGACTAAGTCAATCAAATAAAGTAATCTTAAAATACGTGGTGGCCGAGTTGGTTAGACCTTGGACTTAAAAACACTTAGGTCCCTGGTTCGAATCCCGGTGTGTACCAATGAGTTTTTAATCTAAAAATGTATGTACATTTGTTTGACAACACCACTATAGTGCCTCGGAGAGCACGTTAAGCTGTCGGTCCCGGTTTCACTATACCAACTTGTGAAACTGTTTATAGATGGGTTATTGAGTCTATTCAAAACATCGCGACGAGCTAGCCACTTGTTCGGTGTAGACTCATACCATCGGCTACGACGAGGTGGGATTAAAAACCCCTCCGCTGGGTACCCTGGGGCCGTCTAGGCGGTCTCGGGCGCCGTAAAGCAGCCGTGATGATATATATATATACCCTGTATATATATATCACCCTGTATATATATATAAGTGAACCACTTGTTAGTTAGCCACTTGTTCGGTATATATATATATATATATATATATATATATCATCACGGCTGCTTTACGGCGCCCGAGACCGCCTAGACGGCCCCAGGGTACCCAGCGGAGGGGTTTTTAATCCCAACTCGTCGTAGCCGATGGTATGAGTCTACACCGAACAAGTGGCTAACTAACAAGTGGTTCACTTATATATATATACAGGGTGAATTTGAAAGGATGTACTTTAGGCTAATATGAGATTCTACTGATCAAATCGAACAACATTTCCCATGGAACCATGTGTGGCAAATGAAAAAAATTTTTGGCTTCCCCGTACAAATTGGTAATTTTAACATTACTAGTTTGTATGGAGAAGGCAATTTTTTTTTTCATTTGCGGCACATGGTTCCATGGGAAAAGTTGTTCGTTTTGATCAGCAGAACGTCATATTAGCCCAAAGTACATCTTTTCAAAGTCACCATGTATATATATATATAAGTCAAGTCAAGTTTATGAAATAAGCCCCAGGGGCCTTATTCTACTAAATTAATTGGATATCAAAGGCAAAATTTTACCTATTTATCTGGGAAAAATGTTTATATTTAATTTATGTAGGTAAATGATTTAGTAGACTTAACCCAATGATAATCTAGATCATTGCAAACACTACAGTTTTTTTTAAAATAGGTCTAGTTGCTGACGACTAGTTAATCACTTTAAGTTTTTTTTTATTAGACATGTAACCTTTGAAACTATTCGTACTCTAGTAAATATTTCAGTAGTTACATGTTTGCTATCGGGGAAAAAAGACAGATCAATTATTATTTTGAAAGATTGTTGATCCTATGAAAATGAGGGTCGGACTTGTGATGTTCGTTTTAGAAAAACGTACCTAAAAGTGTTCCATTTCTTAACAGGTACAAACATGCATCATCTATCCAAGACCTTCGTTCTATTGGCATGCGCGTACTTTGTGGCAGGTCAATTAAATCTAGGTGATGCCCATGACCAAGCTTATCCTCGGCTGTCAGTGGTGGAGGCGATGGATAGAGTACAAAGAGATTATAATACTGTAATGGCAGACTTAGGATCCGGCAAACAGTAAGTTTTCTTAAATCCTCAAAGCAGCATAATGTAGGTATACCTATTGTGATTTTGGTGTCTTCCCATATATTTATAGTTTGCGTCACTTGCGTGGTTTGTATAAAAAGTTCAATCGGTCGTCTGCCCTATGTAGGCAGAGATAATAAATATCTTTGGTGAATATTGGCAACCCGGATCCCGGATTTTTTTTAAACCATGAAGGTAAAAACCGTGCCCGTCCGCGCGTCGCAACCGCGCTTCATGGTTTAAACTAATAATGATCTAAATTGTAACGTTATGTTGGAAACGATATGTGAAATAATAAAAAAAAAATTGAATAAAGTTATGAAAATCGTTGACGAAAGATTTAAAATATTCTATATTCCCAAATTGTAATCTGCTTTATGGATGCGGTTGCGAAATGGGTAGTTGTTGACGATACATCAGCGAAGATATTTAAAGTACGGAATGAAAACTCGTCTTCCGCTGTCCATTTCGTAATCGCATCATTTAGCAGCATAGACTAATGCTGAATACTGTTAAAAACAATACAATGTATTGTTAATGATTCTGTTAATGACTCCATTCATGGACTGTATTGTCCATACATTTGTATATATTTTGTATACCATTATATGTATATATTTTGTATACATATACATATACCATTGTATACATTAACACCATGTAGGTCTGCTTACTTTCGGTAGGTAGATAACTACACACAGCTTATTCATAATAAAACATTTGATAAATATTGGTCAAAGTTACCAATTATTATTATTATCATAGACTGGATATGAACAAAATTCGACTTTCAGTGTCATAGGACAGCCTGAGGAGCATCTAGGCAAGATTCTGAATGTGATCAAACAACTGACTCGTGCCAAATTCATGAACCATGCTCAGGATGAGCAAAACTACAATCAGGTGGTAACCCTCGCGCTCAGAGCCAGCTTACCTGCTATCCGTAATGAGCTTCAGAATGACATGAAAAGAGCCAAGACCTTAAGACTCAATTTAGTAAGTATGGGTTGTAGCTTCTTTATTGAGAAACATTTGACTTTAATTGCAGTTTTTTTTTCAAAAATCTATTATATTGGTCCCGCCCGTCCCATGGTTTAAGCCGTCCACTGGGTACCCTGAGGCCGTTTAAACGGTTCTCGAGAGCGAAATAGGCACCCTTGATGGTATTTATTTAGGTCCCGACTCGTGTATTAATTAAAAATTAATTTAAACAAAGTTTATGTTTGGCAAAACCACTATGTGTTATAGTGTCCCAAAGAGTGGATACCATGAAGCTAGAAAAACGCGCCCCGCGCCAATGGAGTAAGCATGATACATAAATTGTTTCATAATAGTACGATACCGGTGTCGCCAATTTCTGAGGCGAACAAATGAAGAACGGCGAAAAAGGTGTGGCTTCAAATGGCAGCTCAACGCTTCTGACACTTAAAAAACTGCTTGAGAAAAAAAGAGATACAAGCAAACACGAATGTGTGCGCGTGTCTATGAAGTGTATTGTTTTTTTAATATAAAAAGCTAAATATTTAATTGCATACTTAATAGTTTCGATAGTGTTGCCACCGACAACAAATATTATTACTTATCGATATAAACCAAATATTTTGGGATTTATAGAGATCATCAACGATTAATAATTATTTATCGATATACAATTGTAATACACACACATATCATCAAGGTAACCAGCGGAGGGGTTTTAATCCCACCTCGTCGTAGCCGATGGTATGAGTCTACACCGAACAAGTGGCTAACTCGTCGCGATGTTTTGAATAGACTCAATAACTTTGAAAAATATACTTTGGGCTAATATGATCAAATCAAACAACTTTCCCATGGAACCATGTATCGCAAAAGAAAAAAAAAATGGCCTTCTCCATACAAACTAGTAACGTTAAAATGACCTATTTGTATGGGGAAGTACATTTATTTTTCATTTGCGACATATGGTTCCGTAGGAAAAATTGTTAGATTTTATCAGCAGAACCTCATATTAGCCCAAAGTACATCCTTTCAAATCCACCCTGATAGACACTTTCACATTTATAATACTCGTGGATTTAAAAAATGTAGGTATATAATAATATAACAATAAGTTAAAATACTTTATTAAATTAAATTATTTATTAAATTAAAACACATGCACATTGCGTTCTCCATACAACATGAGCGTTGAACTTGAAGTACATAATACTCGATTAATGTTTGTCGCAGAATTAAAATAATATTATTTTCGGTCATTGTATTTATTAATCTTTCTGTGTTGTTATTTTTCATAAACAGATCGAAGATATTATAATACAAACATATTTATTACTCACTACGACTAACAGCAAAAGTTGTAATGTTGTAACGTTTGTACAGTCATCAAGACGACTACGGAGTCTTTAAGTTGTAGTTCCCAGTTTCAATATACAAACTTGTGAAAGTGTTCATAGTAGATTATTGGCTCTATTCAAACATTGCGACGAGCTAGCCACTTCTTCGGTGTAGACTCATACCATCGGCTTTAAGGACGACAAGAGGGTATTAAACTGAGGCCGTCTAGGCGGTCTCGGGCGCCGTAAGGCACCCGTGGTGATATACTCGTATATATAGCACCGGATTTAAAGTTCGGCGGCCCATAGGTAGAGCATGTGGTGGAGGCCCTCAAAATGTTTGTGGTTAATTGTTGAAAGTTCCTATAACGGTCAAGGTAAAGAAGAGAGCAACTGAATGTTGCTCTCTTCTTTGTAGGCTTGTATCATCCTTGACCTTTTGCCTTACGGCGCCCGAGACCGCCTAGACGGCCCCAGGGTACCCAGCGGAGGGGTTTTAATCGTCGTAGCCGATGGTATGAGTCTACACTAGTCTGATGGTATGTGGCTAGCTCGTTGCGATGTTTTGAATAGACTCAATAACCCATCTATAAACAGTTTCACAAGTTGGTATAGTGAAACCGGGACCGACAGCTTAACGTGCTCTCCGAGGCACTATAGTGGTGTTGTCAAACAAATGTACATAAATTTTTAATTTAAAAACTCATTGGTACACACCGGGATTCGAACCAGGGACCTAAGTGCAAAAAAGAAATAAGTGTAAGTAAGTTCTTTGTTGGCAAAATTAAACTAAGGTACCTACAAGCTAAATTATTTTTCGTGTGACTTATTTCATGCTGCTTAATCTCGCAGATTTTTAAATGTTAACTATTCCCGCTCAAAGCAAAAATAGGTTTTTCGTCTATTTGTAACAGAACTCCGTATTTTTTTGTTTCTTCTGAGTCTTTATCGATTTAATTTTTTTTTGTGGTGTGGTGGCGGCCCCCTTGTGGTGGCGGCCCATGGGCAACTGCCTATGTTGCCTATGCTTAAATCCGACGCTGCGTATATATATATTATTGGAGCACGGCATGTATCTACCTTGTGGTGAGCAGACCAACAAAGTCCATAAATGGGGTCAATCAATAATTGTTCTTAAACAACATTGATTGCTCCCACTATGCTGGCTTAATGATGCGAATACGAAATGGGCGCGACAAAGACGAATTGCATTACGAGCAGCGGGGTGAGAAGGAACTTTAATTAACAGTTTCGCTTTCGTCAGTGGAATCGTTTTCGTCTTGTCTATGGTCAGAACCTGTATGAATAATATACGGAAGTGCTGTAATGCATCTTCAAAATTATTAGGTTGATGATTTTTCGATTGAATTCTTCAAAGAAACGAATAATTGATATTCATCTCTTTTCTAAAATTGAATCGAAAGAATTATGGTACAGTTTTAATAATTTACATGATCTGTCACAGCACTTCCATATATTATTCATACAGACTGGTCGGTCGGCCTAACAAAGTTATAGAGCCCTTCCTCCCACCTAAAAAAATATAATTATTTAATTTCCAGATTCAACGTGTCATAGATGTAGAATGCACAGGGTTAGGCCCCAAACATTGTGAGGTGGCAGTAGACAAATACTTCTACGGAGTCGTTCCGCAAATGGAAGATGATTTACGAAAGGAATATGAACAGGCGCTTAATGCCCTATTCTCTATGGAATTAAGTTTTGGAAGATTATTGGTGCCCAACGTATATAATACAATGAAGAACTATGCTCAAGATTCTGATTCGGCAATGTATGTTATTTATCATAAAAATACGGTGGATAATTTAGTAAATTCATGGTTACAAACGCTGAAACAAGTCAAACCTGTAATTACTAACCGGCGTATGTTTTATGGATAAGATAATATGTACTTACATAATTGTCTTACTGATGAACACTAAATGTCCATAGGTTTGTTATAATATATATGTGTGTATTACGAATAAAAATTTTCAATCTTTACTTAATTATGTTTTATTTTTTGAATCTTTTACATCTAATGGTGGTCCGACTAAATTTACATACTCAATGTTATTAGGTCCATCGCATAGCGATTTAGGGATTTAGCACTTGCCAAAAGCCAGGATAGCTTGGTGTGAAATATGCCAATCGTTAGATACACCTATCACTGAAACATCTCAAAAATGATGTGACGAGCCGATCTGCAAAACTAAACAAAATAAACTTTTAAGGGGCTGCATTGAAGCAAAATACCTAAACCTAAGCCACGCCCATGACGATTTGTCTAAATTAAAGCGCCCTACTACTGTGCGGTGCTCTGAGCGAGCACCATAGAGCGATTTGGCCAGGTGGGCAATTCTCGCGCTTTCGACATTCATCTCGATTCGAGATTTTTAAACAAAAAATGACTAAATATGTCATTTTTCGTTAAATATTTATATATTTATTAATTAATATTTATTATTTATTACGTTTAATGTTCGATATTTTTGAACGAAAAATGGCATATTTAGTCAATGTCGAAAGCGCGAGAATTGCCCACCTGGCCAAATCGCTCTATGGTGCTCGCTCAGAGCACCGCACAGTAGTCAAATTTTTCGTTAAATATTTATATATTTATTAGTTAATATTTATTATTTATTACGTTTAATGTTCGATATTTTTGAACGAAAAATGGCATATTTAGTCAATGTCGAAAGCGCGAGAATTGCCCACCTGGCCAAATCGCTCTATGGTGCTCGCTCAGAGCACCGCACAGTAGTCAAATTTTTCGTTAAATATTTATATATTTATTAATTAATATTTATTATTTATTACGTTTTATGTTCGATATTTTTGAACGAAAAATGGCATATTTAGTCATTTTTCGTTTAAGAATCTCGAATCGAGATGAATGTCGAAAGCGCAAGAAATATTACATATAAATATTAATATAAATTCCAACAGGGGACTCTATTCATTCTAAGTCCAGGTGGGCAACCACCTGGACTTAGAATGAATAGAGTCCCCTGTTGGAATTTATATTAATATTTATATGTGCACACTAATGATTTTTATACAGATAGTAATTGCACTTATTAAATTGATATAAATAAATTCCAATAAAATAATCATCATTTAGCCGGCATAGTTAGAACTATACTGTTAAACTAAAATTGTATCGATCGTCTCCAAACGACTTTGAAGGTCTGCTAACCACCAGGTAGATACAAAATTACATGCTGTACTTAAATAAATAAATGTGTATTGCACGCCATGTATATATATTTATATTAAAATAAGAATTGAAGTAAATGCTACCAGTGGTGGCGATGGGATAAAAAAACCATTTACCCCTACTGGTGGCGAATGGGACAATCGGAAATTAATCTGTTCAATTGCCAGCGATTGATCGATATATATGTATTACTTAAGTAATATCCTATATTAATAATGCTAATAAGTAATCACGGGTGTCGTAAGGCATATTGAAAATAAACTTCATCTGAATATAGATAAATGCCAATAAATTTCACTAGAAGAAAAAATCCCATAACTTTTGATTACCGCCTTGGAAAGACTCGCATAGTTCGAGGGGATCGTGTGCGGGATCTAGGGGTATTGCTCGACTCCAAACTGCACTTTAACTTGCACATTGACCAAAGCATTTAAGAGCCTCGGATATATTTATAGAACATGTAAACCCTTTAAAATGCCATTTACCTACCTAACATTTTACCACTCTTATGTTTGTAGTATATTGGTAGTGTAGTCTGGAGTTCAAGCTACGCTGTACACACAGTTAGTTTACATTTTGAGGTCCTTTGGAAGTATGATAAACGTGATGTCCGGTTTCTTGTTACTATTATTTAACCAGCCAAATGCGATGCAATAAGATTTAGACCTCATTTTTTCAACTAAAATGAGGTCTAAATCTTATTGCATCGCATATTAATATCGCAACGCGGTGCGTGAGTTATTCCATCTGGTGTCGCACCCAAAAAATGATATTTTTCATCAATGAAAAGACGACATTGTTTAGTCTGTACATCTAATAATGTGGAAAATTGTTCTAAGGGAGTCTTTTATTTTTCTTTACCATGAGAAATAGACGCAACATGGTTTATACTGGGTTTATATAACTAAGTGGTGGCCAAGTTGGTTAGTCCTTGGACTTAAAAATATTTTTTTAAGCCCCTGGTTCGAATACCGGTGTGTAACAATGAGTTTTTAATTAAAAAAAAAATGTGCATTTGTTTCATAACTTTCACAACACCACTATAGGGCCTCGAAGAGCACGTTAAGCTGCCAGTACCGGTTTCACTATACCAACTTGTGAAACTGTTTATAGATGGAGTTTGAGTCACATTTTTAAGTAATAATTCTTCACCATAATTAAAATAAGTTTTCGGTGCCCTATATCGAATCTTTTTTATTTTAATATTGAGTATTGTTTTTTTGCATTTAACAACCAGTGGAAATGTTTTTTTCTATACTAGTTTAACTGTGTTATTCCCAGTTGTATCTACTGGCTCCGATCGTACTAGCGACAAACGTACTCTCTTTGTAAGTAAATCAATGTGGGTCTGGAAGGACAATTTAGAGTCAATATGAACACCCAAATATTTTATTGTATCAGTCGGCTGCAGTGAGGGGCAGGCGCAGTCACCACCATCGGGAAAAAAACAAGAGTGAGCGATTAAGCTATGTGGACTATGAGGAATACTAGCGGAGCGGATGGAAAAGGGTATATATTCGATCTTGCCACTATTCAGTGTAAGAATGTTCAATTTAAGCCATTTAGTTACTTTGTTAAATCCCTCCTGTGCAAAGGCCTTTTCCCAGGAGTCGCCACTGAAAAGTAATACAGTGTCATCCGCAAAGATAATAATGTTTCCCTTTTTTAGTTATAGCTCACATAGGTCATTAATATAAGTAAGGAATAGGGTAGGGCCCAAAATGCTACCCTGAGGAATACCATATGTGGTATAGGCATCATCACTGATCAAATGGTTGATTTTAACACTTTGTACCCTACTAGTAAGATAATCAGTGAAAAGCTGGAGCTGGATACCTCTCACCCCCAACCTCTCCAATTTCGAAATAAAAATGGGAACAGAGACCGTATCAAAGACTTTGGCCAAATCGAGGAAAATTGCGATTGTCTTGTTTCCAGAATCAAGATTTTTCACCAGATATTCTGACAGTTCATGCACGGCATCATCGGTGGACTTACCAGAACGAAAGCCAAATTGGTTAGATGACAATAAATTATTATTTTCTAAAAAAGAAGTCGAAATGTCATCACAGCCAACAGCACTATTGCTTTTTAAGGAGCAAATTAAAGAAACAATTTCACTGTCGTCGGTTGGAAGAAAAACAATCGAGTTGGGATTAACTGGAAGATTACAAGACAAGGTTATGTTTGCATCAGGGGTGAATTTATCAGCAAGATAAGACCCAACCTTAGCAAAGAAGTTGTTAATTAATAATAATAAATATGATTTATTTTCGGGTATAAACCCATAGTTACAAAATATTTAAGACTAAAACAAGTAATAATAAATAAATAAATAAAAATAATTACAGTCCAAACATTTTATATATTATTGCCGCATATCGATATTGCTCCGTCTGTCCAAGTAGCACTTTAACAAACAAAACAATACCAACACGCAACAACAATAATACAAACTATGTACAAAATTTATTGATATATGATTGGCTTCCACATTTTGACAGCCAGTACTTAAATATAGGACTAGTCAGTTAATGAGGTTTAGAGAATTAGTTTGATTAGACGAGGATAGAAGCAAGTCGTTAGAGGATGGTTTAGATTGGTTAAGATGCGTTAGGTTCTGAATTGTTTTCCAAGTTAGTTTGGAGTTATTGCCTGTCTTGGATAGTTCACTTCTATCATGATTCCTTTTGACCTTTTTAAGTAAGTTATTGCAAAATTGTTTATATCGTTTATACGTAACTTGAAGAATTTTATTATGCTTATTTTCTTTTGCTTTCTTGTATAGAGCATCCCTATTATGCATACATCGTAGAAGACCTGGAGTAACCCAAGGCTTGATTATACGCCTACGTCTAGTGATGTGTATTGTATAAGTGTTGGACGTAATAGCCTTTTGGAGATAGTGAACCAGTAGTAAGGCCAGTCGAATCTGTTTTGGAAATATAAGACACTGGGCGATTAACACTCTTATCATTTTACCTAGACAAAAGTAAAACAGAATGATGATCAGTCAGTATATTATTAATGATTAGTGTATGAGCTGGATTCTTAGTCTTAAGAAGAACATGGTCAAGGCAGTTGTCATAGCGAGTAGGTAAGTTGTGTGCCGGTAGAAGTCCATGGTATGCCGAAAGATTGAGGTAATCATCAGAGCGCTGATCACGGTTGCTTTCCTTAATATCTATATTAACTATTATAATATTTTTACGGGATTTTAGGTTTATAAGGATTTGGTTCAGGGATTATAAAAATATACTAATATTAGTATAGGAAGGAGGTCGATAAAGAGAAACCAAGGCAGTGTCATTACCCAATTTTAGAATCAAACAGCATCCGTAAAATGAAGATCTTCAATTACGGCGGATATGTTATCCTTGACATAAAGGACAACTCCTTCATTTTGAGATCTGTTGTTAGAAGTATGATAACTATTATAATTGCTCAAAGATGGAATATGAGGGCAGCGTGATAACCAACATTCATATAGGACGATAATGTCACAATCTATCTTTATCCGCTCCAATAAGACAATTAGCCCTGGTAAATTACAGGATATGCTACGTATATTTTGGTGAAAAATTTTGATACATTTATCAGAGCTTGGTATTAATGACATACATGACTCCGGGTCACAATTTGCCGAATCCGAAACTGAAATTGAATCTAGATCTTTGACTAAATCCTTAGTATTGGTGTCCATTACATAAAAATGTTATTAATTAAACAAGAACAATAATAAATTAACTTATGGATTTTGTAAAATATAATGAAGGGACGTAAATATAACAATATGTGGAGTAATAAATATAACTCATAATATTTGTAGAATGTGTATAGTAGTATATTTTGGCTACCAGTGTAGATTATTAATAGTGAGAGAATGTGTTTTGTGAGTGTATGTAAATTTGGAGTGTAAACGAAGTATACATTTTCATTGGGACATAGTAATTTGTGACTGCGAAATGTATGGTATATTATATAGATAAGTGATAGATAGTGTAAATTATTAGTTAAGAGATTAGAGGAGCTTACAAATAATTTAGAATATTTAAATAGTTTAGTGATGATAGCAAAAAAATAACCTTGCCTGTATTTTTTTATATAATTTGAACTATATGAAAGCATTAAAACAAAGTAATTACATTCAAAATAGACAGAGAAATATATAGAGAAAGCGCACTCCAAGATTTACATGAATATGGCATAAACGAAGATGCTTGGCTTTTACGTGGACGCATACAGTCGCGTCACGTACGGTCAAAAACTTATTATTGCTTTGTATTGGTAAAAAACAATGTTAACGAAAATGAAACTAATATTCATAATATTTTATGCAATTATTACTGCACGTGTTTGACCGGACGAAGAACAGTTGGCACTTGTGCTCACATAGTTTCAATCGTGTGGTATCTAGGATTTGTCAGACATGAAGGCTTCACTGCTCCTGCAGCATTCCTCAACGGTGTAATTATTGATAACGTTTAAAAAAATAAATACCGTTTCTTATTTTCTATTTTTTCTTTTTTATCCCTGAGTGTTTATTCATTTTGGTACTTATTAATCAAAACACACATGATTATATATAAGACAACGATATAATATCAATATTATCTTAACAAAATCAAACAAAAATAAAAAATATTTAACACAAAATAACTCCGTGCCGACAGCAAATGGAGACAAGCGACCCGGTTATCATTAATCCTTGTAAAAAGACATTTTCAATGATATATATGGCTATTGGGCCGAGTACCAGGCTTCATATATTTTTGCCCATTGGCCTTTCAAATAGAAAATAAATTAAATATACCTATTTTTTTTTTACGAGTGGGTTCCCTTGACAGTTTTCTTTATTAGTTTATATTTATATATTAAACATACTATTATATTAGTCAGATTTCTAAGAACTTATTTGTACCTTGTTATAAAGGGTGTCTCATAAAGAACTTGAATTTAAAAAATTATAAAATATATATTTTATTAATATTTTACGGCAATTTTTTAACGGCAATCGTTACTTTTCACTTTTTTTGGCAACATGGCCCGGTAACGATTGCCGTCGACAGTCACGGCGGCACCTTCACCATTTAAAAAAAAAATGTCAAAAGAGTGCATACCTGTCAATAGAGCAATGGTGGCTCAGAATAATAATAAAAAAAATACTCAGAGAACGTTGGCCATTTAAGCGATATTTTGTTTCGTGTGTAAATGTCATCACTATCTCCATACATATGTTGAAAAAAATGTTAATATATTTTTTTTATTTTTTTTTAGTTCATGTTCTTAATGAGACACCCTTTATTTGGTTACCCTCGGAACCTTAATTGTACGTAACGAATTTGATTTCCATTGGTTATTAGATGTAGGTACCTACAATAATTTTCCGACTATTTATAGCCGCTCTAATTTTAATCGTTACATTTGGAGTTAATACTGTGGTCATCTGGTAAGATATATTTTACTTAATTATATTACTTTTATAAAAAAATCATTGTTATAAAAAGCATACTTGATGCAGAACCCTTCAAGTGTGGAACTAAACTTCTACCGGTGAAAAGTTGAAATGGCAAGACATTTCTAGGTATACCCAGCGTATTCTCAAAGAATACGATGAAATTTTGAAAGCTGGGAGAATATGTTTGTGTAGGTAAATGATTTAGTAGACTAAGGTATGTATTTAGTAGTGTTTGCAATAATCTAGAACAATCTAGATCATTGCAAACACCAGAGTTTTTTTCAATAGGTCTAGTTGCTGACGACCAGTTAATCAATGTAAGAATTCTATTTTTTTTAACAGACAAGTAACCATTGAAACTATTCGTACTCCAGTAAACATTTCAGGGGAAAAGGACAGATAATTTTTATTTTGAAAGATTGTTGATCCTATGAAAATGAGGATCGGACTTGTGATGTTCGTTTTAGGAAAACGTACCTAAAAGTGTTCCATTTCTTAACAGGTACAAACATGCATCATCTATTCAAGACCTTCGTTCTGGCATGCGCGTACCTTGTGGCAGGTCAATTAAGTCTGGGCGATGCCCATGACCAAGCTTATCCTCGGCTGTCAGTGGTGGAGGCGATGGATAGAGTACAAAGAGATTATAATACTGTAATGGCAGACTTAGGATCCGGCAAACAGTAAGTTTTTTATATCCTCAAAGCAGCATAATGTAGGTATACGTACCTATTGTGATGTTGGTGTCTTCCCATATATTTATAGATTGCGTCACTTGCGTGGTTTGTATAAAAAGTTCAATCGGTCGTCTGCCCTATGTAGGCAGAGATAATAAATATCTTTGGTGAATATTGGCAGCCCGGATCCCGGATTTTATTTGTTTAAACTAATAATGATCTAAATTGTAACGTTATGTTGGAAACGATATGTGAAATATTAAAATAAATAAAAAATAGAATAAAGTTAATGAAATTCTGCAAAAAAACCGTTTTCAAATCGTTGACGAAAGATTTAAAATATTCGATAATTTCAAATTGTAATCTGCTTTATGGATGCGGTTGCGAAATGGGTAGTTGTTGACGATACATCAGCGAGGATATTTAAAGTACGGAATGAAAACTCGTCTTCCGCTGTCCATTTCGTAATCGCATCATTTAGCAGCATAGACTAATGCTGAATACTGTTAAAAACAATACAATGTATTGTTAATGATTCTGTTAATGACTCCATTCATAGACTGGATATGAACAGTTATTCGACTTTCAGTGTCATAGGACAGCCTGAGGAGCATCTAGGCAAGATTCTGAATGTGATCAAACAACTGACTCGTGCCAAATTCATGAACCATGCTCAGGATGAGCAAAACTACAATCAGGTGGTAACCCTCGCGCTCAGAGCCAGCTTACCTGCTATCCGTAAGGAGCTTCAGAATGACATGAAAAGAGCCAAGACCTTAAGACTCAATTTAGTAAGTATGAGTTGTAGCTTCTTTATTGAGAAACATTTAACTTTTCAGTTTTTTTTTCAAAAATCTATTTAAATTGGTCCCGCCCGACCCATGGTTTAAGCCGTCCACTGGGTACCCTGAGGAGTTTAAACGGTTCTCGGGAGCCAAATAGGCACCCTTGATGGTATTTATTTAGGTACCGACTCGTGTATCAATTAAAAATTAATTTAAACAAAGTTTATGTTTGGCAAAACCACTATGTGTTATAGTGTCCCAAAGAGTGGATACTGTGTTCGTAATAGCGAAGTTTGCGTTCTCCTTACAACATGAGCGTTAAACTTGAAGTACCTAATACTCGATTACTGTTTGTCGCAGAATTAAAATAATATTATTTTCGGTCATTGTATTTATTAATCTTTCTGTGTTGTTATCTATACTAATATAATAAAGAGGAAAGATTTGTATTTTTATAATGATTAAAATTGGAAATTATTATGCAGTTTCTTCCGCTTTTAATGTTGGTGTATTAAATTATATGTTACATGTAACAACACAAAGAAATATCACCAACAAACGAACACTGTAGTCTTCGACACGTGTTTCGCCTCTTAACGAGGCATCTTCAGGACTGGTTGGTATGGTTCATGGGTGTGGGTTATTATTTATCGATTAATTTTTTTTTTGTGGTGTGGTGGCGGCCCCCTTGTGCTGGCGGCCCATGGGCCTCCCACCTAAAAAATATAATTATTTAATTTCCAGATTCAACGTGTCATAGATGTAGAATGCACAGGGTTAGGACCCAAACATTGTGAGGTGGCAGTAGACAAATACTTCTACGGAGTCGTTCCGCAAATGGAAGATGATTTACGAAAGGAATATGAGCAGGCGCTTGATGCCCTATTCTCTATGGAATTGAGTTTTGGAAGATTATTGGTGCCCAACGTATATAATACAATGAAGAACTATGCTCAAGATTCTGATTCGGATTTGTATGTTAATTTTCATAAAAATACGGTGGATAATTTAGTAAATTCATGGTTACAAACGCTGAAACAAGTCAAACCTGTAATTACTAACCGGCGTATGTTTTATGGATAAGATAATATATATCTACATAACTGTCATACTAATGAAGTCTATATGTCCATAGTTTTGATATTATATATATATGTGTGTCGTAATGAATTAAAATTTTCATTCTTTACTTAATTATGTTTTATTGTTGTTGAATCTTTTACATCTAATCGTGGTACGACTAAGTTTACATACATTACATACTGTTATTAGGTCCATCGCATAGCGATTTCGAGATTTCGCACTTGCCAAAAGCCAGGATAGCTTCGTGTGAAATATGTCAATCGTTAGATACACCTATCACTGAAACATTTCAATAAATATGGGTCGAGCCGATCTGCTAAACTATACAAAATAAACTTTTAACCTCGGCCACAGACCGTGCTCGTCTTTTAGCTGTCGCCCAATGGCTAAGGCCTGCAACCAAAGCCCAAAGGCCTTCATTACAGATTGGTACTTTACTGGACAACAATTCTCTTCGGTTGGCAATATCTCTTTGTCTGGGCGCATTTTGCGTTCTTCTACATCGCTGCTGCTGCGGTGAGATGGTCGTCCAACTTGGCCGCCACGGCCTATTATTTTGCAGAAGTGGCGGAAGAAGATCTCCTCACGCCAACTTAAGGGCCCTGGAGTCGACTTGACGCCCATACAAACGTACTTCCAATATTACAACTTGGCTGTTGGTCAAAGTTCAAGCTAGGGACGATGGCAAGAGATCCGATGGTATGACATTAGCCCCTGGACGGGTGGTCGGTGCATGGTATGGGACGCTACATGTGATGATACCTTTGCGCCGACACATCTGCCAGGGACTTCAAAAAAGGCTGGCGCCTCCGCTTCTGCACTGGGAAGCCTCAAACGGCTCAAATAAATTTGTGCCGTTTGGAGTAGAGACAATGGGGCCGTGGGGAACAGCTGCACAAACAATATTTAATTATATATCGAAGTGTTTGTTGACAAAGGGCTGGTTCGTTCAACGCATTTGTATCGCAATACAACGAGGTAACGCAGCCAGTCTTTTGGGGACCCTTCCAATTAGCAGCTACATGGAAGAACCTCACTATTTTTTACCTTACAATAATATAATAATACAAATTAGATTATAAAGCTAATAAAACTACATTTTATTGAAATGGTTCCACCCTCAGCTTGTGCGTGGTGACTAAATAGTGGTGCCTCGCGCTGATTTTCAGGATGAACCATGATTATTAACCTAGATTTTATACATACATACATACATATCTTCACGGGTGCCTTACGGCGCCCGAGACCGCCTAGGCTGCCCCTGGGTACCCAGCGGAGGATTTTAATCCCACCTCGTCGTAGCCGATGGTATGCGTCTACACCGAACAAGTGGCTAGCTCGTCGCGATGTTTTGAATAGACTCAATAACCCATCTATAAACAGTTTCACAAGTTGGTATAGTGAAACCGGGACCGACAGCTTAACGTGCTCTCCGAGGCACTATAGTGGTGTTGTCAAACAAATGTACATAATTTTTTTAATTAAAAACTCATTGGTACACACCGGGATTCGAACCAGGGACCTGAGTGTTTTTAAGTCCAAGGTCTAACCAACTCGGCCACCACGTATATGTATTAATTTTAAAACTAGTTGGATTTTTAATATTTCTTATGCTTAGAGGTCATGAAGCTAAAAAAACGCGCCCCGGCGCGCGGACGGGCACGGTTTTTACCTTCATGTTAGAGGTATTTTATTTCATAACCTAGAAGAGGTCAAGATAAATGAACCTGTGTATTTATTCTATTGCCTTTCATTATAACTCCATTACGGTTGGATGTTAAATATTTAACTCTATCATGCAAATATGAAGGTGTCTTGTTTTTTATTACTAGGCGGTCGAATTTATTGTCGACATGGTGCATCCTTAAATACATATATATAAAAAAGGGGTGCGAAATCAAACGAAAAAAAAAAGATGATTTTATTGAAGACACGACATGTGACATTGTATCTACCTGGTGGTGAGCAGACCTACAAAGTCCATGAATGGGGTCAATCAATAATTGGGCTTAAACAATATTAATCACTCCCACTAAAACGGCTAAATGATGCGATTACGAAATGGGTGGCGACAATGACGAATTGAATTACCACCAGTATGTTTTAATATACTCGCTGCTTTATCGTCTATACAATTACCCATTTCGTAACCGCACTCTGAACCATCTCGACGAGAAATCGATGCAGTAGTCTCCTGAAAACCGGTGAACTCACAGACTAAAACCGAAACATGACTACTACATGTTTTTTTTTTCTGTATAGTTTGTCATAACAATAGTAATAATATAGAGGCAACGATATAATACATATTATATTTTATAAACACCCAGACTATGACAAACTGTACGTACTAATATTTTTTTGCCATGGGTGGGAATTTATCCCACGAGCTCCGGATACAACGCCAAACGCAACCACTAGTCTACGGAGGCTGTCATGTCACGGTCTGGGTGTATATTAAATAATCGTCTACCTATGTTATTTCTGGTACACATAGTACAAGCCTAGAGATTACTTTGTGACCAAGGCAATATCCTTCATATTATTATTATTTTTGGCACAAAAGGCACAAATACTATTCAATACTATTCGTGACGCTTCTATTCGTGTATCTGTGACGCTTGGCTGTCTCTGCTCTTTCCGCTGCAATTTCGGTTGTACCTGGTAGGTGAGAAGCCGCTATCGTGTCGACGCATGTAGCATCCCATACCAGGCAGCGACCCTGTCTCCATGGTATTAATGGCATAGCATCCGGTCTTCTACCATCATTGCGTGACAGTCCACTGGGCTCAAGAAAGGCTGACACATTAATAGAGACAAGAGCCCGGCGTAGTATGTCATTAAAAGAGCTATGCCGCGAAAACCTACCAGCACTCTTGAAACATGAGAGCCCGTGGTATCCCAGTTCATCAATGGGCACTAATGTGGCTCGTATATTTTAGCTCCCAGACGCAATCCTACACATATTTGGAAAGTTCTATTGTCTAACATGGTACCGAGGTTTGAGTTGGGTTTATAAATTGGTTAAGTTTTTCTAAGTAAATCTAAACTAAAATAGCTGGACCCAGTGGATCTCGTGTTGATATTCAGTGGTTGAAAAATTTCGTATTTATTGTATAAAAGGGTTGACAGTGCTTTATGACAATGGTATAAATATGGGAAATTTCATATATTTGTTGAAGCATATTCTCTCCATCTAATGAATTAAAACCATTTTTTATGCCTATTTTTAAAATGACTTGAATGTTTTTGTTATCTGCTCTAGAGCGAATTGCATGAATAGCAGATCGCACTCTCCCTTACCACCAAAACCTTATTGTACTGGTTGAAATTTTGATGCCAGTTTGGATTTATTTTTATTACAGGCTAATTTTGATGTTAATATTCCATTTAAATCCTATAGCTATTGGTCTTATACCTCCTCCTTTTTTGTTAAATAGACTTATTTTTGCATGCCACACATACCAAAATCTCCTGCTCTTGAATGTATACCCGTTGTCCACTTACCCAGTACCACGGTTGGTAGGTTAGGGATCATACCCGTAGAAAGCAGGCTAACCGAGCCGATCTACGAGCGCTTATAGGAACTGCAGAATAAATACCGACTCCTTCCGCGCAGGTAACCCCTACATACAGCAAGCGATGTTAAGAAGGGGCTGACTCTTAGGCTAAGTTGCACCAAACTGTCAGTTAAAATTGTAACGAACACTTTGGTGTACCAAATTTATTTATGTCATTAAATTGTTTATGCCAGTATTGCAAGCATTCTTTCCTGTATTTTGGTAATATATCAGAATGATAATAGAGGTGCGTCCAAACATAGAGCGGCAAGCCAACAGGAAACAATTCTGCCGCGCTCTAGTACTTGTATTATTATTTCTTATGTGGCTCTAGTTAGGACTGTTTCGACGAATGTCATAAAAACAAGAACATGCTGGGTGCACACTTGCCGCTCTATGTTTTGACACACCCCATTTTTTATCCTTGTACTAACGCCAGTTTTGGTAACTTCCTTATTGCCTGGTACTCCTATATGCTATAGCAACAACTGTATACATATTTATCTATTTATACTTTTAAAATATAACAAACTCTAGAATATTATAACCCTACCTTGCCAGAAGAGCAGAGATTTATATGCCGTAAAGCACTTTTGGAATACTATAGAATCACTAGTTTTTAAAGATGTAACGATGTAGCATAGCACAAAGCCTCTTATATAGTGGATTGCATGGTTATGCATCTTCCAACTGGTGATCGCATAGCACAGTGCCTCTGATATAGTAGATTGTATGGTTATGCATCTTCCAACTGGTGATCGCATAGCACAATGCCTTTGATATAGTGGATTGTATGGTTATGCATCTTCCAACTGGTGATCGCATACCACAATGCCTTTGATATAGTGGATTATATGGTTATGCATCTTCCAACTGGTGATCGCATAGCACAATGCCTCTGATATAGTAGATTGTATGGTTATGCATCTTCCAACTGGTGATCGCATACCACAATGCCTTTGATATAGTGGATTGTATGGTTATGCATCTTCCAACTGGTGATCGCATAGCACAATGCCTCTGTAATAGTGGATTGTATGGTTATGCATCTTCCAACTGGTAATCGCATAGCACAGTGCCTGTGATATAGTAGATTGTATGGCTATGCATCTTCCAACTGGTGATCGCATAGCACAATGCCTTTGATATAGTGGATTGTATGGTTATTCATCTTCCAACTGGTGATCGCATAGCACAGTGCCTCTGATATAGTAGATTGTATGGTTATGCATCTTCCAACTGGTGATCGCATACCACAATGCCTTTGATATAGTGGATTGTATGGTTATGCATCTTCCAACTGGTGATCGCATAGCACAATGCCTCTGTAATAGTGGATTGTATGGTTATGCATCTTCCAACTGGTAATCGCATAGCACAGTGCCTCTGATATAGTAGATTGTATGGTTATGCATCTTCCAACTGGTGATCGCATAGCACAATGCCTCTGATATAGTAGATTGTATGGTTATGCATCTTCCAACTGGTAATCGCATAGCACAGTGCCTCTGATATAGTAGATTGTTGATTATGCATCTTCCAACTGGTGATCGCATAGCACAATGCCTCTGATATAGTAGATTGTATGGTTATGCATCTTCCAACTGGTAATCGCATGTCACAGTGCCTCTGATATAGTATATTGTACGGTTATGCATCTTCCAACTGGTGATCGCATAGCACAATGCCTTTAATATAGTGGATTGTATGGTTATGCATCTTCCAACTGGTGATCGCATAGCACAATGCCTTTGATATAGTGGATTATATGGTTATGCATCTTCCAACTGGTGATCGCATAGCACAATGCCTCTGATATAGTGGATTGTATGGTTATGCATCTTCCAACTGGTAATCGCATAGCACAGTGCCTCTGATATAGTAGATTGTATGGTTATGCATCTTCCAACTGGTGATTGCATAGCACAATGCCTTTGATAAAAAAGGCACTAAAAGTGTTTCATTTCTTAACAGGTACAAAAATGCATCATCTATCTAAGACCTTCGTTCTATTGGCATGCGCGTACCTTGTGGCAGGTCAATTAAATCTAGGTGATGCCCATGACCAAGCTTATCCTCGGCTGTCAGTGGTGGAGGCGATGGATAGAGTACAAAGAGATTATAATACTGTAATGGCAGACTTAGGATCCGGCAAACAGTAAGTTTTTTATATCCTCAAAGCAGTATAATGTCCTATTGTGATTTTGGTGTCTTCACATATATTTATAGTTTGCGTCACTTGCGTGGTTTGTATAAAAAGTTCAATCGGTCGTCTGCCCTATGTAGGCAGAGATAATAAATATCTTTGGTGAATATTGGCAACCCGGATCCCGGATTTTATTTGTTTAAACCATGAAGGTAAAATCCGTGCCCGTCCGCGCGTCGCTACCGCGCTTCATGGTTTAAACTAATAATGATCTAAATTGTTATGTTGGAAACGATATGTGAAATGATAAAAAAAAAAATAGAATAAAGTTAATGAAATTCTGTAAGAAAAACGTTTTCAAATCGTTGACGAAAGATTTAAAATATTCGATATTCACAAATTGTAATCTGCTTTATGGATGCGGTTGCGAAATGGGTAGTTATTGACGATACATAAGCGAGGATATTTAAAGTACGGAATGAAAACTCGTCTTCCGCTGTCCATTTCGTAATCGCATCATGTATTGTTAATGATTCTGTTAATGACTCCATTCATAGACTGTATTGTCCATACATTTGTATATATTTTGTATACCATTATATTTTGTATACATATACATATACCATTGTATACATTAACACCATGTAGGTCTGCTTACTTTCGGTAGGTAGATAACTACACACGGCTTATTCATAATAAAACATTTGATAAATATTGGTCACAGTTACCAATTATTATTATTATGATAGACTGGATATGAACAAAATTCGACTTTCAGTGTCATAGGACAGCCTGAGGAGCATCTAGGCAAGATTCTGAATGTGATCAAACTACAATCAGGTGGTAACCCTCGCGTTCAGAGCCAGCTTACCTGCTATCCGTAAGGAGCTTCAGAATGACATGAAAAGAGCCAAGACCAAGACTCAATTTAGTAAGTATGAGTTGTAGCTTCTTTATTGAGAAACATTTGACTTTTATTGCAGTTTTTTTTTCAAAAATCTATTTAAATTGGTCCCGCCCGACCCATGGTTTAAGCCGTCCACTGGGTACCCTGAGGCCATTTAAACGGTTCTCGGGAGCCAAATAGGCACCCTTGATGGTATGATTTAGTATTTAGGTCCCGACTCGTGTATCAATTAAAAATTAATTTAAACTAAGTTTATGTTTGGCAAAACCACTATGTGTTATAGTGTCCCAAAGAGTGGATACTGTATTCGTAATAGCGAAGTTTGCGTTCTCCTTACAACATGAGCGTTAAACTTGAAGTACCTAATACTCGATTACTGTTTGTCGCAGAATTTAAATAATATTTTTTTCGGTCATTGTATTTATTAATCTTTCTGTGTTGTTATTTTTCATAATCAAATCGAAGATATTTTAATACAAACATATTTATTACTCACTACGACTAACAGCAAAAGTTGTAATATTGTAACGTTTGTACGGTCATCAAGACGACTACGGAGTCTTTAAGTTGTAGTTCCCAGTTTCAATATACAAACTTGTGAAAGTGTTCATAATAGATTATTGGGTCTATTCAAACATCGCGACGAGCTAGCCACTTCATCGGTGTAGACTCATACCATCGGCTTTAAGGACGACAAGAGGGTATTAAACTGAGGCCGTCTAGGCGGTCTCGGGCGCCGTAAGGCACCCGTGGTGATATACTCGTATATATAGCGCCGGATTTTAAGTTCGGCGGCCCATAGGCAGAGCATGTGGTGGAGGCCCTCAAATCGTTTATGGTTAATTGTTGAAAGTTTCTATAACGGTCAAGGTAAAGAAGAGAGCAACTGAGTGTTGCTCTCTTCTTTGTTGGCTAACATAAAATTTATTCAAAATTAAACTAAGGTACCTACAAGCTAAATTATTTTTCGTCTGACTTATTTTATGCTGCTTAGTCTCACAGATTTTTAAATGTTAACTATTCCCGCTCAAAGAAAAAAATAGGTTTTTCGTCTATTTGTAACAGAACTCCGTATTTTTTTGTTTCTTTCTAGTCTTTATCGATTTAATTTTTTTTTGTGGTGTGGTGGCGGCCCCCTTTTGGTGGCGGCCCATGGGCAACTGCCTATGTTGCCTATGCTTAAATCCGACGCTGCGTATATATATATTATTGGAGCATGGCATGTATCTACCTTGTGGTGAGCAGACCTACAAAGTCCATAAATGGGGACAATCAATAATTGTTCTTAAACAACATTGATTGCTCCCAATATGCTGGCTTAATGATGCGAATACGAAATGGGCGCGACAAAGACGAATTGCATTACGAGCAGCGGGGTGAGAAGGAACTTTATTTAACAGTTTCGCTTTCGTCAGTGGAATCGTTTTCGCCTTGTCTATAGTCAGAACCTGTATGAATAATATACGGAAGTGCTGTAATGCATCTTCAAAATTATTAGGTCGATGATTTTTCGATTGAATTCTTCAAAGAAACGAATAATTGATATTAATCTCTTTTCTAAAGTTGAATCGAAAGAATTATGGTACAGTTTTAATAATTTACATGATCTGTCACAGCACTTCCATATATTATTCATACAGACTGGTCGGTCGGCCTAACAAAGTTATAGAGCCCTTCCTCCCACCTAAAAAATATAATTATTTAATTTCCAGATTCAACGTGTCATAGATGTAGAATGCACAGGGTTAGGACCCAAACATTGTGAGGTGGCAGTAGACAAATACTTCTACGGAGTCGTTCCGCAAATGGAAGATGATTTACGAAAGGAATATGAACAGGCGCTTAATGCACTATTCTCTATGGAATTAAGTTTTGGAAGATTATTGGTGCCCAACGTATATACGACAATGAAGAACTATGCTCAAGATTCTGATTCGGCATTGTATGTTAATTATCATAAAAATACGGTGGATAATTTAGTAAATTCATGGTTACAAACGCTGAAACAAGTCAAACCTGTAATTACTAACCGGCGTATGTTTTATGGATAAGATAATATGTACCTACATAATTGTCTTACTAATGAACACTAAATGTCCATAGGTTTGTTATAATATACATATGTGTATTACGAATTAAAATTTTCAATCTCTACTTAATTATGTTTTATTTTTTGAATCTTTTACATCTAATCGTGGTCCGACTAAGTTTACATACATTACATACACAATGTTATTAGGTCCATCGCATAGCGATTTAGAGATTTCGCACTTGCCAAAAGCCAGGATAGCTTGGTGTGAAATATGCCAATCGTTAGATACACCTATCACTGAAACATCTCAATAATTATGGGACGAGCCGATCTGCAAAACTATACAAAATATACTTTTAAGCTCGGCCACTACATCCGCATCCTCCAATAGGAGTCTGGGCTTTGGTTTAGGTTGTAGGCTAAGGCCTGCAACCATAGCCCAAGGGCCTTCATCACAGTTTGTTACTTTACTGGACAACAATTCTCTTCGGTTGGCAATATATCTTCATCTGGGCGCATTTTGCGTTCTTCCACATTGCTGCTGTGCGGTGAGATGGTTGACGTCGCCACGACCTATCATGTTGCAGAAGTGGCGGAAGAAGATCTCCTCACGCCAACTTAAGGGCCCTGGAGTCGACTTGACGCCCATACAAACGTACTTCCAATATTACAACTTGGCTGTTGGTCAAAGTTCAAGCTAGGGACGATGGCAAGAGATCCGATGGTATGACATTAGCCCCTGTACCGGTGGTCAAAAATACAATTAAACCACCCGATTGCAATAATTTTTTCACCATTAGAAAGCTGCATTATTCAGAAGTAACATAGGCTATATAATATCACGCTAGGTCCTATAGTTGTGGAGCAGTAACCAAAAATGTTTTAAAAACGGGGGAAAAGTATCGTTTCTGAGGCCTTCCGTGGCGTGCGCTGAGCATATAGTTAAAGTTATACAAACCTGTGCGGAGCCGGGACGGGCCGCTAGTAATGCTAATAAAACTACGTTTTATTGAAATGGTTCCACCCTCAGCCTGTGCGTGGTGACTAAATAGTGGAGCCTCGCGCTGATTTTCAGGATGAACCATGATTATTAATCTTGATTTTATACATACTACACCAAACAAGTGGCTTGTTTTGAATAGACTCAATAACCCATATATAAACAGTTTCACAAGTTGGTATAGTGAAACCGGGACCGACAGCTTAACGTGCTCTCCGAGGCACTATAGTGGTGTTGTCAAACAAATGTACATATTTTTTTTAATTAAAAACTCATTGGTACACACCGGGCTTCAAACCAGGCACATGAGTGTTTTTAAGTCCAAGGTCTAACCAACTCGGCCACCACGTATATGTATTAATTTTAAAACGTATATGTATTAGTTGGATTTTTAATATTTCTTATGCTTAGAGGTCATGAAGCTAAAAAAACGTGCCCCGGCGCGCGGACGGGCACGGTTTTTACCTTCATGTTAGAGGTATTTTATTTCATAACCTAGAAGAGGTCAAGATAAATGAACCTGTGTATTTATTCTATGGCCTTTCATTATAACTCCATTACGGTTGGATGTTAAATATTTAACTCTATCGTGCAAATATGAAGGTGTCTTGTTTTTTATTACTAGGCGGTCGAATTTATTGTCGACATAGTGCATCCTTAAATACATATATATAAAAAAGGGGTGCGAAATCAAACGAAAAAAAAAAGATGATTTTATTGAAGACACGACATGTGACATTGTATCTACCTGGTGGTGAGCAGACCTACAAAGTCCATGAATGGGGTCAATCAATAATTGGGCTTAAACAATATTAATCACTCCCACTAAAACGGCTAAATGATGCGATTACGAAATGGGTGGCGACAATGACGAATTGAATTACCACCAGTATGTTTTAATATACTCGCTGCTTTATCGTCTATACAATTACCCATTTCGTAACCGCACTCTGAACCATCTCGACGAGAAATCGATGCAGTAGTCTCCTGAAAACCGGTGAACTCACAGACTAAAACCGAAACATGACTACTACATGTTTTTTTTTCTGTATAGTTTGTCATAACAATAATAATAATATAGAGGCAACGATATAATACATATTATATTTTATAAACACCCAGACTATGACAAACTGTACGTTCTAATATTTTTTTGCCATGGGTGGGAATTTAACCCACGAGCTCCGGATACAACGCCAAACGCAACCACTAGTCTACGGAGGCTGTCATGTCACGGTCTGGGTGTATATTAAATAATCGTCTACCTATGTTATTTCTGGTACACATAGTACAAGCCTAGAGATTACTTTGTGACCAAGGCAATATCCTTCATATTATTATTATTTTTGGCACAAAAGGCACAAATACTATTCAATACTATTCGTGACGCTTCTATTCGTGTATCTGTGACGCTTGGCTGTCTCTGCTCTTTCCGCTGCAATTTCGGTTGTACCTGGTAGGTGAGAAGCCGCTATCGTGTCGACGCATGTAGCATCCCATACCAGGCAGCGACCCTGTCTCCATGGTATTAATGGCATAGCATCCGGTCTTCTACCATCATTGCGTGACAGTCCACTGGGCTCAAGAATGGCTGACACATTAATAGAGACAAGAGCCCGGCGTAGTATGTCATTAAAAGAGCTATGCCGCGAAAACCTACCAGCACTCTTGAAACATGAGAGCCCGTGTTATCCCAGTTCATCAATGGGCACTAATGTGGCTCGCATATTTTAGCTCCCAGACGCAATCCTACACATATTTGGAAAGTTCTATTGTCTAACATGGTACCGAGGTTTGAGTTGGGTTTATAAATTGGTTAAGTTTTTCTAAGTAAATCTAAACTAAAATAGCTGGACCCAGTGGATCTCGTGTTGATATTCAGTGGTTGAAAAATTTCGTATTTATTGTATAAAAGGGTTGACAGTGCTTTATAACAATGGTATAAATATGGGAAATTTCATATATTTGTTGAAGCATATTCTCTCCATCTAATGAATTAAAACCATTTTTTATGCCTATTTTTAAAATGACTTGAATGTTTTTGTTATCTTCTCTAGAGCGAATTGCATGAATAGCAGATCGCACTCTCCCTTACCACCAAAACCTTATTGTACTGGTTGAAATTTTGATGCCAGTTTGGATTTATTTTTATTACATGCTAATTTTGATGTTAATATTCCATTTAGATCCTATAGCTATTGGTCTTATACCTCCTCCTTTTTTGTTAAATAGACTTATTTTTGCATGCCACACATACCAAAATCTCCTGCTCTTGAATGTATACCCGTTGTCCACTTACCCAGTACCACGGTTGGTAGGTTAGGGATCATACCCGTAGAAAGCAGGCTAACCGAGCCGATCTACGAGCGCTTATAGGAACTGCAGAATAAATACCGACTCCTTTCGCGCAGGTAACCCCTACATACAGCAAGCGATGATAAGAAGGGGCTGACTCTTAGGCTAAGTTGCACCAAACTGTCAGTTAAAATTGTAACGAACACTTTGGTGTACCAAATTTATTTATGTCATTAAATTGTTTATGCCAGTATTGCAAGCATTCTTCCTTGTATTTTGGTAATATATCAGAATGATAATAGAGGTGCGTCCAAACATAGAGCGGCAAGCAAACAGGAAACAATTCTGCCGCGCTCTAGTACTTGTATTATTATTTCTTATGTGGCTCTAGTTAGGACTGTTTCTACGAATGTCATAAAAACAAGAACATGCTGGGTGCACACTTGCCGCTCTATGTTTTGACACACCCCATTTTTTGTCCTTGTACTAACGCCAGTTTTGGTAACTTCCTTATTGCCTGGTATTCCTATATGCTATAGCAACAACTGTATACATATTTATCTATTTATACTTTAAAAATATAACAAACTCTAGAATATTATAACCCTACCTTGCCAGAAGAGCAGAAATTTATATGCCGTAAAGCACTTTTGGAGTACTATAGAATCACTAGTTTTTGAAGATGTAACGATGTAGCATAGCACAAAGCCTCTGATATAGTGGATTGCATGGTTATGCATCTTCCAACTGGTGATCGCATAGCACAGTGCCTCTGATATAGTAGATTGTATGGTTATGCATCTTCCAACTGGTGATCGCATAGCACAATGCCTTTGATATAGTGGATTGTATGGTTATGCATCTTCCAACTGGTGATCGCATACCACAATGCCTTTGATATAGTGGATTATATGGTTATGCATCTTCCAACTGGTGATCGCATAGCACAATGCCTCTGATATAGTAGATTGTATGGTTATGCATCTTCCAACTGGTGATCGCATACCACAATGCCTTTGATATAGTGGATTGTATGGTTATGCATCTTCCAACTGGTGATCGCATAGCACAATGCCTCTGTAATAGTGGATTGTATGGTTATGCATCTTCCAACTGGTAATCGCATAGCACAGTGCCTCTGATATAGTAGATTGTATGGTTATGCATCTTCCAACTGGTGATCGCATAGCACAATGCCTCTGATATAGTAGATTGTATTGGTTATGCATCTTCCAACTGGTAATCGCATAGCGCAGTGCCTCTGATATAATAGATTGTATGGTTATGCATCTTCCAACTGGTGATCGCATAGCACAATGCCTCTGATATAGTAGATTGTATGGTTATGCATCTTCCAACTGGTAATCGCATAGCACAGTGCCTCTGATATAGTAGATTGTATGGTTATGCATCTTCCAACTGGTGATCGCATAGCACAATGCCTTTGATATAGTGGATTGTATGGTTATGCATCTTCCAACTGGTGATCGCATAGCACAATGCCTTTGATATAGTGGATTATATGGTTATGCATCTTCCAACTGGTGATCGCATAGCACAATGCCTCTGATATAGTGGATTGTATGGTTATGCATCTTCCAACTGGTAATCGCATAGTACAGTGCCTCTGATATAGTAGATTGTATGGTTATGCATCTTCCAACTGGTGATTGCATAGCACAATGCCTTTGATATAAAAGGCACTAAAAGTGTTTCATTTCTTAACAGGTACAAACATGCATCATCTATCTAAGACCTTCGTTCTATTGGCATGCGCGTACCTTGTGGCAGGTCAATTAAATCTATGTGATGCCCATGACCAAGCTTATCCTCGGCTGTCAGTGGTGGAGGCGATGGATAGAGTACAAAGAGATTATAATACTGTAATGGCAGACTTAGGAACCGGCAAACAGTAAGTTTTTTATATCCTCAAAGCAGTATTATGTAGGTATATAGTTGTAGCAACTGATTCTCACGTGACAGGAAAACCTAGTGTGGGAATCAGGGACTCACCCATCTTTGTTTATCTGTATTTCTTTTGTTAATTTTTTTTAATTTTTTTTTTTAATTTTAAATAAAAAGTATACGTACCTATTGTGATTTTGGTGTCTTCACATATATTTATAGTTTGCGTCACTTGCGTGGTTTGTATAAAAAGTGTTCATTTGGTCGTCTGCCCTATGTAGGCAGAGATAATAAATATCTTTTTGTGAATATTGGCAACCCGGATCCCGGATTTTATTTGTTTAAACCATGAAGGTAAAATCCGTGCTCGTCCGCGCGTCGCTACCGCGCTTCATGGTTTAAACTAATAATGATCTAAATTGTTATGTTGGAAACGATATGTGAAATGATAAAAAAAAAATAGAATAAAGTTAATGAAATTCTAATAAAAAAAAACGTTTTCAAATCGTTGACGAATGATTTAAAATATTCGATATTCCCAAATTGTAATATGCTTTATGGATGCGGTTGCGAAATGGGTAGTTATTGACGATACATCAGCGAGGATATTTAAAGTACGGAATGAAAACTCGTCTTCCGCTGTCCATTTCGTAATCGCATCATTTAGCAGTATATACTAATGCTGAATACTGTTAAAAACAAAACAATGTATTGTTAATGATTCTGTTAATGACTCCATTCATAGACTGTATTGTCCATACATTTGTATATATTTTGTATACCATTATATGTATATATTTTGTATACATATACATATACCATTGTATACATTAACACCATGTAGGTCTGCTTACTTTCGGTAGGTAGATAACTACACACGGCTTATTCATAATAAAACATTTGATAAATATTGGTCACAGTTACCAATTATTATTATTATGATAGACTGGATATGAACAAAATTCGACTTTCAGTGTCATAGGACAGCCTGAGGAGCATCTAGGCAAGATTCTGAATGTGATCAAACTACAATCAGGTGGTAACCCTCGCGTTCAGAGCCAGCTTACCTGCTATCCGTAAGGAGCTTCAGAATGACATGAAAAGAGCCAAGACCTTAAGACTCAATTTAGTAAGTATGAGTTGTAGCTTCTTTATTGAGAAACATTTGACTTTTATTGCAGTTTTTTTTTCAAAAATCTATTTAAATTGGTCCCGCCCGACCCATGGTTTAAGCCGTCCACTGGGTACCCTGAGGCCGTTTAAACGGTTCTCGGGAGCCAAATAGGCACCCTTGATGGTATGATTTAGTATTTAGGTCCCGACTCGTGTATCAATTAAAAATTAATTTAAACAAAGTTTATGTTTGGCAAAACCACTATGTGTTATAGTGTCCCAAAGAGTGGGTACTGTATTCGTAATAGCGAAGTTTGCGTTCTCCTTACAACATGAACGTTAAACTTGAAGTACCTAATACTCGATTACTGTTTGTCGCAGAATTTAAATAATATTTTTTTCGGTCATTGTATTTATTAATCTTTCTGTGTTGTTATTTTTCATAATCAAATCGAAGATATTTTAATACAAACATATTTATTACTCACTACGACTAACAGCAAAAGTTGTAATATTGTAACGTTTGTACGGTCATCAAGACAACTACGGAGTCTTTAAGTTGTAGTTCCCAGTTTCAATATACAAACTTGTGAAAGTGTTCATAATAGATTATTGGGTCTATTCAAACATCGCGACAAGCTAGCCACTTCTTCGGTGTAGACTCATACCATCGGCTTTAGGGACGACAAGAGGGTGTTAAACTGAGGCCGTCTAGGCGGTCTCGGGCGCCGTGAGGCATCCGTGGTGATATACTCGTATATATAGCGCCGGATTTTAAGTTCGGCGGCCCATAGGCAGAGCATGTGGTGGAGGCCCTCAAATCGTTTATGGTTAATTGTTGAAAGTTTCTATAACGGTCAAGGTAAAGAAGAGAGCAACTGAATGTTGCTCTCTTCTTTGTTAGCTAACATAAAATTTATTCAAAATTAAACTAAGGTACCTACAAGCTAAATTATTTTTCGTCTGACTTATTTCATGCTGCTTAGTCTCGCAGATTTTTAAATGTTAACTATTCCCGCTCAAAGAAAAAAATAGGTTTTTCGTCTATTTGTAACAGAACTCCGTATTTTTTTGTTTCTACTGAGTCTTTATCGATTTAATTTTTTTTGTGGTGTGGTGGCGGCCCCCTTGTGCTGGCGGCCCATGGGCAACTGCCTATGTTGCCTATGCTTAAATCCGACGCTGCGTATATATATATTATTCGAGCACGGCATGTATCTACCTTGTGGTGAGCAGACCTACAAAGTCCGTAAATGGGGACAATCAATAATTGTTCTTAAACAACATTGATTGCTCCCAATATGCTGGCTTAATGATGCGAATACGAAATGGGCGCGACAAAGACGAATTGCATTACGAGCAGCGGGGTGAGAAGGAACTTTATTTAACAGTTTCGCTTTCGTCAGTGGAATCGTTTTCGTCTTGTCTATGGTCAGAACCTGTATGAATAATATACGGAAGTGCTGTAATGCATCTTCAAAATTATTAGGTTGATGATTTTTCGATTGAATTCTTCAAAGAAACGAATAATTGATATTCATCTCTTTTCTAAAGTTGATTCGAAAGAATTATGGTACAGTTTTAATAATTTACATGATCTGTCACAGCACTTCCATATATTATTCATACAGACTGGTCGGTCGGCCTAACAAAGTTATAGAGCCCTTCCTCCCACCTAAAAAATATAATTATTTAATTTCCAGATTCAACGTGTCATAGATGTAGAATGCACAGGGTTAGGACCCAAACATTGTGAGGTGGCAGTAGACAAATACTTCTACGGAGTCGTTCCGCAAATGGAAGATGATTTACGAAAGGAATATGAACAGGCGCTTAATGCACTATTCTCTATGGAATTAAGTTTTGGAAGATTATTGGTGCCCAACGTATATACGACAATGAAGAACTATGCTCAAGATTCTGATTCGGCATTGTATGTTAATTATCATAAAAATACGGTGGATAATTTAGTAAATTCATGGTTACAAACGCTGAAACAAGTCAAACCTGTAATTACTAACCGGCGTATGTTTTATGGATAAGATAATATGTACCTACATAATTGTCTTACTAATGAACACTAAATGTCCATAGGTTTGTTATAATATATATATATGTGTATTACGAATTAAAATTTTCAATCTCTGCTTAATTATGTTTTATTTTTTTGAATCTTTTACATCTAATCGTGGTCCGACTAAGTTTACATACATTACATACTCAATGTTATTAGGTCCATCGCATAGCGATTTAGAGATTTCGCACTTGCCAAAAGCCAGGATAGCTTGGTGTGAAATATGCCAATCGTTAGATACACCTATCACTGAAACATCTCAATAATTATGGGACGAGCCGATCTGCAAAACTATACAAAATATACTTTTAAGCTCGGCCACTACATCCGCATCCTCCAATGGGAGTCTGGGCTTTGGTTAAGGTTGTAGGCTAAGGCCTGCAACCATAGCCCAAGGGCCTTCATCACAGTTTGTTACTTTACTGGACAACAATTCTCTTCGGTTGGCAATATATCTTCATCCGGGCGCATTTTGCGTTCTTCCACATTGCTGCTGTGCGGTGAGATGGTTGACCTATCATGTTGCAGAAGTGGCGGAAGAAGATCTCCTCACGCCAACTTAAGGGCCCTGGAGTCGACTTGACGCCCATACAAACGTACTTCCAATATTACAACTTGGCTGTTGGTCAAAGTTCAAGCTAGGGACGATGGCAAGAGATCCGATGGTATGACATTAGCCCCTGTACCGGTGGTCAAAAATACAATTAAACCACTCGCCCATGTGTTAACAGATTTCTATAAAATAGTATTAATACAATTGTTATAATTAAATATCTATCTAATTAATAAATGAATAGAATATAATATGTATTTATTCAATAAAATAAAACAATAAATAAACTTACAATAATATAATAATACAAATTTGATTATAATGCTAATAAAACTACGTTTTATTGAAATGGTTCCACCCTCAGCCTGTGCGTGGTGACTAAATAGTGGAGCCTCGCGCTGATTTTCAGGATGAACCATGATTATTAATCTTGATTTTATACATACTACACCAAACAAGTGGCTAGCTCGTCGCGATGTTTTGAATAGACTCAATAACCCATACATAAACAGTTTCACAAGTTGGTATAGTGAAACCGGGACCGACATCTTAACGTGCTCTCCGAGGCACTATAGTGGTGTTGTCAAACAAACGTACATATTTTTTTTAATTAAAAACTCATTGGTACACACCGGGATTCAAACCAGGCACATGAGTGTTTTTAAGTCCAAGGTCTAACCAACTCGGCCACCACGTATATGTATTAATTTTAAAACGTATATGTATTAGTTGGATTTTTAATATTTCTTATGCTTAGAGGTCATGAAGCTAAAAAAACGTGCCCCGGCGCGCGGACGGGCACGGTTTTTACCTTCATGTTAGAGGTATTTTCATTTCATAACCTAGAAGAGGTCAAGATAAATGAACCTGTGTATTTATTCTATGGCCTTTCATTATAACTCCATTACGGTTGGATGTTAAATATTTAACTCTATCATGCAAATATGAAGGTGTCTTGTTTTTTATTACTAGGCGGTCGAATTTATTGTCGACATGGTGCATCCTTAAATACATATATATAAAAAAGGGGTGCGAAATCAAACGAAAAAAAAAAGATGATTTTATTGAAGACACGACATGTGACATTGTATCTACCTGGTGGTGAGCAGACCTACAAAGTCCATGAATGGGGTCAATCAATAATTGGGCTTAAACAATATTAATCACTCCCACTAAAACGGCTAAATGATGCGATTACGAAATGGGTGGCGACAATGACGAATTGAATTACCACCAGTATGTTTTAATATACTCGCTGCTTTATCGTCTATACAATTACCCATTTCGTAACCGCACTCTGAACCATCTCGACGAGAAATCGATGCAGTAGTCTCCTGAAAACCGGTGAACTCACAGACTAAAACCGAAACATGACTACTACATGTTTTTTTTTTCTGTATAGTTTGTCATAACAATAGTAATAATATAGAGGCAACGATATAATACATATTATATTTTATAAACACCCAGACTATGACAAACTGTACGTACTAATATTTTTTTGCCATGGGTGGGAATTTATCCCACGAGCTCCGGATACAACGTCAAACGCAACCACTAGTCTACGGAGGCTGTCATGTCACGGTCTGGGTGTATATTAAATAATCGTCTACCTATGTTATTTCTGGTACACATAGTACAAGCCTAGAGATTACTTTGTGACCAAGGCAATATCCTTCATATTATTATTATTTTTGGCACAAAAGGCACAAATACTATTCAATACTATTCGTGACGCTTCTATTCGTGTATCTGTGACGCTTGACTGTCTCTGCTCTTTCCGCTGCAATTTCGGTTGTACCTGGTAGGTGAGAAGCCGCTATCGTGTCGACGCATGTAGCATCCCATACCAGGCAGCGACCCTGTCTCCATGGTATTAATGGCATAGCATCCGGTCTTCTACCATCATTGCGTGACAGTCCACTGGCCTCAAGAATGGCTGACACATTAATAGAGACAAGAGCCCGGCGTAGTATGTCATTAAAAGAGCTATGCCGCGAAAACCTACCAGCACTCTTGAAACATGAGAGCCCGTGTTATCCCAGTTCATCAATGGGCACTAATGTGGCTCGCATATTTTAGCTCCCAGACGCAATCCTACACATATTTGGAAAGTTCTATTGTCTAACATGGTACCGAGGTTTGAGTTGGGTTTATAAATTGGTTAAGTTTTTCTAAGTAAATCTAAACTAAAATAGCTGGACCCAGTGGATCTCGTGTTGATATTCAGTGGTTGAAAAATTTCGTATTTATTGTATAAAAGGGTTGACAGTGCTTTATAACAATGGTATAAATATGGGAAATTTCATATATTTGTTGAAGCATATTCTCTTCATCTAATGAATTAAAACCATTTTTTATGCCTATTTTTAAAATGACTTGAATGTTTTTGTTATCTTCTCTAGAGCGAATTGCATGAATAGCAGATCGCACTCTCCCTTACCACCAAAACCTTATTGTACTGGTTGAAATTTTGATGCCAGTTTGGATTTATTTTTATTACAGGCTAATTTTGATGTTAATATTCCATTTAGATCCTATAGCTATTGGTCTTATACCTCCTCCTTTTTTGTTAAATAGACTTATTTTTGCATGCCACACATACCAAAATCTCCTGCTCTTGAATGTATACCCGTTGTCCACTTACCCAGTACCACGGTTGGTAGGTTAGGGATCATACCCGTAGAAAGCAGGCTAACCGAGCCGATCTACGAGCGCTTATAGGAACTGCAGAATAAATACCGACTCCTTTCGCGCAGGTAACCCCTACATACAGCAAGCGATGATAAGAAGGGGCTGACTCTTAGGCTAAGTTGCACCAAACTGTCAGTTAAAATTGTAACGAACACTTTGGTGTACCAAATTTATTTATGTCATTAAATTGTTTATGCCAGTATTGCAAGCATTCTTTCTTGTATTTTGGTAATATATCAGAATGATAATAGAGGTGCGTCCAAACATAGAGCGGCAAGCAAACAGGAAACAATTCTGCCGCGCTCTAGTACTTGTATTATTATTTCTTATGTGGCTCTAGTTAGGACTGTTTCGACGAATGTCATAAAAACAAGAACATGCTGGGTGCACACTTGCCGCTCTATGTTTTGACACACCCCATTTTTTGTCCTTGTACTAACGCCAGTTTTGGTAACTTCCTTATTGCCTGGTACTCCTATATGCTATAGCAACAACTGTATACATATTTATCTATTTATACTTTTAAAATATAACAAACTCTAGAATATTTTAACCCTACCTTGCCAGAAGAGCAAAAATTTATATGCCGTAAAGCACTTTTGGAATACTATAGAATCACTAGTTTTTGAAGATGTAACGATGTAGCATAGCACAAAGCCTCTGATATAGTGGATTGCATGGTTATGCATCTTCCAACTGGTGATCGCATAGCACAGTGCCTCTGATATAGTAGATTGTATGGTTATGCATCTTCCAACTGGTGATCGCATAGCACAATGCCTTTGATATAGTGGATTGTATGGTTATGCATCTTCCAACTGGTGATCGCATAGCACAGTGCCTCTGATATAGTAGATTGTATGGTTATGCATCTTCCAACTGGTGATCGCATACCACAATGCCTTTGATATAGTGGATTATATGGTTATGCATCTTCCAACTGGTGATCGCATAGCACAATGCCTCTGATATAGTAGATTGTATGGTTATGCATTTTCCAACTGGTGATCGCATAGCACAATGCCTCTGTAATAGTGGATTGTATGGTTATGCATTTTCCAACTGGTGATCGCATACCACAATGCCTTTGATATAGTGGATTGTATGGTTATGCATCTTCCAACTGGTGATCGCATAGCACAATGCCTCTGTAATAGTGGATTGTATGGTTATGCATCTTCCAACTGGTAATCGCATAGCACAGTGCCTCTGATATAGTAGATTGTATGGTTATGCATCTTCCAACTGGTGATCGCATAGCACAATGCCTCTGATATAGTAGATTGTATGGTTATGCATCTTCCAACTGGTAATCGCATAGCACAGTGCCTCTGATATAGTAGATTGTATGGTTATGCATCTTCCAACTGGTGATCGCATAGCACAATGCCTTTGATATAGTGGATTGTATGGTTATTCATCTTCCAACTGGTGATCGCATAGCACAGTGCCTCTGATATAGTAGATTGTATGGTTATGCATCTTCCAACTGGTGATCGCATACCACAATGCCTTTGATATAGTGGATTGTATGGTTTTGCATCTTCCAACTGGTGATCGCATAGCACAATGCCTCTGTAATAGTGGATTGTATGGTTATGCATCTTCCAACTGGTAATCGCATAGCACAGTGCCTCTGATATAGCAGATTGTATCATCATCTATCTAAGACCTTCGTTCTATTGGCATGCGCGTACCTTGTGGCAGGTCAATTAAATCTAGGTGATGCCCATGACCAAGCTTATCCTCGGCTGTCAGTGGTGGAGGCGATGGATAGAGTACAAAGAGATTATAATACTGTAATGGCAGACTTAGGATCCGGCAAACAGTATGTTTTTTATATCCTCAAAGCAGTATTATGTAGGTATACGTACCTATTGTGATTTTGGTGTCTTCACATATATTTATAGTTTGCGTCACTTGCGTGGTTTGTATAAAAAGTGTTCATTTGGTCGTCTGCCCTATGTAGGCAGAGATAATAAATATCTTTTTGTGAATATTGGCAACCCGGATCCCGGATTTTATATGTTTAAACCATGAAGGTAAAATCCGTGCTCGTCCGCGCGTCGCTACCGCGCTTCATGGTTTAAACTAATAATGATCTAAATTGTTATGTTGGAAACGATATGTGAAATGATAAAAAAAAAATAGAATAAAGATAATGAAATTCTGTAAAAAAAACGTTTTCAAATCGTTGACGAATGATTTAAAATATTCGATATTCCCAAATTGTAATATGCTTTATGGATGCGGTTGCGAAATGGGTAGTTATTGACGATACATCAGCGAGGATATTTAAAGTACGGAATGAAAACTCGTCTTTCGCTGTCCATTTCGTAATCGCATCATTTAGCAGTATATACTAATGCTGAATACTGTTAAAAACAAAACAATGTATTGTTAATGATTCTGTTAATGACTCCATTCATAGACTGTATTGTCCATACATTTGTATATATTTTGTATACCATTATATGTATATATTTTGTATACATATACATATACCATTGTATACATTAACACCATGTAGGTCTGCTTACTTTCGGTAGGTAGATAACTACACACGGCTTATTCATAATAAAACATTTGATAAATATTGGTCACAGTTACCAATTATTATTATTATGATAGACTGGATATGAACAAAATTCGACTTTCAGCGTCATAGGACAGCCTGAGGAGCATCTAGGCAAGATTCTGAATGTGATCAAACTACAATCAGGTGGTAACTCTCGCGTTCAGAGCCAGCTTACCTGCTATCCGTAAGGAGCTTCAGAATGACATGAAAAGAGCCAAGACCTTAAGACTCAATTTAGTAAGTATGAGTTGTAGCTTCTTTATTGAGAAACATTTGACTTTTATTGCAGTTTTTTTTTCAAAAATCTATTTAAATTGGTCCCGCCCGACCCATGGTTTAAGCCGTCCACTGGGTACCCTGAGGCCATTTAAACGGTTCTCGGGAGCCAAATAGGCACCCTTGATGGTATGATTTAGTATTTAGGTCCCGACTCGTGTATCAATTAAAAATTAATTTAAACTAAGTTTATGTTTGGCAAAACCACTATGTGTTATAGTGTCCCAAAGAGTGGATACTATATTCGTAATAGCGAAGTTTGCGTTCTCCTTACAACATGAGCGTTAAACTTGAAGTACCTAATACTCGATTACTGTTTCTCGCAGAATTTAAATAATATTTTTTTCGGTCATTGTATTTATTAATCTTTCTGTGTTGTTATTTTTCATAATCAAATCGAAGATATTTTAATACAAACATATTTATTACTCACTACGACTAACAGCAAAAGTTGTAATATTGTAACGTTTGTACGGTCATCAAGACGACTACGGAGTCTTTAAGTTGTAGTTCCCAGTTTCAATATACAAACTTGTGAAAGTGTTCATAATAGATTATTGGGTCTATTCAAACATCGCGACGAGCTAGCCACTCCTTCGGTGTAGACTCATACCATCGGCTTTAGGGACGACAAGAGGGTATTAAACTGAGGCCGTCTATGCGGTCTCGGGCGCCGTAAGGCATCCGTGGTGATATACTCGTATATATAGCGCCGGATTTTAAGTTCGGCGGCCCATAGGCAGAGCATGTGGTGGAGGCCCTCAAATCGTTTATGGTTAATTGTTGAAAGTTTCTATAACGGTCAAGGTAAAGAAGAGAGCAACTGAATGTTGCTCTCTTCTTTGTTGGCTAACATAAAATTTATTCAAAATTAAACTAAGGTAAATTATTTTTCGTCTGACTTATTTCATGCTGCTTAGTCTCGCAGATTTTTAAATGTTAACTATTCCCGCTCAAAGAAAAAAATAGGTTTTTCGTCTATTTGTAACAGAACTCCGTATTTTTTTGTTTCTACTGAGTCTTTATCGATTTAATTTTTTTTGTGGTATGGTGGCGGCCCCCTGTGGTGGCGGCCCATGGGCAACTGCCTATGTTGCCTATGCTTAAATCCGACACTGCGTATATATATATTATTGGAGCCCGGCATGTATCTACCTTGTGGTGAGCAGACCTACAAAGTCCATAAATGGGGACAATCAATAATTGTTCTTAAACAACATTGATTGCTCCCAATATGCTGGCTTAATGATGCGAATACGAAATGGGCGCGACAAAGACGAATTGCATTACGAGCAGCGGGGTGAGAAGGAACTTTATTTAACAGTTTCGCTTTCGTCAGTGGAATCGTTTTCGCCTTGTCTATGGTCAGAACCTGTATGAATAATATACGGAAGTGCTGTAATGCATCTTCAAAATTATTAGGTCGATGATTTTTCGATTGAATTCTTCAAAGAAACGAATAATTGATATTAATCTCTTTTCTAAAGTTGAATCGAAAGAATTATGGTACAGTTTTAATAATTTACATGATCTGTCACAGCACTTCCATATATTATTCATACAGACTGGTCGGTCGGCCTAACAAAGTTATAGAGCCCTTCCTCCCACCTAAAAAATATAATTATTTAATTTCCAGATTCAACGTGTCATAGATGTAGAATGCACAGGGTTAGGACCCAAACATTGTGAGGTGGCAGTAGACAAATACTTCTACGGAGTCGTTCCGCAAATGGAAGATGATTTACGAAAGGAATATGAACAGGCGCTTGATGCCCTATTCTCTATGGAATAAAGTTTTGGAAGATTATTGGTGCCCAACGTATATAATACAATGAAGTACTATGCTCAAGATTCTGATTCGGCAATGTATGTTATTTGTCATAAAAATACGGTGGATAATTTAGTAAATTCATGGTTACAAACGCTGAAACAAGTCAAACCTGTAATTACTAACCGGCGTATGTTTTATGGATAAGATAATATGTACCTACATAATTGTCTTACTAATGAACACTAAATGTCCATAGGTTTGTTATAATATATATATATGTGTATTACGAATTAAAATTTTCAATCTCAACTTAATTATGTTTTATTTTTTTGAATCTTTTACATCTAATCGTGGTCCGACTAAGTTTACATACATTACATACTCAATGTTATTTGGTCCATCGCATAGCGATTTAGTCATTTCGCACTTGCCAAAAGCCAGGATAGCTTGGTGTGAAATATGCCAATCGTTTGATACACCTATCACTGAAACATCTCAATAATTATGGGACGAGCCGATCTGCAAAACTATACAAAATATACTTTTAAGCTCGGCCACTACATCCGCATCCTCCAATGGAAGTCTGGGCTTTGGTTAAGGTTGTAGGCTAAGGCCTGCAACCATAGCCCAAGGGCCTTCATCACAGTTTGTTACTTTACTGGACAACAATTCTCTTCGGTTGGCAATATATCTTCATCTGGGCGCATTTTGCGTTCTTCCACATTGCTGCTGCTGCGGTGAGATGGTTGACGTCGCCACGACCTATCATGTTGCAGAAGTGGCGGAAGAAGATCTCCTCACGCCAACTTAAGGGCCCTGGAGTCGACTTGACGCCCATACAAACGTACTTCCAATATTACAACTTGGCTGTTGGTCAAAGTTCAAGCTAGGGACGATGGCAAGAGATCCGATGGTATGACATTAGCCCCTGTACCGGTGGTCGGTGCATGGTATGGGACGCTACATGTGCTGATATGCTAGGGATTGAAATTATATTTTGCACACCACATGTTGGTAGAATATGTAGAACTAATTATTCCAATGTAACAACTTTTGTAAACCACATTCTGGCAAATAAGGAATTTATTATTATTATTATTATACCTTTTCGCCGACACATCTGCCAGGGACTTCAAAAAAGGCTGGCGCCTCCGCTTCTGCACCGGGAAGCCTCAAACGGCTCAAATATATTTGTGCCGTTTGGAGTAGAGACAATGGGGCTGTGGGGACCAGGTGCACAAACAATATTTAATTATATATCGAAGTGTTTGTTGTCAAAGGGCTGGTTCGTTCAACGCATTTGTATCGCAATACAACGAGGTAACGCAGCCAGTCTTTTGGGGACCCTTCCAATTAGGAGTTATATGGAAGAACCTCACTATTTTTTACCTTAGTTTTGGTTGGTTTATTTTTTTTAATCAAAAATACAATTAAACCACTCGTCCATGTGTTAACAGATTTCTATAAAATAGTATTAATACAATTGTTATAATTAAATATCTATCTAATTAATAAATGGATAGAATATAATATGTATTTATTCAATAAAATAAAACAATAAATAAACTTACAATAATATAATAATACAAATTTGATTATAATGCTAATAAAACTACGTTTTATTGAAATGGTTCCACCCTCAGCCTGTGCGTGGTGACTAAATAGTGGAGCCTCGCGCTGATTTTCAGGATGAACCATGATTATTAATCTTGATTTTATACATACTACACCAAACAAGTGGCTAGCTCGTCGCGATGTTTTGAATAGACTCAATAACCCATATATAAACAGTTTCACAAGTTGGTATAGTGAAACCGGGACCGACAGCTTAACGTGCTCTCCGAGGCACTATAGTGGTGTTGTCAAACAAATGTACATATTTTTTTTAATTAAAAACTCATTGGTACACACCGGGATTCAAACCAGGCACATGAGTGTTTTTAAGTCCAAGGTCTAACCAACTCGGCCACCACGTATATGTATTAATTTTAAAACGTATATGTATTAGTTGGATTTTTAATATTTCTTATGCTTAGAGGTCATGAAGCTAAAAAAACGTGCCCCGGCGCGCGGACGGGCACGGTTTTTACCTTCATGTTAGAGGTATTTTATTTCATAACCTAGAAGAGGTCAAGATAAATGAATCTGTGTATTTATTCTATGACCTTTCATTATAACTCCATTACGGTTGGATGTTAAATATTTAACTCTATCGTGCAAATATGAAGGTGTCTTTTTTTTTATTACTAGGCGGTCGAATTTATTGTCGACTTGGTGCATCCTTAAATACATATATATAAAAAAGGGGTGCGAAATCAAACGAAAAATTTTGTGACATTGTATCTACCTGGTGGTGAGCAGACCTACAAAGTCCATGAATGGGGTCAATCAATAATTGTGCTTAAACAATATTAATCACTCCCACTAAAACGGCTAAATGATGCGATGACTAAAACCGAAATATGACTACTACATGTTTTTTTTTTCTGTATAGTTTGTCATAACAATAATAATAATATAGAGGCGATATATTACATATTATATTTTATAAATACCCAGACTATGACAAACTGTACGTACTAATATTTTTTTGCCATGGGTGGTAATTTAACCCACGACCTCCGGATACAACGCCAAACGCAACCACTAGTCTATGGAGGCTGTCATGTCACGGTTTGGGTGTATATTAAATATTCGTTTACCTATGTTATTTCTGGTGCACATAGTACAAGCCTAGAGATTACTTTGTGACCAAGGCAATATCCTTCATATTATTATTATTTTTGGCACAAAAGGCACAAATACTATTCGTGACGCTTCTATTCGTGTATTTGTGACGCTTGGCTGTCTCTGCTCTTTCCGCTGCAATTTCGGTTGTAACTGGTAGGTGAGAAGCCGCTATCGTGTCGACGCATGTAGCATCCCATACCAGGCAGCGACCCTGTCTCCATGGTATTAATGACATAGCATCCGGTCTTCTACCACCATCGCGTAACAGTCCACTGGGCTCAAGAATGGATGACAAATTAATAGAGACAAGAGCCCGGCGTAGTATGTCATTAAAAGAGCCATGCCGCGAAAACCTACCAGCACTCTTGAAATATGAGAGGCCGTGGTATCCCAGTTCATCAATGGGTACTGATGTGGCTCGCATATTTTAGCTCCCAGACGCAATCCTCTTCCCCACTTTCCAAATATGTGTAATATTTGGAAAGTTCTATTGTCTAACATGGTACCGAGGTTTGGGTTGGGTTTATAAATTGGTTAAGTTTTTCTAAACTAAAATAGCTGGACCCAGAGGATCTTCTTGTTGATATTCAGTAGTTGAAAAATTTCGTATTTATTGTATAAAAGGGTTGACAGTGTTATAACATTGGTATAAATATGGGAAATTTCATATATTTGTTGAAGCATATTCTCTCTATCTAATGAATTAAAACCATTTTTTATGCCTATTTTTAAAATGACTTGAATGTTTTTGTTATCTGCTCTAGAGCGGATTGCATGAATAGCAGATTCGCACCCTGCCTTACCACCAAAACCTTATTGTACTGGTTGAAATTTTGATGCCAATTTGGATTTTTTTTTATTACAGGCTAATTTTGATGTTAAACTTCCAATTCTATAGCTATTGGTTTTATACCTCCTCCTTTTTTTTTAAATGGACTTATTTTTGCATGCCACACATACCAAGAAATGCTGCTCTTGAATGTATACCCGGTGTTCACTCACCTAGTACCACGGTTGGTAGGTTAGGGATCATACCCGTAAAAAGCAGGCTAACAGAGCCGATCTACCAGCGCTTATAGGAACTGCAGAATACCGACTCCTTCCGCGCAGGTAACCCCTACATACAGCAAGCGGTGATATGAAGGGGCTGACTCTTAGGCTGAGTTGCACCAAACTGTCAGTTAAAATTGTAACGAACACTTTGGTGCAACTGACGCTTAGTAGCGTGACTTATTATACGGGTTCGAGCTTATTATATCATTTAATGAAACAAATGAACCTAAAAATATATGATTTGTAATTAAATTCAACTTTAATATTATAGCTTACAATTTTATTAAAATTAATATTTTGAGCAATTATATTTATACCGTAGTTTATTTTATAGGTAGTGTCGGGATATGGTGATTTATTAAAAATATTAAAAGATTATAAAAGCTTGATTTCAATTAGTATCTTAAAAAAAAACTTCAGTCGTTAAATAGGTATCTACTACTCTATTGAAAATGAAAAAAATGAAAAATGATTTATTAAATATTTTACATGTTATCTTTATAGGGGTTGGGACTCTCTTGTTAAGTGTAAAACACCTGTATTAAGAGAGTCCCGCTCTTCGTACCAATTATTACATTGTAATATTTAATCACCTATTACTTAAAGATATATAAATAAATACTTACTATAATATAAGGTACATACATATACAGACTTATATACACATACATACATATATTCATTTAGATACATAGACATATACATACATAAACGTATTATATTAAATTATACATACTTAAATAACACAATAACAAAATTATAAACATTTGTTTAGCAGATCAGATCCACTGAGCACTTAGACGTATACAAATAAAGTTTAAATGAATAGGGTCTATGAAAGTAATTTTTCAGTTTGATGGTAATCTAAATTCTTTAGCCATGTAGTTATTTTCTTTTTACATTCATGTTGAGTCATAGTGTAAATATGTAAAATTTCATTCACGGTATTATATAGTTTAGCTGATTGCGCATAATATTGTTTTGAGGCAAAACCAGTTCTAACTATGCATCTCTTTATAATTGTATGTGGTTTTCTTTTATTTAAATTGTTTGTATATACTGATATTGTTTTATGAGTCTTAAGAATGCTTTGTAATATATATAATTGTCGAACTGTCAATACGTTTGCATCCATATATAATATGGATGTATTATATATTTTTTTCTTTCTGAACATAACCTTTAAGATAGTTCTTTGTGCTCGTTCACTTTTAATAAACCTAGTTTTAAATGTGCCACCCCATATAGTAATACAATAAATGATGATTGACTGTACAAGAGTTTTATAAATATAAATAAGAAGTTGCCTATCAGAAATATTGCGTAGGTATTTAAAGACCCATATTAGTTTTTTTGTTCTATTTGCGGTTATTTCGAGGTGGGGGTACCATGATAGATTTCTGTCAATTGTGACTCCTAAATATTTAGAGGTGCTAACTCTTTCTATTGAAAGGCAATCACATTTATCTTTCATATAGTTCCTACAAGTATGGGCAGTGATAGATAGGTCATAGTCTGGTTGCATATTGTCATATATAGAGAATGTGATGTATTTAGTCTTGTCCAAATTTAGGGTGAGTGAGTTGAGTTGAAGCCAATTGATCACTTTATAAAATCCTGATTCAGCCATATAAAATGTTTCTTGCCAGCTGTTGCCTTGAAAAAGAAGTGCGGTATCATCAGCGTATGAAAATATTTGTCCACAGTCTAGTTTTAAATCTGTTAAGTCGTTAATATAAGTGAGGAACAGGGTTGGTCCGAGGACGCTACCCTGAGGCACCCCGTAATTGGCAGTCAATATGTCAGTACTGAAAGTGTAGTCATCAAGTTTAATTCGCTGTGTCCGGTTATTTAGGTAGTCAGTAAGTAATGTTAAAAAGGATCCTCTAACACCCATTTTCTCCAGTTTGCGAAGTAGAATGGGAACAGAGACGGTATCAAACGCTTTTTTAAGGTCTAAAAATATGCACACAGTTTTCTTTTTTTGGTCAATATATTTTGTTATATTACTAGTGAGGTCTAAAATCGCATCTTCTGTACTGATTCCTTCCCTAAAGCCATATTGTGCACTTGATAGAATATTATAGGTATTTAAGTAGTTTATAAGTCGTTTGTTTATTAGCTTTTCCAGGATTTTTGAAATTACTGGTAACACAGAAATAGGTCTATAATTATTGATATCACCCCTGCTCCCACTCTTAAATACTGGGTGTATTACAGATCGTTTTAACTCAGTTGGGAAAACACCCTGCTGGAAACATAAAATCGAGAAATGTGTGATTATGGGTACCAATTCTTTTGTGGACATTTTTATGAATTTGGCAGGTATCTTATCCCAACCAGCCGCAGAATCTGTTTTTAAGTTAATAATAGTGGCTTCAATTTCAAGTTGGTCAGGTTCAATTACGCCAATAGAATTTGGAAGGGAAGGGAATGAAGTAAAATAGTCATTTAAGAGGTCAGAGTCAATGTCAAGTTGTTCAGCTAGTTGTTTGCCTACGTTATTAAAATGTAAAAGACAAACTTTTTAATATTGCACTCTATTATTCCCTTGGCTAGTTTTTGGAAAGTCTGTTGATTTGTTTTTTGTTGTTTTGTCAAGATTTTGTTTGGATCTGGCCGATAGTAAATTAGTTTATTTAACAACTACACTGTGCGTATGGTTAATATTTAAGAAGTTCTTTATGTCACCTTGGGATCTAAACATAAACATTTTATTTAACTTGAAACTTCACACGAACACACTTCACACTTGATAATCAATTATTAAGAAGTAACATTGTACGAATACTGTTAAATCCCCTAATTACATTGATACCACCGAATAAACTTTTGATAAACACCTAGGTTTATCAAAAGTTTTATCCAACACAAAATCTATATCAAAATTAGCCAACGATATTAATACCTGACCCTGGTCCAAAATTTTTTTATTTTTTATGTATAGTAATAACACAGTAAAATATCAACGAGATAGCTCAATTGGAAAGGAGTGCTCAATCGAGTGTTGTTTTTGATATTTTTTGTGTAAATGGCTTAATTTTAACTTTTTATTTCGGGACAGTTTCGTGTATTAAACGTGTATAAAATGTGTTCATCTACCCGAAAAAAAGACGATTTTTACTTGGGGTTCGAGATGTTGAGCCATTGATGAGACTTAATCAACTCCCTACTATTCGACAAGTTTTACTCTGTTATTACTACATATTGAACGAATCCAAAAATGTGAAAGATACCGCGCATTTAGTTATTCGAGAACTTATAGAAGTATGGAGCAAATCTAGTATTCCGACCAGACAACAAAATCACTGCATTGAAAAACTAATTAAGTTTCATAAGAACTGCCTCCTTTTAAAAACAATATAGTAGAAGTTCTGATGCACAAAGAAAAAGAGAGTATTTGTTTACAAAAGAATTAGACAAACTTTTTAATATTGCCCATGAAAACGCTATGAATTTGATAAAAATTGCGGAAGACAGAGCGTTTCTCATAGATCAAAGAGCAGAACGTAAGATGATTATGACCTCAATCGACAAGAAACTAGAAATGGTCAAGGAACGTTCTCTAAAACGTAAACAAAGATCTGAAGAATTAAGAAAAATGGCTGCTAAAAGTACTGCTTTATCTTCGGTGGTGTCGAGTCAAGAATTAGAACTTGAGTGCAGCTTCAGTAGCAATTCTAGCATATTAGAGGATAAGTCCAAAGATGAGTTTGTAGTGGCTATAACAAAAAAGACCAAGAGTACTTCTAGTTTCTGTGACGTTGAGCCGTCTACTAGTGGTATATTTACACAACAAGTGGTATATTTACCAGTGCGCTTGATCGTAATAAGATCACCGATCGAGAAGCAATGTGACTGATTATTCCATTGTCTGCTGGCTTAGTTGCAATCCTACTTCACACCCAATCTCTCGCAGCAGTATTCGACGCGCATAAAAAAAAGCGAGAACCGAATATAAAAGAAAAATTCCATGTTGGTTCTCCATTAGTAATTCATTGGGACGGCAAATGCTGTTTTTGACGCAATGCAACAGTGGGATGTCACAAATAAAGTTCGAGGTATGAGTTTTGACACTACTGCTTCGAACGTCGGTACCAAAAAGGGAGCTTGCACTCTTTTAGAAAAAAAAACAAGACAGGACGTGATCTTTTATGGCTTGCTTGTCATCATCACGTATTTGAAATAATGCTTTCAAAAATATTCACTCTGTGTTTTGGGCATCATCATCAAGCTCTCCTCAAATCCCACTTTCCAAAAGATTTAGCGATATTTGGGAAACATTACCGAAGAAGCACTATGATAGTCGTGACCTCGATAAGAACGCAGAACAGTTCGCTGAAAATACCCTTGATAGTCTTACAATCGCTCTATATAGAGAGAATCAACTAAGAGAGAAGAAAAACAAATTGTTCGATTTGTTAGATTTAGTGTGCTCATCTACACGAAAATTTGAATTAATAATAATAATATGTAGGACAATTTACACACATTGCTCTGATCACAAACTAAGCTCTAGGCTTGTACAGTGTACCAGAAGCCATAACACACTGTACAGAAAAAGCGTACTAATATTTTGTTGCCATGGGTGGGAATCGAACCCACGACCTCCGGATACAACGCCAAAGACGCAATACCACTAGTCTACGGAGGCTGTCGAGCTGTGCATTGAAGCGCCTTTGGCAACAGATGCACCAGTAAACGACTTACTACTTTGGAAGAGCTTAAAATTGTAAGAAGCCATTGATTCCGAAATCGGTATAGCAGCTAGTCTTGGAGCGTCACTTATGGTATTTTTCAGATGAACTAGTTGCATTTGCCTTGTTTTCTGATAAGCTGTCTAATGGCGAGAAACAGGCCATTATTCAAAAAATGAAATCTGATGGCGGTAATCGGTCAGTACGACACACGTTTGCTACACAAAGAACATTGAAAACGCTCTCAGTTCTTGATATCATTGATATATATTCTTGCAATCAACTCCGGAGACTTGGAATGACAATGTTGATTACCTTCAAGGCCAAAGCCGCGTCAAAATTGCGTGTTGTCAACGATACAGCGGAAAGAGGTGTGAAACTGTTTGAAGATTACAACACGATACTTACTAAGAATGAGGAAGAAAAACATTTTTTACTTCACATCGTTGAATCGTTTCTACTGAAACATCCAAAAAGGAGTTAACAAATATAGTTTTAAAAGATTGTGACTAATATTATGTTAATTATTGCTTTGTTATCAAATTTTGTTCATATTCAAATACTTTTAAAATAATAAAAATACTTGAAACCTTAAATTACGTGTTTTACTTAAAATTCTGATTTTTGTCAGAAACTTCTAATTTGATGAGCACCCCCTTATGTATAAGATAGGGGGCTGAAAATTTTCACACATAATAGGAATGGTAGGTGTAACAAATCAAGGGGGTGGCGACACCTATATTTGATTTTTTTTTTTCACCATATAGGCCTGGACTACCCTAGAACACACATAAATAAAAATATACGCACTAGTAGCGAGGCATTCCCCTGGAGCTAAGGATCGGCGTGGGAAACCCTTATTGCCGAGGCATGGACTCCGGAGTCTTGTTGCGGTGACCCTCATTATAGAACGAGGGCCGAACGGTAGAGGCACTAGCGCTCAGCATGCGACAGCGCTCCAGGAGGTAATGCTAGTCATCTAGCGATGTAGAAGCTCGGCCGAGAAGCCCTCATGGCCGCTCAAGCAATGAAGCGATATCGCGAAGGTGCTAGTGGACAAACTCCTCAAATGATTATTACTATAGTCGCTAATAACTATAGATAGGAATCAAGCAATAAGAGAGGTTTATTTAAAAAAATAAAAAGATCGTATTGGTTGATCCCTATCTATAATTACTTGTGATTACAGTAGAAACTGTTGGGAGAGCTACAGTTCAAGCCACCTTTCACGTCATCAGTAATTGTTATATTGCGAACGAACCAGGGAGCGCCAGTTTCCATACGCAGAGATGTTCTGCTGGCGACGGACGGAGCCGGGTTTTGTTCGTGACCGAGTTGGGATGGATGGTTAACGCGGAATTGATATTACCTTCTTCTAAAGTCAGTCAATAAAGTTGGGTAAAAATAAAAATAATTTTAAACACAGATTTGTAAGAATTTGATTTGCAGATTTATGTGACATTTAAACATGCATCGTCTCCATTACTTGAAACAGAGTTGAAAGAACAGAAACTCATTTGGCTAAACATGGTGTTCAGCCAAATGAGTTTAAAATTCATTTCCAATGGTCAATACTCGGTTGTTAAATGACAAGTATAATTAACTCAAGGGTTATTTTATTTACCATTTAAATAATTGATAATAATAAAAAAGGTTCTGTATATACTTAAACATAAACATTATCATGCGTCTTGGTGGGTTCATACACACTTAACAATATGCGTCTAACAGCGTTTACCAAAGAATTGTGCATCATACAATGAGTATTTTTCCAACTCTAACCTTTCTGTAATAACCAAAATAATAATAAAACATCTTGAATACCTTAATATAACCCAACACAAATGTGATGTAACCCAAGACTAATTTTACTTGATTCAAGATTTGTTTTTTATTCAATGGAATAGGTAGGTATATTGTTTCCGCCATATATGAAATATTATATTCTTGAATGTTTTAATCCAATAATTTATTTATATCCGAGTAAAATAATTAAAATTTAATAATCATTATTAAAAAATGTACCATCACGGTTATTGGTCCTAGATCACGGGTGTCTGATAGCGCCAAATTTCTCTTCCAAGGACCATGCCCAAGTCTTTCGTATTATTGCCCTCGGAACCTTAATCGTTACGTTGATTGTATGTAACGAATTCGATTTTCATTGGTTATTAAATAAACGTATAATAATTTTCCGACTATTTATAGCCGCTTTATTATTAATCGATACTTGTAGAGTTGGTGCTGTGGTCACTTGGTAAGATTTATTACTTGACTTACTTAAGAAGCCAGGAAAAGGATTTGGGATCATGAACTTCTAAAAACGTGTAAATGTTGTTTTCAGTGATATTAAAGTTTTTTTTTAATGAAAAAAGTACGTAGATGTGTAAATATTTCTTACTCGATCTAAATTAGATAGTCTCTTTATTAAAAAAACTATTGAAAAGACAACTAAAGTTTGATTTATGATTTTTTCACCATTATAAAAATTCTGCAATTAGGATCGAGGAAGTGATCTACAAGGAGATGTTCTTTTAAAAAAAAAAAAACTTTATTATCACTGAAAACAACATTTAGACATTTTTTGACTTTGAGTTCGCGAATCCCTTCCCTGTGCACTTTTTGTTTTTGGATGGGACGTGCACTTACATTTTTGTCGACAAGACTGCAGCTGTAATGGCATCAAACATATAAAAAATATAAACGAAATAAATAAAATTGTATAGTGTTTGCTATAAAGAAAATGTGCCCTTGTTCCAAGAAACACAAGTAAAGAATCCTACTCATAGTATCAGTATTGCCACACATAATAAACTGGCAAACATACTATTTGGATTTAGATGTTTATTTAGACACGTTTATCAGGAAAATATCCATCTATAAAACCTACAGTTCACTACTTGCTTAACCACGAACTATCATTTTAGTGCATCGAATTAAATTTGTTCAGTAGTTAGTAGTAGCACGGCATACATCTTTGTACTTGATGGTAAGCAGACCTAAGAAGTCCATCAATAGAGTCGATAAATCATTGTTGTTTAAAAGCATTGATCGCTCCCACTATGCCAGCTAAAACGGTTACGGAATGGGGTCGAAAAAGACGAATTCGATTTACGAGTGGACTTCAATATCTTCGTTGTTTTATTGTGAAATCAACAACCCGTTATGCCGCACCCTGAAAGAAATCTACTGCATCCATAAGAAATCGAAAGAGTGAGATCACAAAAATCGGTGAACCCACAGACTAAAACCAATACTTGTTATTTAGAGTCTTATAATCCATTTCTCAACAGGAACAAACATGGGTCATCTATTCAAGATCTTTAACCTATTGGCATGCGTATATCTTGCGTCAGGTCAAATAAATGATGATGGCCTAGGCCTTCGTAGTGGTAGTCCAAAGCTGTGTCATAAATCGGTGGTTAAGGCCATGGAGAATGTCAACAGACATTATGAAACTGTAATGGTAGACATAGGAGAAGGCAGCGAGTAAGTTTTAAATCTTTTGGTAGGTATCGTGATCTTGCTGTACCAAAATAATATACGTCTTTTGTGTAGAAATTATTATCAGGTACTTATTAGGATCTGACAGCATTCAATAATTTTACCATGATTTGATGATGGACATCCAAGACTATTGAGGGAACTCATGAAATTCTAACAGTTTTTGTTGTCCATTTTATTTTGGTACTTCGTAATTGTTCGTAGATTAAAGTATAATAACTACATTCGAAGTTTGCTAATTAGATTCCAAGGTAACATAAGGAACTCCTCAATTGTTAACAGCATATGCACTGCGTAGGAGTTAAAATTTATTCACAAACCGTTACATGTAAACAAAAGCGTCACATTTTTATTATGAAACTACCTATTCCATATACCATATTAAAAAGGTATAGGGAATCGGAATCGGGTACATCGCACTTTAATGCACTGTTTCAGTCGCTAAATGACCGAACAATAACGATGGCCGTGCCAGATCCAGGGCGGTGCCTTCTTCCCCAAAAACATAACAACAATTTAGCATATTATCAGTAATAGTCCTAACAAAATACTCTCGAAAAATATTGATATAAACGTGGTGGCCGAGTTGGTTAGACCTTGGACTAAAAACACTTAGGTCCCTGGTTCGAAACCAATGAGTTTTTAATTGAAAAAATGTACATTTGTTTGACAACAAGACAAGACGAGACGCGCTCTGAGTCTGTGGTGTTTGTGTACTGCTCTTAAACTAAATTAAAAAACAGTTGGACAAAGTGATTTCTTATGAGTCAAATTATTATACCTTTGAAGTGTAAACTGAAAGCTACATATTAATGTAAAAAACATAACTAATAACTAAAGAACAGTGCTTAAAAAGTGAAAAATACTTTTCAAAAACTATTAAATTTTGTGCGGTGGTGATACGATAAAATGTTTAGTTGATTAAACAATGACAATCGTGATTCATTGCATTCATTTGACCGCGCAATATATATAGTACCTATTATTAAATCCGGTCATTTCGCTATGTAACCAAACATCTGTAACAGCTCTGAACATTCGTGCGACGAACATAGTATCCAGTAGTCAGCAGATCAATCCCGACCAGTGACAGCCTAATACTAATTGTTTTTTTTTTTGTTTTTTTTTTTCCTTTTTTCATTTTACTTAATTTAATGCATTACATTTGTTTACAAAAAAAAAAAACCCACTCAAGGCATCGGATATTATTACTTTTGCTTTTATCTGTCCTAGTTATACAAACAATAACGACCCTTAATTTGGAAAACAGTATGAATATGAGTACTTCAAACATAACACATAGAAAGCGACATAACTCCGCAAACCTTGACGAAACATTTATTGGGAATAACTATTACACAGACGAAAGTTATACAAGCCTACCCGAAATATCCCACTATAATGACGATGTCAAAGAATTTAAGGAACAAGTGACTCAACTGCAAACTGAGCTAACGAGTGCCCATAATGAAATCGACAACTTAAATAGGGAAAATATATCGTTGAAGAATAAATTAGATGAATCTTTGAGGACGATAAATCGACTTAAAGAGTTACTAAATGGTAATATCCACGCTACTCCAATATGCTCAACCTCTAAAAAAAGAAAAAAATCAAAATATACCAATCTACAAAATACAATTAAAGGTAATATATTTTCCTCTAATACTTCTAGTGAAACACATAAAAAGCAAGAAGAAAAAATAATATGTTCTGAGTTTAATAGAAATAATATGATAAACAATAAATCATCAGATAGTGCCATTATGAATTCTAACGTAAAACCACAGTCAAATGAGACAAATAATAAAGTTATACTATTGGGAGATCAACAAGCGATCAACTTGCCAACAAATTTGCATAACTACAGAAAATTATCAAATAACAATATTATAGAATATAATATATCGGGTACAATAATCCCTAACGCAACTACAGGTTATATAACTAGGAATATTGAAGCGATAAATAAAGAATGTACTAATAAGGACTGGGTAATATTATGTATAGGTTCTAACGACTCAAATCCAATGAAATTGATGGTTGATTTATCTAGTTCTTTAAAAACACTAACCAATCCAAAAATTTTAGTAACTAGTGTCTACAACAATTTATATCTAAATGAATCAAAGTTGAATCATGAGTTAAAGGTACTTGTGCAAAATTTCAAAAATTGTTTTTTCCTTAACCTAACACCACAAATTAATTTACTACCATCACAGATAAATCAGTTCATGTGTTTGACTATAAATAGAAGCATAAATAATATAGATTACAGAACTCATTTTATTAATGACTTTGTAAAATCAATTCGCACATATAGACACACTTCTAAGGGTCATTCATGCACACCAGGAACCATACCATATTATTTTACAAGGATGAACAGTAGCCTTAATAAATTATACAGTAATAATACAGATAAAATTAATAAGGGCACAATACCATATTACTTTAAAAAATCAGAAAAAAATAGATGTAACATGTTTTTTCGTGAATAATAATCCTATACTGAATAATAATAAATACATTAGGTTAGTGACAGTTCTACATCAAAATATTGCTGGAGTTTTAAGTAAGATAGATCTATTTGAGGCAGCATTAATTGAATTAACAAAAACGATAGGAGACATAGATGCCATCTGTTTAACCGAAACATTTATGAAGCGAGGCTGTGAGACTAATTTAAACATAAAATCATATAGAGTAGCTGCTTCGTTCTCAAGGCCACATCAACGTAGAGGCGGAGTTTGCATTCTCTTAAAAAACAATCTTAAATATCAATCGTTACATTTTAATGTTCCACATTTATATGAATTTGAATACTGTGCTTTGGATATATCTGATTACAAGATAATAATAGTCTGTATATATAGAACACCGAAATCAAGAATTGAAATATTCTTTAAAGAGCTACAAGCGTTACTACAAATACTAACTCGAAAGCGTAATAAAAATATTATTCTATGCGGTGATTGGAATATTGACATTCTAAAAACAAATAAAAACTCTCAAGAGCTCTTAAGCATTCTAAAGAACTATAATATTTGCAATAACATAATTAAGCCAACTAGGCAAAACGCTTGCCTTGACCTAATAACTAGTAATATTTTGGATGTAATTCCAAAAATTCATTACCTGGGTCTGTCGGATCATGAAACAGGTCAAACGATAACTTTTAAGGTTAAGGCAGATGCCCAAATAACTAAAATACCAGAAATATGGTTTGAGGAAAAAAGAGATTATTGTGAAGAAAATATAAATAAATTCAAAGAAAGCATCAGCGCGTTATCTTTTAGCGATGTCTTGGCTGAGACAGATGCAGAAAAGGCGTTTAACATATTTCATGACTACTTTACCCTTTTTTATGATCTCTGTTTTCCCAAAATAATATGTAAATTAAATAACAAACCTAAAAGAACAAAATGGTTAACAAAGGGCTTAAAACGTTGCTGTATAAATAAAAGACTTCTATATATAAAATACAAAACATTTCCATCGAATAAAAAATATAATAAAAAACAATGTGACATATATACAAAAGTATTAAAAAAATGCATATTCAAAGTACAACAAATTGAAAATAATGATTACATTAGAAAATCCCAAAATAAGTGTAAAGCTGCATGGAATATAATTAAAAATAATACAGGTAACCAACAGACATTTAATGAAATTATCAAAATAAAAAATAGTAGCGACCTAATTATTAATGATCCAAATGAAATTTGTAATACGTTTAATAAATATTTTATAGACTTAACAAATAACACAGAACCGTTTATAAATAATTCAACCGATGTACACAACTCTATTAAAAATAATCACAATTCAATGTATCTATCACCAACATTTGCGGAAGACATTTATAAATCTATTAAAAGCCTTAAAAACAAAAGCGCGACTGGGTATGATGAAATTAACACAAAAATGATAAAGCTTTGTTCAATGTATATATCCCAACCACTAAGCCATATACTGAACCTATCCTTCTTACAAGGTCACTTTCCGAGCAGGTTAAAATATTCTATAGTTAGACCATTATACAAAAAAGGTAATCCTACTGAAATGAGAAACTATAGACCAATTACGCTGATACCCATATTATCAAAGTTATTTGAAAAAGTAATGTATGATAAACTATATAGCTTTGTTACTTGTTCAAAAATATTAAAAAATATACAATTTGGTTTTCGAAAGGGAAATTCCACAACATTGGCTGGATTTACTCTTATTAAGAACATAACGGAAAGTTTGAACAACAAAATTTATCCTGTTTCCATGTTCTTAGATATGTCCAAAGCTTTCGATTTTGTAAATCACAAAGTACTACTAGAAAAATTAAACAATTATGGAATACGTGGCAAACCATGGGAATGGATAAAGGAATACCTTAGTAGTAGGCAGCAATGTACAGAAATATCGCGGATTGTAGGCAAACGAAAAATTAAGTTTAGGTCTAAATTTATAAGGAACGAATGCGGCGTTCCACAGGGGAGCGTTTTAGGACCGTTGCTATTCCTACTTTATATAAACGATCTCCCGGATTCTACTGTTCATGAATGCATATTATTTGCTGACGATACCACAATAACTATAAATTCCAATAATATAAATAACATCGATACAATAATATATGATAGTCTAAACGATGTAAATAACTGGATGAAACAAAACAAACTATTGATAAATTATGATAAAACAAAGATAATAAAATTCCACACAATTAATAATTTACAACCTAATTTAAGTAGTATTAAATATGATAATTATACTATTGAGGAAGTCGACTCTGTTACGTTTCTAGGTTTTAAAATAGATAAATGTTGCAACTGGAAAGCGCACATTAATACATTATGCGATAAGTTGGATAGATTCGTCTATGCCTTGAAAAGAATTAAAGATATTGTCTGTTTAAGAGCTAGTTTATTGGCCTACAATGGATATGTTTCATCCCTGTTACGCTATGGGCTTATCCTATGGGGTAATTCAGTTGAAGTGAATAAGGCGTTTGTGGCACAGAAGAAATGTATACGTGCGATGTGCGGCGCACACTATTTGGATAGCTGCAAACCTTTATTCAAAAAATTAAATATATTGCCGTTGCCGTGCTTATATGTATATGAAATGGTTATTTTTGTGCATAAACACCCTAATTTATTTAAAACCAATGGTGAAATGCTATACCGCAGTGAAAGATACAGTAGTAAGCTCTATATGCCACGGCAACGTCTAACATTATACTCAAAAAATTGCTACTGTATGGCAATTCGAATTTATAATCACCTACCTTCTCACTATACTGAATTAAATCTAAGGCATTTAAGAAAATTGTTACTTCAATTATTACTGGAAAAAGGGTATTATAGTGTCAGAGATTTTCTTAACGACAGACTCGTCTAAATGTGTTTTTTAAGTATTATTTTGTATTGTGCAATAAAGTATTGCATTATTATGTAATAAAATAAATAAGTAAATATATGTATTAATAATAATAAATACTAGAAATATTGAATTTTTAATTATAATAATAAAAAAATATATATTATGTGTAATGATTATTGATATTCTGTGTAATAAAAATAAAATAAAAATTATGTATAGTAATGGACATCAATACATTGTGAGAATAATATATAAATGATAACAATAATATAATAATTGTAATATAATAATACCTAGCAATAACATATTAATAATGAAAATTACTCTAAATAATAATTGAATCTGTATTGATATTGTTCTTTTTGTGTATGTGTGTGCAAATGATATTGCTATAGTTGTTGTTGTCTTGCATGTTGTTTGTAATATTGATCTCAATATAAATGAAGGGAATCTATATATATATAAATGTGTGTTTCTATATCGTACTTACGAGTACCTACATAAATCACATACTTATTAAGAATATTATATTGATTATTAACATTTAAAACTGTGTATAACTAGATTTTGCACGCCATAAATGGCAGAATATGTAGATCATTGCAAAAATTAACATACTGTAACACCATATTCTTGCAAAATAAACATATTTCATTTCATTTCATTTCATTTCAACACCACTATAGTGCGTCGGAAAGCATGGTAAGCTGTCGGTCCCGGTTTCACTATACCAACTTGTGGAACTGTTTATAGATGGGTTATTGAGTCTATTCAAAAACATACCATCGGCTACGACGAGGTGGGATTAAAAACCCCCGGCTGGGTACCCTGAGCCGTCTAGGCGGTCTCGGGCGGCGCGGCGGCGTAAGGCACCCGTGATGATATTTATTTATAGATATATATATTGATTAAAAAATATTGTCAAAAAAAAACCAATTATTTGCTTTTCAGACTCGTAGGGCCACCAGAGAAGCATTTAGCCAAGATCCTAAATGTGGTGAAACAGCTGACTTATTCCAAATTCATGAACCCTATCTATACAAAAGAACACTACGACCAGATAGTAACTGAAGCCCTTAGTAGCAACTTGAATGATATCCGTACAGACTTTAAACATGAAATGGCGGATTACAGGAGATTGCGATTAGATTTAGTAAGTAAACGCACTTATGGTGCCATCGGCTTATCTATTCAGGCGGCAGAATCGCTTTAAGTGTTGCCATTTATTGTTAGTTCATTCATTTATTCATTAGTTCTCTATTTGTCCATCTGAACCCTGAACAGATAGTTCGGTCGCACAATACGCTCTATTCAAAAACATTCTTTTTTAAATCATTTAAACAACAATTTTGACAAACCGCCGGGTTTTTTAAAATTATCTGGTGGGCAATTCTCGCGCTTTCGACATTCATCTCGATTCGAGATTTTTAAACGAAAAATGACTAATTATGTCATTTTTCGTTCAATATTTATATATTTTTTATTTATTAATTAATATTTATTATTTATTTCTATTTATTTTATTATTTATTAAAAATCTCGAATCGAGATGAATGTCGAAAGCGCGAGAATTGCCTACCAGAGCCGATATTGTGATATTGTTAAAAAAGGGTATTTTAAACTTAAAGGGCAGGTTTTGATATAGTTTTCAGGTTTGTCTTGGTCTAAAATTAAACTGTGTATTAATATCAATCATCATTCCTTGTTCACAGACAGACCTAGTAAATCTAAATGAGAAAATAGAGTTAAATTTTGATACTCTTTTTTTTTTAAATGAATTGATAGGTGTTTTACAATTTAGATACGCTTCTGCCCAAGTCAATAATTTATTATATTAATTTTCAGATTCAACATGTTATAGAAGTAGTGTGCAAAGGAGTCAAAGATCACCAAGAGTGTGAAGTAAAAGTCGACAAATTCTTTTACGAGGTCGTCCCCAAAATGACGGAAGAAATTCAAAAGGATTACAATAAAGCAATTGCTACTCTGTTTTCTTTACAATCCAGTTTCACAATTTTATTGTCACACCATTATTCAACAATGAAGAAGTTTGCTAAGGAATCTACTTCGGAGATATATGTTCACCACCATAAAGATGAGGTGGATAGTTTAGTTGATCAATGGTTATTAACACTCCGAACAGTCCATCCTGGATATACTGGCCAGAATGGCATATCTTATGTATAGGATATATTGTATAAATATGATGCAAATGAAGTCTAAATGTCCATAGATACTTTTTGTTTATTAAAAATAAAATTGGTTAATTAAAATTCTACAGTTTTTAGACCCTAATATCTACTAAACTAACTATAAAAAAATATTCATTTAGAATTTTAAAATGAATAAATTGGTTTCTGTTGAATTAAATTTAAATACTTAACTATAATTTATTTATTTATCAATAAAATCCTATAGTAGTTCTAGTATCCTTGTATTTCCTTTCGTATCGGCTTGCGTTCTTTAATGACGGAATGGAAACGCGCCTCGTCGGATCTCTTTTCTTCCGAGCCGTGTTCGGAAACGTAACACTTTAACACTGTGTTACAGAGTGCGATAAAAATATTGAAAAATGCTTAGAGAAGAAGAGATGCATATAGTGTAGTGACATTACTCAGTGTTAAAGTGTTAGTTTACGAAGGCGGCCCCGGGTGCGTCCATTACAGCATAATTTAGGCATTAAATGAATGAATGAATTGTCGTAATATTTTTATAGTGGGTAGAAGGCGCGCCCGGTGATCCATAAATAAATTTGAATAATAATCGTGCTTTTATATATTAATAAATACGACTATTCCAAACTTATCGCATTACTGAAGACTTTTCGTCAAAGTTATCAGGACAGTTTTCACTAATTGTAGTATTCTCTGTAATACTCTATTAATATTTACTTTACAAAATGGAGGCATATTTTTTTAACATATAAAGTAATCCTATGAAATTTCTATCAATAATAACGTTACTCATAATAATTAAAAATAAAAATATTCACGATTGTTTAAAATTTAAACAATTAATGAAATTTAAACTTTAAATGAACGCATCGGAGAATTCTCGACCGAGCTTTTACGCGCTTCGCGGCGTTTGCATTCCGTTCCCGGCTAATGGACGCACTCTCATATAATAGGATCAACCAAATTATTTTCGGCGAGGCGCGGTTCTGCGAGCCTAGTTAACGAAAGCCTTTATATTTAACTTATTTAATAAAAAAATCATTAAGGCTAATCAATGATAGTACAGTACCCTAGGTAAATGAATAACAATACATTATTATGTAGGTATTAGGTGAAATATAAAAGTTACAAAATAAGTTATATACAAAAAATAAAAATCAATGAATTTTGTATTTTCTTTAACCTCCTGCCTATGGGACACACTTTTTCGAAATATCTTTATGATTTTTACAAGGCGGGATCTAATACCATACGAGTAAATAAACGGAATTGAGACAAAGTTTCCCAGGAGAGATAAATATGTTTACCTATTCTGATAGGGTTGGCACAGGAGCATAAAATTAAATAAACAAAAGGTTTTTCAGCTTTTTATTAAAAAACTATGATAGATTATTTTATCTATTTTTATAATTAGAAATTACAAAAATAGATAGATAAAATAATTTCCAAGTGTAATAATTATAAAATGAACTTTCGCAAAATAACGCCTGATTCAATTAAATATATTATTTATTTTTTTACAAAATAAATGAATTACTTACTAATTTTTTTTTGTAATTTTTAAATTAGGCAATCTTGTATTTTTAAATTTGGAAATCTTGTAATTTTTAAATTTGGAAATCTTGTAATTTTAAATTTGGAAATCTCTAATTATAAGCCAAACGTAGTTTTTTTTAAATAATGTAATGGAAAGCACTCGCATGGCTAGTTATCTAGTTCCTTTATCATCAGACCTAGCAAAACAACCCATCCGCCTGTAATATAAGTACTAGATTAGTAGAAACTACAATGGTATTAAAGATTTCGTCATCAATGTACTGAAAAACGTAAGTTCCGGATTCTTGTTACTATTATTTAAGCAACCGGATGTGGCACAATAAGCTTTAGACTTTTTTTTTTTATAGTATTAAAGATTTCGTCATCAATGTACTGATTGGTGAATTGGTCCCATTTCCAGTTCTGTGTGTCAGGGAGAACATAAGCTGGCTTCACCAGTTTATGTTCTTCAGAGTTATCGGAGCCTTCTGGCATGGATAGGCGCCAGTTTTATTTACTTATTTTATTTTGTCTGTTTGGCGGTTTCTTTGTTTATTGTTGTTTTGCTCGGTTAAGTCCAAAGTTACAAAAGTGTATTAGTTATATAAAATAAAATAAATTATATGTACATAAGTTTAACAACATTCAAAGTAGGTTTGCTGTTTTTTTTATGGCATATAGCGGAATGTAAGCTGTATATATGATAGATGTAAACTAGAAGCAGCTATAAAAGGGCATTGTCAAAGAGTTAAGTTACAATGTCACAAATTACCTACAAATAAAAATAATGCGCATCGCGCAAAAGCCGATTGGATTAAAAATCTAATTACTGAAAGATAAGCTTTATTGGGCATATGAAAAATGAAGTTATAAGTTGTTGGGCAGCATAACTTAGAAGTAGTAACTTTAATAGCATCTTTAAATTACAATTCTCTAAATTATTAACACTGGGAATCTTATATCAGCGTTATTTATCTCAGATATATCACCCACAGCTGCATACGAGAGTCTGAACAACTAAAAGTGTCAGTTTAGGTCCATTTATATCTTTTATAATTCTATTAGAGGTTAAAGAGAAGTAGCAGTCACCGATAAGCAATAGTTACATAGAATAACAATATTCACTGTTGTAGCCCTTAACCATCTATATAGGTGATAAAAAAATACTTTATAGACACCAAAAATTGCTATATTTTAAGAAGCATTTTACTATCTAGAGTGAATATTATCACTTTGAACTGCAAAAGGGAAGTATAGAAGTAATAATTAGAACTATGATGTTGACACAAAATGTCGTAATCTCTTACTAATAGAATTTAATATTTGTTGAAATACGTTGGACGCCCATAATATTTCTAAAGGAATGATGTATTATGCGTAGCGATGGCAAGAGACCGGTTGGTATGACTGTTGGTCCATGGAAACTACTCGGAAGGTCACTGGTGTGGAATGCAACTTGTGTAGACACACTTGCTCCATCTCACATCCAGTCGACATCTTCGAGTGCGGGGGCGGGGGGGGGGGGGGGGCGGTCTCTGCTGAGAACCTCAAGCGGTCTAAATATGTCAGTGAGGGTTATCTATTTATACCGTTTGGGGTCGAGATGAAGGGACTGTGGGGGCCTTCAGCTAAAAGTATGGCCAAGGAGTTGTCCAGGCGTCTGATAGAGAGGTCAGGTGACAGGAGGGCTGGCAACTATTTCTGCCAACGAATTAGTATTGCAATTCAGCGGGGAAATGTCGCCAGCCTTCTTGGAACTATTCCGGACGGTTCTTCATTAGAAGATATTTTTTATTTATAATATTTATTTAGTTATACTTTAATTTAAATATATTGTTATTCTTTATATCGAATAAAATAAATAATAATATAAAAAATATAAATTATAAGGAATGAGCGAATGAGAAATAAAATTTTCCATATATTATTACTTTCGTGCCCCTCTACCATTCTACTGAGATTTGGTAAGATCGTGCCAGTTTCCAGCGATACTAAACTCTCAGAACCTTATCAATCATAGAAGTGTAAACAGGCCAGAGAGAAGTGTTTGCAAATGACAATTATATCGAGGCTCAAGCAACATCGACAGTTGAACAAGCCTGAAGCTATTGAATCGTTTCCTGGCCGCAGTCCAAAGCAATCAGGCCTACGGAAATCATAGTCAGCTATTCTGTACGAATGTAACGTGTTGTTGAACAGAATGATTATTTACAGAAGTTACTGAAAATATTTGAGTTTTCATGAGATCGTTATTTTCATGAAGCTAAAAAAACGCGCCCCGCGCGGACGGGCACGGTTTTTACCTTCATGGTTATTTTGTTTTATTGAAGTACGGTTATGACTGAAATGCTTAAAGCAAAGAATATCATCATCATCATAATAAGCCGTAGGACGTCCATTGCTAGACATAAGCTTCTCCTAGATTTCTAAAAGAACCGGTTGGATACGGTTTACATCCAGCGAGTTCTTAAGGTCTTATTATATAAATTATTAAAAAATACCAGACTTTTCATGAGATCTTTATTTTGTTTTATTGAAGCACGGTTATGGCTGAAATGCTTAAAGCACAGAATATCATCATCATCATAATAAGCCGTAGGACGTCCATTGCTAGACATAAGCTTCTCCTAGATTTCTAAAAGAACCGGTTGGATAGTCAAAGTCAAAGTCAAAGTCAAAGTCAAAATCATTTATTTCATGTAAATCTTTACAGATATTTATGAATAGTCAAAAAAAAAAAAAAAAGTTTAACAATGAGGTCTTAGAGTGCGTTAGGTTAGGCAGCTATTCATTAACAAAATAACGACAAATATTAATTGAACTTAGACACGATGGAATGGAAATCTTAATATGAAAATTACTACCGAACCGAACACACACTACATAACCAACTAGTGTAAGACTAGGTGGTTAGCTGATTCCATTGACCTGTCAATCATTATCTGCCATACAAGAGAGCCACCAAGGCGACCAACTTCACCGACCATATCCATGCCTTAAATATTTGTTGTAAATAAAAGCTAAGTAACCAATCACATATAAGTAAAGGTATAAGGATCGGTATTTTTAAGGGCATAAACACTAACTGTAAAGTCGATCCCCTCAGAGACACCCCGGAGAAAAAGAAACCAGCAAGTAAAAAACTCTAGTGCTTCACACAAACTAAAAGAGGGGTACAGCTATTGATTGACTTATGCTATATAGCATACATATATATAATATATATATATAGTAACATACTCAAAATGCACCCCACTGATCAGCATGCGCAGAACACCCTATGGCAGATTATTTGTTACGGTACCAATGTACATAACTACACAGTATACTATTAGTATAAATTAAGTATAAATAAATAGGTAATCATCAATGATTACCTTATCCAAAGACAAAATTTACATAATGTAATGAAAATAAATTATGTAATATAAAATTATTACAATATCGGACATTATATACCTACTAAACTAGGGTAGATTCTACATAAGCAATTTGTTTACTAGTTGCGAGACCTCAGTTGCATATCAGGACGGATCCAGACGTCTTTATCGTTAAGATAGTCTTTTACACTATAGTAAGCCTTATTGATTAATATGTGTTTTATACAATTTTTGAACTTTATTTCACTCAGATCTATAATGCTTTTAGGTAATTTATTAAATAACCTTATACTGTTAATGACGAAACATTTATTAGTTTTTTGCAGTCTAAACTTTGGTATATCGATTTTATCTATGTTTCTTAAGTTTAAATTATGTCTATCGCCATTTTTACTAAACATATTTAAGTTTTTCCTAACGTACAATAAATTTTCATAAATATATTGAGATGGTAGTGTCAGTACATCAATCATAGGAAAGATTTCTCGAAGAGAATCACGAGCTTTCATGTTATATATTGCCCGAATGGCCCTTTTCTGTAGAATAAATATAGTATCAATACGGTTTACATCCAGCGAGTTCTTAAGGTCTTATTATATAAATTATTAAAAATACCAGACTTTTCATGAGATCTTTATTTTGTTTTATTGAAGCACGGTTATGGCTGAAATGCTTAAAGCACAGAATATCATCATCATCATAATAAGCCGTAGGACGTCCATTGCTAGACATAAGCTTCTCCTAGATTTCTAAAAGAACCGGTTGGATACGGTTTACATCCAGCGAGTTCTTAAGGTCTTATTATATAAATTATTAAAAATACCAGACTTTTCATGAGATCTTTATTTTGTTTTATTGAAGCACGGTTATGGCTGAAATGCTTAAAGCAAAGAATATCATCATCACCATAATAAGCCGTAGGACGTCCACAGCTGGACATAAGCCTCTCCTAGATTTCCAAAAGAACCGGTTGGAAGCGGCTTGCATCCAGTTCCTGCGGTCTTAATAAGGACGTCGGTCCAACATGTAGGTAGACGTCCTATGCTGCGCTTGCCGGTGCGTGGTCTCCATTCGAGAGCTTTACGGCCCATCGGCCATCAGTTCTGCTTGTACCCTGCCCACTGCCATTTCAACTTGCTGATTCGGTTTTATTGGAATACAAATATCTTCAGAAAACTATTTCAATATAAGTAAATATTTTAACGAAAGTATAATATAATAACAATAAATTCTCATATTGACAATTTTATTTGTTTTGTTATTTGTTTATTTTATTTTATCATATACGTGGTGGCCGAGTTGGTTAGACCTTGGACTTAAAAAACACTAAGGTCCCTGGTTCGAATCCCGGTGTGTACCAATGAGTTTATAATAAAAAAAAATGTACATTTGTTTGACAACACCACTATAGTGCTTCGGAGAGCACGTTAAGCTGTCGGTCCCGGTTTCACTATACCAACTTGTGAAACTGTTTATAGATGGGTTATTGAGTCTATCCAAAACATCGCGACGAGCTAGCCACTTGTACGGTGTAGACTCATACCATCGGCTACGACGAGGTGGGATTAAAACCCCTCCGCTGGGTACCCTGGGGCCGTCTAGGCGGTCTCGGGCGTCGCCGCGTCGTAAGGCACCCGTGAAGATATATATAATTTTATTTTATTTACCTAATTACTCCAAAACATCCCCACAAAAATCCGCGATAATGTGCCCAGAACACTGGCTATATTTCCCCTTTATTAACTAAAGTAAAACAATTTTTACATAATTCAAGATTTGGTGAAACAATATTTGTTTTATCTTAGATGGTTTTGTTTTACCAATAGTTTATTTTTACCTGTTTACCAGATGGTAAGGAGACCTACAAAGTCTGTAAACGGGGTTGATCAATGAATTGTTCTTTAACAGCATTGATCGCTTTCACTTGGCCGAATAAATATTTATATATTTTTTTAAATATATATTTAGGACAAATTATACATATTGCTGGTCACAAACTAACCTCCAGGCTTGTGTAACAACGATATAATGCATATTATATTTTTATAAATATCAAGACCATGACAAACTGTACAGAAAAAACTTACTAATATTTTTTTCCATGGGTGGGAATCGAACCCACGACCTCCGGATACTACGCCAAAGGCGCAACCACTATTCTACGAGGCTGGCTTATTTCATAACCGCACCCTGATAGGCCTATAGGCCTTTCAGTGAAAACCTACTAAAGTTATTTACACAATGGTGATTTACATTTTTGCCCGAAATACGAGTTAGGTAATATATTTTAATAATTGATTGTAGACTGTTTTGCCTATTGCCGTTAAAAGTAGAGAATACCGGTACTGAGTACGAAATAAAATTGCCTAGACAAAGGGATTGAGCATGACGGGGTGCAGACAGACATTGTATGAGATATATGATAGACATGACTACGGCTACCTAAACGTGACATTTTTTTTTGTCACTTAGTTACCTCGAATATATAAAATTGGATATTCGTCAGGATTGAGGGGCAATTTTAAAAAGAATTTGCTAATAATACGTAAGCCGGAGAAGCTGCAGAGTTCTCTGCGTTTAAAACTCTGTTTTGAACGAACCAGCTAGCTAATAACTCTTAAGCCGGAGAAGCTGCAGAGTTCTCTGCGTTTAAAACTCTGTTTTGAACAAACCAGCTAGCTAATAATTTTTAAGCCGGAGAAACTGCAGAGTTCTCTGCGTTTAAAACTCTGTTTTGAACGAACCAGCTAGCTAATAATTCTTAAGCCGGAGAAGCTGCAGAGTTCTCTGCGTTTAAAACTCTGTTTTGAACGAACCAACTAGCTAATAATTTTTAAGCCGGAGAAACTGCAGAGTTCTCTGCGTTTAAAACTCTGTTTTGAACGAACCAGCTAGATAACAATTCTTAAGCCGGAGAAACTGCAGAGATCTCTGCGTTTAAAACTCTGTTTTGAACAAACCAGCTAGCTAATAATTCTTAAGCCCACGGAATAGAAAAAACAAGGTTTTATTTTATTAAATACCTATTTCCGTTAATATTAAACGGATTCAAAATGAGATTTGCGTGGTTCGAGAGTACCTATATATTTTTACAAACTATAGACATATTTTTAAGTTTGCAACTAGTATAGATTTGGCGATATTGAGGTTTACTTTAATGTAAACGTCAGCACGGAGGGGCCAACTAAAACCCTATAACTTTTTTAATTTAAGTTTTACAAACTTGAGACTATTTTTTTTACAAATTTTAGATCGATTTATACTATCTGCTGGTATAATAATTATTAGTCAATTCGTATTATAAAAATGTAGCCCAAGCGATTCTATTGGTCATTCCTCGTGTATTAATTAACCTAAGGTTAATACGAAGCTTTAATTCACGGTAGAGGCACGACTGGTCACAAACTAAAAAACTCTAGATATCGTTGTATTAGTAGGTAGTATCTGGTACACATAGTACACTATGTACACCTAGTACACTATGTGTGCCAGAATCTACCATGTTAAATAAATGTATTATGGTTAAATTAATAGTCGTTGCTTAGCCTGAGCCATTGCTTGGAACTGTCAATAATAAGACAATAGACTTATTATTGACTAACAGCCTTACTTATAAAAACCACCTAATTAGCTGTTTAACAACGTATTACCTAATTACTACTTAAACTCTTAAGTATTTATTAACTTTTTCTTACTTGAACTGAAAAAAAATTTGAACGCAATACGTATTTTTTTGCTATATTTTGAAATGAAAATTTCGTGATCAAAGCAATATTTAAAATATTATTTTTTATGTGCATATTGACATGAAAAACCAAAAAAAGTCAATTCTCGCGCTTTCGACATTCATCTCGATTCGAGATTTTAAACGAAAAATATGTAATTTTTCGTTTAATATTTAAATATTTATTAATTAATATTTATTTCGTTTAATGTTCGATATTTTTGAACGAAAAATGACATAATATGCCATTTTAAAATATCGAATCGAGATGAATGTCGAAAGCGCGAGAATTGCCCACCTGGGCTGACGAAGAATAAGTATTTTCTTAACTAAGGGTCAGATTAATACAATTGAGCTTCGGACTGTCAATCTGTATTTAAAAAATCTAAATTTTGACAGTTCCAAGCAATGGCTAAATGGCTCAGGCTAAGCAACGACTATTAATCCAGACATAAAAGTTTTTTGATTTCCCTTCGACTAAAAACTTACTACTTCTAAATCTAAAAAATATGTTTGCAGAAACTCCTAAGACAACTAGTTTAACTTTCACTTTAAACACAACAAACATAAAAATATCACAACAACAATGTCAACAAGCAAACAGCTGATGCAAAAAGACGCCATCTTTGCGCTTAGTAAAGCGCAAAGATGGCGTCCTCGGACCCCTGTTTAAAACAAGGGCCACTACTTAAATAGGCATTTTATTTAGTGACTCATTAAAGTTAAGAAACGTTAATAGGTAACAATAATTTTTAATCAATGTCTAATTACTTATTTAACTTTAATTAAAGTTTATAAGTAAGACTGTTAATTTGTAAGACAAATTTACAACAATAATACAATTTCTATAAGTAAATAAATAAATAGACTCTTAATTTAAATTCGTCCTTATAACGCATCGTTTAGCCAGCATTTAGGTATAGCGATCAGTATAGGTATATATATATATAATTATTTAATAGATTTATTAATGAGTGACGGAATGTGGTACCTATATACTTAAAATTTAGTACATAGACTTATGTCCGATTTTACCAACTCTAAACCCGTAACAAAGTTAAGGGCGAATTAATGACAGTTGTTTCATAGCAAATATGTCAAAATTCTTATTTAGGGGCTCCTTTAGAGTTAGGGATCGTTGGGGAAATCGGGTATTAGTTATTTTAGTAAACCTTCTCGCAATTTTTAAGAAATTACTCGTTTCTCACTATCATAATTTAGGTTAGGTTTAAACATATATTTATGTATTTATTTTTGCTATTTTATTTATGTATTTTATGTGTTTGTGTCTATGCAGTTTATGTATTTTCTCTTTACACTAATCTGTGCACCCTATATTACAATTTTAATTCTCCTAAAGGTTAGCTGGGAGATAATGCCTAAGGCATTAAGCTCGCCTTTGTACAAACCTTCTTAGTGCAATAAAGAATTTTAAATAAAAAACCTTTGAAAAGATAACCTAATTTTGATTTATACATACATACATACATATCATCACGGGTGCCTTTCGGCGCGCGAGACCGCCTAGACGGCCCCAGGTTATCCAGCGGAGGGGTTTTTATATCCCACTTCGTCGTAGACGATGGTATGAGTCTACACCGAACAAGTGGTTAGGTCGTCGCGATGTTTTGAATAAATTCAATAACCCATCTATAAACAGTTTCACAAGTTGGTATAGTAAAACCGGGACCGACAGCTTAACGTGCTCTCCGAGGCACTATAGTGGTGTTGTCAAACAAATGTACATAAATTTTGATGTTTCTAAAAATATTACTTTAATTGTCCTTTCAAAACTTAAAATATTTTTTATACAGAAATTATGTAATTGATGGGACCGAGTAAGTAAAATCTACTGTGTTCCTTTTTAAAAAAAACTTTATATCACCGAAAACTACATTTAGATGTTTTTGACGTTAGAATTCGCGAATCCATTTCCTGTGGACGTAAGTTAGTAAAATAGAAATGTGTCGAAACAAGACCAACCTTCTGGGGAACGTGACCGAATATCGTAGAACTACGGCTAAAGGTAACGTGAAGTTAGTGGACCAAAAACGCCAGCTCCATGAATAGAAACAAGCTAATTTGAGTCCTACCGGAACTTTTCATGCAGATTACAACGGGTGTTTTCTATTGGAACACAGAATGTGACTTTGTATCTATCTGAAGATAAGCAGACCTACGATACATAAGGGTCTATTAATACATCGTTGTTAGTAAATTGTTTTTCTAAATTTATTAGAAAAAGAAATCATCACGGGTGCCTTACGGCGCTGTAGCAGTATAGTGAAACTGGGATCGACAGCTTAACGTGCTCTCCAAGGCACTATAGTGGTGTTATTAAATAAATGTACATACTTTTTTAGATTAAAAACTTATTGGTACACACCGGGGTTTGAACCAGGGACCTAAGTGTTTTTAAGTCTAAGGTCTAACCAACTCGGCCACTGACACAAATATTATACAGGGTGAATTTGAAAGGATGTACTTTGGGCTAATATGAGGTTCTGCTGATCAAATCGAACAACTTTTCCTATGGAACCATGTGTCGCAAATGAAAAAAAAATTGGCTTCCCCATACAAATTGGTCATTTTAACATTACTAGTTTGTATGGAGAAGGCAATATTTTTTTTATTTGCGGCACATGGTTTCATGGGAAAAGTTGTTCGTATTGATCAGCAGAACATCATATTAGCCCAAAGTACATCCTTTCAAAGTCACCATGTATATTATAATTTTTTTACTACTTTTTTTTATTGTTTTTATTGGAGCACGACATGTGACTTTGTACCTACCTGGTGGTGAGCAGACCTACAATGTCCATGAATGGGGTCAACCAATAATTGTTTTTAAACAATATAGATCGCTCCCACTATGCCGGCTAAATAATGCGATTACGAAATGGGGGCGACAATGACGAATTGCGAGATATTTTAATATACTCGCTGCCTTATCGTAAATTCAACTACCCGTTCGTAACCGCACCCAGAAAGGAGACTACCACCTCAGCAAGAAATCGATGCAGTAGTCTCCTAAAAACCGAAACATGTAAGTATGCATGCATGTAAGTATTGTAAACTTTACATAGATATAGCGTGGTTTAGAAGAACCAAAGTGTACACTTATATATACTCTTGTACATTAGTCTGTTGCAGGGTATATATATATATGTATGATTATATCGGTGTGTGGGTTCCATTAATAAAAAATAAAAATACGTTTTAATTTTTTATATTTCATTTTGTCACGGTCTGGGTATTTATAAAATATAATAATATGTATTACTAGCTGTGCTGTCGACTTCGTCCGCGTGGAAGTTATTTTTTTATCATACAAACTTTCATCCCCTATTTTTCCCCTTGGGGGTAGAATTTATCAAAATCCTTCTTAGCGGATGCCTACGTCATAACATCCACCTGCATGCCAAATTTCAGCCTGATCCTTCCTGTGGTTTGGGCTGTACGTTGATGTCAGTCAGTCAGTCACCTTTGAGTTATATATATTTAGATAGATATCATTGTTTCTGACACACATAGTACAAGCCTAGAGCTTAGTTTGGGACGATGGCAATAAGTGTAAATTGTCCTACATATTTTTTTTTTTTGTTTTATTTCTAGAAATATTATATTCATTTAAAAAAAAAAAAAAAATATGAACATTACGAAACGAGCGGTTGGATTCGTAACTGCATCATTTAGCCGGCATAGTAGAGGTGATCAATGTTGTTAAACAACAATGTTTCAACAATTGGTCGACCGCATTAATTGACTTTGTAGGACTGCTTATCATCAGGTAGAAACAAAGTCTTTCAAGCTTCTATTGCCTTCGATGTAAAATTGTTTTAGGTACTAATGCCCGATTTGGCCAACGATCCCTTACTCTAAAGGAGCCCCTAAATAAGAATATTGACATATTTGCTATGAAACAACTGTCATTAACTGTCCCTTAACTTAGTTAGGGGCTCCCTAAGAGTTGGTGAAATCGGGTATAAATCTTTTAAAATACATTTTTTTTTTATTAGCATTAGGCACATAACAAAGCCTTATGATTCATTCAAACAGCAGGTAGTAGAAATGTTAGAAGCACAATTGAAAGCAATTTATAAAAAGGCACTAATTAGGCTTCATAAGCTAAGTACCAGTTAAGGGATTTATAATCCTTTTTATGATGAGTAATGAACAAAATACACAGAATTGTACTACCTACCTAGTCGAAAATATCCAAATAAATAATTTTACTGTTTCAAAAAAAATCGTGAAAAAATGAGCCCTTAAGGACACTGCATTCGTATTTGCGAAGTCTGCGTTCCTCATACCAAATGAGATTTCGCACTTCCAGTATAGTCGCAGAATTAAAATAATATTTTTGTCGGTCATTTGTTTTATATGTAGGACAATTTTACACATATTTCTCTGGTCCATAACTAAGCTCTAGGCTTCTACTATGTGTACCAGAAACAACAATATAATACAATTTATATATTTTATAAACACCCAGACAATGACAAACTGTACAGAAAAACGTACTAATATTTTTTGTCATGGGGTGGGAATCGATACCACAACCTCCGGATACAACGCCGAAAGCGCAACCACTAGTCTACGGAGGCGTTTAATGTAATTAGGTAATCTTTCTGTGTTGGGTAATTTTTTTTTTATACAAATTTAAAAGAAAAAAAGATTTTTAAATGTTATATAATATAAAAATGTTTATTTATTACCCACAACAGAAAGATTTTTACGTACAATTACAACCAAAATAATAAACGAACTTCGACTAACAGCCAAGTTGTAATATTGGAAGTACGTTTGTATGGGCGTCAAAACAACTGCAGAGCCCTTAAGTAGAGCCCGTAAGACTCAGGTGTATGTCTGTCCGCATGAATATCTCAAAAACTACTGGTCTGATTTACTTAAAAGTGACATTGGTTATAGATCTTGTTGAGAGACGTGCATGCAATAAAGTATATCCCATTTTCCTAATAGGTCTAGGCAATAATTAAATATTAATGAAATATCAAAATTGTAATCGATTTCAAAAGTTGGTATTTTTGAATCTCATTGGGTGACTTAAATATCATACCTATGATATATCTATACGTATACGATACTATGTCATCGGTGATATTCAAAAAGTCAAAATTAAATTATAGAAAAAATAGTCAAGTAGGATATTGAGAGAAAGCTATAAAAAATGTTTTTATCTTACTTAGAATTTTGTTAAAAAATATGGCTCGAAATATGAAATAATTATTCTAATAATATAGCTTTTTATACATCAGAATACATAAGGTTTATTTTATAATTTTCAAATTCCTACAAGTACGAAGTCATGGGCAAAGCAAATTAAGTAATTACTATAAAAAATATTAACTAAGTTAATAATAAATAAATAGTTAATTTTATACATGGACTAACCCATTTTACTTAGCAACATTTTATTCAGTTTTTTTTTTTTTTTTTTTTACGGCGCATTATCAAGTTTTCTTTTAAACAATATGGCATTCTATATTTAATTTAGTCATTTTTCTCTAATATTATTGTTTTTATGATTACCTACTTAATATTATAAATGTGAAAGTTTGGATGTTTGTAACTTAATAAATCTAAAATCACTTAACCGATTTGTAGTATTTTTTACATGTAAGATTACACGACACCACCTTTATTTGTTTTCTTATTTATTTTATTTTTAGGTGGGTATTTTCTACTTTAATGAGTTTTATAAAAGTTAAAAAAAAAAAAAAAAATATGTACACTTGTTTGACAACACCACTATAGTGCCTCGGAGAGCATGTTAAGCTGTCGGCCCCGGTTTCACTATACCAACTTGTGAAACTGTATAAAGATGGGTTATTGAGTCTATTCAAAACATCGCGACGAGCTAGCCACTTGTTTGGTGTAGACTCATACCATCGACAACGACGAGGTGGGATTACAACCCCTCCGCTGGGTACCCTGGGCGCCGTAAAGCACCCGTGATGATACATATTTTCTACTTTAGCTTTTAATATTTGTATAGAAATAATTCTATCACTCACTTCAATCTTTCTATAAATATTAATCTATACTAATATTATCTATATCTATATCTATACTAATCTATACTAATATTATAAAGAGGAAAGATTTGTATTTTTGTATGTTTGTAATGAATAAACTCAAAAACTACTGGACCGATTGCAATAATTTTTTCACCATTAGAAAGCTGGATTATTCAGAAGTAACATAGGCTATATAATATCACGCTAGGTCCTATAGTTGTGGAGCAGTAACCAAAAATGTTTTAAAAACGGGGGAAAAGTATCGTTTCTGAGGCCTTCCGTGGCGTGCGCTGAGCATATAGTTAAAGTTATACAAACCCGTGCGAAGCCGGGACGGGCCGCTAGTACATAATAATATAATAAAATAGTAATTTTATTTTTACAAACAGTGGGTACTGGAAGACGCGAGAAATAAATAATATATAGGATTTTTCTTATTTTTTGTTGGACTTTTGGTTTGTTTTTTAATAGATGACTTTTATGGGTAAGAAAAAGAAAACACGGTGACCATGACTACCATGCCAGAGCTTCATAATTTTACGTATAATTTTGGGTTTTAGTAGTACTTATGTACCAACTGGGAGTTGCCAAAAATATGACAACTTTATACGAAATTCACTTTCGTATAAAGTTGGCTATTTCATCATAAACACCGCAACAAGCTCGCCACTTGTTAGGTGTTGCCTTCGAATACCATCGGCGAAATGAGGATGGGTTAATCCCTCCGCTGGGACCCTGAGGCCGTTTAAACGGTTCTCGGGAGCCAAATTGGCACCCGTGATGGTATTTATTTATTATACGAAATTCACTTTCGTATAAAGTTGTCCTATTTTTGGCAAAATGTGTGATTTTTCACACAATTACAAAAACCAAATTTTTCACACAATCACACAAACCAAATTTTTCACACAATCACACAAAAATTTTTCACACAATCACACAAACCAATTTTTTCACACAATCACACAAACCAAATTTTTTACACAATCACACAAACCAAATTAAAAATCTAAAATATTTTAATTCAGTTTTATGTCATTATAATATAACCTAACTCTTATAAAACATTTAAATTCAGTAGAAGAAAAAACAGCGGTACAATAAATATAGTAAGAACAAATAGGTATAACAACTTCAAAGGACCAATAATTGATCTTCACATATAGTATAATATGTATATATATATAACATGCAAAATTGTATAACCACGTATAAAACAATGAAAACATTAAAATTATAAAATTATGCCATAAATTACAATAACTTAATGCAGCGATATTGTATTATTCGTGAGTGTATGTTTGTATGATTATGCCAGGATCATTGTAGGTGACGCTTCTTTGTCTCCTGCCTATCCCTGTGGGAAAATGCCGTGACTATTTTAATTTTAGTTTAGTTTTATTTTATGTATAGATAGATAAAAGGTACACGAAGTTGCGGGCACCAGCTCTTTAACAATACTTATTTATTTATTTATCATTACAAAAATCTACAGCACATTACAATATATAGAAGTAAAATTTACGACACAAATATACTCCAAAACTAGTCGGTTAAATAAATATAGTACCTGAACTATTTATTCCACGTGGTTTTAATATAATTAAGGGTTATTTTTAACTTTTATAGAACCCTAAAAATATATGACTAAGTACTTAAATCCAAAACAAAACTATTACAAAAAGCAGGTAATAATTTCTTAAACAATGCTTAAACTTATTTAAAACATTAACTACCTGCATTTTAACGAGAAAGATTAATACCGCACTAATGAAACAGGAGAAGTGGTAGGGGAAATTAAGTTAGTCGAGACCGGTAATTGCAACAAAAAATATTAGTCAGTCAATCTAGCAAGCTCGAGGAAGCAACATGATTTGGTTTTCGTATTTTCCGGTCATCGCTGTACCCGTGTACACGTCGCGTACTCCAAGCCGACCTAACCTCATTCATCTGCAACCTTCAATTTTCTATTCTATCTCCTTGTCAACTACTTCTACTTTCCCTTCTTCCTCTTCTGAAGTCAGAGAGTGCGCAACACCGCCACTCATTGACTTCACTGCGGAGTCGGAAGTGGTGTACTTGGCGGAGACAGTTGAGGCGGAGGATACAGTGGCGGACGGTGCGGAGGATACTGAAGTGGACGGTGCGGAGGATGCACAGGCGGAGGATACAGAAATGGACATGGCAGAGTTAACAGAGGCGGATTCGGGAAACACTGCACAAGCGAAATTGGCGGACGACGATGAAAAAACTGGTGAAGAACTGGATTTGTCAGTGATTTTTTCAATGCCAGATATACTGAATCCAGAGCCATTCTTCGGAGAATGTAAGACGTCTTTCGGCACTCGTGATTGGATCTGGTTTAAGAACGAGTTAGAGCGAGAACCGCGCCTTAAGGTTAGGCAGACGGAAGATGGCGGTTGGGAATGCTATATACTCCCAAAATGCTTCTACAACGGCTCTTTTTAGAGCCATAAAAGGTCCTTTTTAGGACCGCAAATTTATCCATTTTGTTTCTCTTTTGTTATTGAATGTTATTTTTTGGTGAACTTATTGGTTTTGTTAGTAATTAGCTTTTGTTGACCCTTGTTGAGCTTCCGACGCTTCTAATTTGTAAAACACGTGTTTATTAAAATTCAGTGATAATAAAAAAAAAGTTAAACACGTGGCTTTTGAAATCCAGTGATAATTTATAAAAAGTGAAACATGTATCTATTAAGTCTACATACAAAATTTTGTAGCAACCGTCGTTTTGTAGATATTTTCCAGCGTTTTCAGTTTATTGGTGCGGGGCACCCGAAAAGCTAGTTTAAAATCAAATTTAATTTAAAAGGCAGTTTAGCAAAAACTTATTTACTTTATTTTTTACTCAACTCGATTTATTTGTAGTGTTAATAAATGTCCCGCTTTTGTCGTGATGTCCCGTTTGTATTTGTAATTTGTCAGGACAAGGTTTATAAGTTTTAAAGTTTTTTTTTAAATTCTACCAAAATAAAATAAAAAAAAGTTAAATCTCCATAAAAAAGTGAGTGATTCAGTGAGATTGAAGACTAATATTATTATTTTTTCTATCGCTTATCTTGATGCGATAATTCTGCCAATAACAAATCTATTAATGTTTATGTTTCGGACAGATTCAGAGCACTAAAATGATTCTTCTTGACTTCTTTGAGGCTTGTTGTATTTATAGAGGCTTGTTTGTTATTGATTTAGTACTCCATATGTAATCGGATCTTTTTCTCGGTTGGCTATGATATCGCCATTTCTTTCTCCTTTATAATTCTGTGATATCTTTAGGCCGAAACTGTGTAACCAATTTTCTTGTCCCTCTCGAGACAAGAGAATCTGCTACCACCGGCTCAAGGAAAGGGACTCTATAACTCTCAGGGCGCCTTGACAGAGGTGGAATTAAAATACACTTCACAATCACACAAATTAATTTATTTACACAACAAAACAATAAAACTTACAAACTAACTTAAGACTAAAGGTACAATTTATTTAACAGTTTATATACTAAGTTTTTATATATGGGTTATAGCATTGACTGGAGATGTCGTTCCGCGACACTGCCTAAGAGGGACACACTACCGCCTAAGCGTATAGCAAATGCCTAACACGAATTTAGAACATATAGGTCACCTTTTAGGCCAAGGATTCCACATGGGATGAGGAGACGCCCGAGGTCCTTTTGGCAGCAGCACCAGCTTCACGACGAAGATGTGACGTGGATGGTGTCCTGCATCTGTCCTCGGTCGTTGTATCAATTCCTCAGCCCCTGATAGAACTCGCAGACGGATTTCACCAGCACTAGATCCTATGCGGACAATTCACGCATGGGTAACTCTAACCGGGTACTATGAACCCCTGTGAAATTCAATCCGATTAATATTTGAATCACAGGCTTTGAACTCGATTTATACGTTATTGCACTTACTTTCGGGTTTATAAAAATTGCACTTAATAAATTTAAAAAGACAAATTATTACTATGAATTTAGATATAAAATGCGGGACGCTTCCACTTGCGCTCCTTTTTATTCTTTCCACGGACAAATTTTGATGCGCATCGTTGTGATTGGTTTATTTTATTTTTGACCAATCACAAACTTTCTTTCAATGCAACGGGCATTCAACACAAGTGTTTATTATTTCTTTTATTTTAAATTAGCATTTAATTAACTTATGTAATTATTTAAATAAGTATAATGATTAACAGAATATATTTACTAGACTAATTATTGATTCTGTATCATATCGTGGGTTTATGAACTATAATAATGATCGTCATTGACATCCGCTATGGATTTTCTGACATTTAGCCGCTAGATGGCAGCATGGTCTCTAATTTTACCTAACTCAAATAACAGATGTTTAACTAGTTCTCATTTATTACGGTAGATGCCGCTTATATCTCGCAGAGACAAATTTTCTATGTTACACAGCACCCTTTCTACGTAAAAAAATTAAAACTTAGTTTTAATTTTTTCCTAAATATGAAAGACACAGGCAAGTGTCAGACATAGCATCTGACTGAGATGAGTGCAAGACAAATATTTTCTATTTTATTGTGGAAAGTTTCCGCAAAACCTAATATACAAATTTACAAGTTTATTTTCTATAAGGTTGATAACATAATGTAACATGTATAACAATGAATTAACATATAGATAATCAATTTTCATTAAGAACAATTGAAATTAAGAAAAATACAACATACATATTTATTTTATGCAGTTGTATATTCTATATGTATTTAAAACAAATATTAAGTCTTATCTTAAGATAGACATTATATATTATACTAGTATGACACTTTATTTATATAACTGTAACAGTTAATAGTGTTTCATACTTATTTTAGTTACAATAAAGTTATATTTTTATAAACATGTAAATCCGATTTTTTTTTTAAATTGATTTACATGCATTTTATTTTTATTTATATACAAATATATGTGTATATATATATGTATTTATTTTCCGACTAATTTTATTATAATTTGTTTACTGAAGTGGTGATTCCAATGAATGCTGAGTTGTCCCCTTGCTTAATCCTACAAAACAACCTATCACTCACATACAGAGATTTTCTTACATATCATCTTTTATACTACTTCTTTCACGCATCTTCTAACATTCTTCGACTCATACAACATCATTCATCATACTTCAGTATATCCTTTATGTGGTAATTACCTAAGTTTTTACCATCACAGTCAGACAATTGGTAAACCAGACTAGAAAGCTTCTTAGTAACTATGCACTTTTGGAACCTAGGTGCCAGTTTGTGCATAAAGTTTTTAGACGCATCGGATAAATAATTGGTTTTCTTGTACACAATTTGACCTACCTCTAATTGCACATTTCTTTTCCTGAGATTATAATACTTTTCGTTACGAACATGAGAAGCCTTAAGATGTTTTTCGACTCTTTTATAAATTTCAGATAACTCAGTTAAATTATGAGCAAGATTTTCGGGATTGGACACAACAATCTCCGATTGAGGGATAGGTTGCTCAGCATCTCTATATAGAGATCCATCTCCTAAATACTCTCTTCCATGTACGAGAAAATAAGGTGAAAATTTGGTGGCTTCATTTACAGCAGTATTTAATGCACATTGTATTTCCACCAATTTTTCATCCCAAGTCCGATGTTCATTCTTAACATAAGATGCTATTGCATAAACAATATTTCTATTTGCTCTCTCTGCCTGATTTACCTGAGGATGATAACGAGGGTTATAATAGATATTGGGGATATTATATTTTAATAATAGATTTTTAAATTCTTTAGATACAAATTGAGGTCCATTGTCTATGAAGATAAATTTACAAACACCGTGAACTAAAAATATTTGCTTCACAATAAAATTTACTATATTTGTACTTGTTGCTCTCCGTATAGGATGCAACAGAATGTACTTACTAAAGTAATCAGAGCAAACTAATAAAAAGGTATTCCTATTTTTAGATATAGGAAATGGTCCTAGCAAATCACATGACAAACCTTCAAATGGCTTAGTGACTGCCTTGGGCCTACCTATGAGACCAGGTCTCGCAACGTTCACAGGTTTGTAAGACTTACACACCTCACATTTATTAACATAAGAAATTATATCATTATACATGTTTGGCCAAAAATAATGCAAAGATAAACGTTTATGAGTCTTCATTATACCTAAATGAGCGCTGGTATATTCATCGTGACATTTCCTTAATAATTCTAATCTATTTTCTTCTGGAATAACTAACTTCCAAGCGAACTCTGACGTTAACTTATATTTATTTTTACAATTTCTATAGAGTTTATTATTATGAATTGTAAAATTTGGATGTTTTCGCGGATTAGATACACATTTCTGAAACGTAGATAGATACCAGGTATCATTAGTATTATCGCAAGGGATTATGGACTCTATTTTTAACCTAGAAAGAGCGTCAGGTATGACATTTTCTTTACCTTTGCGGTGCTCAATGTCAAATTCAAATTGACTTAATCTCATACTCCATCTAGCCAGTCTACCTGTCGGATTTTTTAACTTGTAAAACCACTGTAAAGAAGCATGATCAGTAATTATTTTACATTTTGTTCCCTCAATGTAAGACCTAAACTGTTCTAAAGCATGTATGACCGCTAAAAGTTCTCTTTCGGTGGTACTATAATTTATTTCATTTTTATTTAGAGTGCGACTGCTATATGCAATAGGGTGTTCTACGCCTTCATGACTTTGTGTCAAAACAGCCCCTACTGCATAGGCGGAAGCATCTGTATGAATAGAGAAAGGTAAATCAAAATTTGGACATTTTAAAATTGGGGCTGAAACTAAAGCTGTTTTTAGTAAATTAAAAGAACTTTCAGCCTCTAAAGTCCAATCAAATTTAACGCTTTTCGACGTCAACTTACATAAAGGTCTGGCTATTTTGGAAAAATTATCTATGAAGCGACGATACCAACCCGCCATTCCTATAAACCTCTTTACTTCCTTAGCATTGGTTGGGGTTGGATAATTTAAAACTACCGAAACTTTGTTAGGATCTGTATGTAATCCATTTTTATCAACTACATATCCCAAATATTTAAGTTCCTCGCGACAAAACTTAGATTTTTCCATGTTAATGGTTAAATTAGCATTTTTTAAACGTTCATAAACTATATTTAATAGATTAATATGCTCATTAAAATTAGATGACACTATTATAATGTCATCTTGAAAGCAGAAAACTCTGTCCCCAAATTCGGGACCAAATAATCTATCCATTAATCTTTGCATGGTTGCCGAGGCACCTACAAGACCAAAACACATGACATTAAACTGAAAAAGTCCTCTACGAGGTACGGTAAAAGCTGTTTTTTCAGCAGATTGGTCAGAATCATAAGTGATTTGCCAGTAGGCTGAACTTAGATCAATCGAAGATAAATACTTAGCATCTCTTAGTCTATCTAATATTTGATTAATATAAGGTAAGGGGTAAGCATCTGGTTTAGACACATTATTTAGCTTTCTACAGTCTAAACATAACCGTAAATCACCATTTGGTTTTTGAACCATAACTACTGGGGAATTCCATGGAGATACTGATGGTTTAACTACTCCCATATCTAGCATTTTATCAAGTTCTTTTTCCAAAGCCTGTTGTTTAACAGGAGAGAGTGGTATATATCTCTGCTTAATAGGGGATTGATCAGATGTTTCGATTTTATGTGTGATCAAGCTTGTTCTACCTAAACCTACCTTATCAGTATTAATATTCTGAAATTGATTTATTATTTTTTCAATACTTCTACGTTGCTCCCTTGAAAGAGAGTTGAAATCTTCTAAACCAACATTATCATTTGCAATTAGATTTATAGAATTATTATGATTACTGAATGAAACACCATTTATTAAATTATTCGCTAAATTAAATTTTGACCAAAAGTCCACACCTAATATTACTGAAGTAGTAATCTGTGGTATCACATTAAATCTAATTATATTCAAATTATTATTAAAAACCACTGGCAAATCTATATAACCTAAATTATTTAATTTGGAACCATCAGCCGTTTGAACAAACTCATTATGATGCTTATTAAAGGAAAATCCCAACTCCATGAAGATTTTATGAGAATTGTTGCCTAATACTGAGCAATATGCTCCTGAATCTAATAGACCAAATACCTCTAAACTTAAAATATTTATTTTTAAATGTGGTCTAATGTCACCTTTATTTTGTTTAAACAGGATTTCACTATTATGTTGTGAACGCGGTTTATTTATTTTATGAATTTTGGTGGAACCCTGTCTTATTAGTTTTTTGGAATATTATTACATTTATTACAATCTTTACTTGTTTGACCTTTATTTCCACATTTAAAACAAACCCTTTCTTTCGATTTCCTACAATAATAAGTTTGATGATTACCAGAACATCTAAAACATTTTACTTTTATTTTTTGAGATGAAATTTCAGAAATATTTTTAGAGAATTTGTTATTGGCAACGCTATTTTTAAAAGTTTGTAAATCCTTGGTTATATTGAAATTGGAAGTACTAGGTTCGGAAAAATCTGATGATCTTGCCTGGGCAAGTTCTAGTTTCTTAAGATATTTCTTTAAAGTACCTATACTATCAATATCAAGCAAAGCTAAATCTTTTATATAATTTGGCCTGATGTTATGCAATAAAATCTCCATCTTTTCTTTTTCAGACATAGGAATCATCAACCTACTGAACATAGCTTGCATAGTTGTTAGATAATTAATAATGCTCTCATCCTTTGCTTGAGTACGCTGCCTAATTTCAATCACCAATTTATAGTCAAAATCTGGGATATCAAAGTCTTCCTTCAAACTAGAAATTAAATCATGATAAGTTCGAAAATTATGTTTATTTGTTCGATACCACTGTAATGCAGTTTTATCCAACAAATCACAAAAACAATTTAATAAGTCAGCATCATTCACACGGCGAGCAATTCTAAGTTCCTCTAACCTTTCTAAGAATACACGTACACATGTAGTTCCATCAAATTTTAAATTTAATGAATTTAAATTAACAGATTTCTCCTTTATATATACAGTATTGATCCCCTCACTCCTCGTACACACCTCTGTTAGACCTGACCCTTTGTTGGCTTCAAACTCAGAGTCGGAGGTATCATCATTGTCGTCCGCCAATAAGGATATGAGTCTACCACGCATCCTACTCACTCTCTCATTCTCCTTAGGCAACCGGGACAACCTCAACAACATGTAATCAGCCCTAGCCCTAACCCTAACCTTGCACTCATCGCCGCCAGATACCTGTTCCAACTCCTTTATCTTCAGGTCGCAAGTGTCTAATTCCGAGTCTAGGCTGGTTAAATCTAGAGAGGACAGATGCAGGCTTCCACGCCGACATTGCTTCAGCGCTTGCCGGTACTGCTGTCTCAGGGCATCTCTGGTGTCCTCAGGTTTGGCTGAAATCCCATAAAGAGCCAGTTCATTAATTAGTTCATCCTTGAGGAGGAAGGCTATCTTGGGTTTAGAAGACATTGCTTAAATTAATAAATATAAATTAAACTCAATTCCAAAAAAAACCCAAGATCAATACTAATAAAAAAACTATAATTATAAACAAAAATTGAAAAAAAAACTATAATTATATACAAAAATTATAAAACTAAATCTAAAATTTTAATATGCAACTGCAAAAAATTTAACTGAAAAAAATTAAATGACCCGAGGGTATAAGAAAAATTTTGAATTCAAATTTTAACAGTTGAACCCCAAAATTAAAATAACAAAATATGAGGGTATGGATTAAAATTTTACAGCTGAAAAAAATTTCACATTAATAATTAAATTCCACACTCTGTCTATATTTATTTTACAATCCCAGCCCCACGTTGGGCGCCAATTTTGTAACCAATTTTCTTGTCCCTCTCGAGACAAGAGAATCTGCTACCACCGGCTCAAGGAAAGGGACTCTATAACTCTCAGGGCGCCTTGACAGAGGTGGAATTAAAATACACTTCACAATCACACAAATTAATTTATTTACACAACAAAACAATAAAACTTACAAACTAACTTAAGACTAAAGGTACAATTTATTTAACAGTTTATATACTAAGTTTTTATATATGGGTTATAGCATTGACTGGAGATGTCGTTCCGCGACACTGCCTAAGAGGGACACACTACCGCCTAAGCGTATAGCAAATGCCTAACACGAATTTAGAACATATAGGTCACCTTTTAGGCCAAGGATTCCACATGGGATGAGGAGACGCCCGAGGTCCTTTTGGCAGCAGCACCAGCTTCACGACGAAGATGTGACGTGGATGGTGTCCTGCATCTGTCCTCGGTCGTTGTATCAATTCCTCAGCCCCTGATAGAACTCGCAGACGGATTTCACCAGCACTAGATCCTATGCGGACAATTCACGCATGGGTAACTCTAACCGGGTACTATGAACCCCTGTGAAATTCAATCCGATTAATATTTGAATCACAGGCTTTGAACTCGATTTATACGTTATTGCACTTACTTTCGGGTTTATAAAAATTGCACTTAATAAATTTAAAAAGACAAATTATTACTATGAATTTAGATATAAAATGCGGGACGCTTCCACTTGCGCTCCTTTTTATTCTTTCCACGGACAAATTTTGATGCGCATCGTTGTGATTGGTTTATTTTATTTTTGACCAATCACAAACTTTCTTTCAATGCAACGGGCATTCAACACAAGTGTTTATTATTTCTTTTATTTTAAATTAGCATTTAATTAACTTATGTAATTATTTAAATAAGTATAATGATTAACAGAATATATTTACTAGACTAATTATTGATTCTGTATCATATCGTGGGTTTATGAACTATAATAATGATCGTCATTGACATCCGCTATGGATTTTCTGACATTTAGCCGCTAGATGGCAGCATGGTCTCTAATTTTACCTAACTCAAATAACAGATGTTTAACTAGTTCTCATTTATTACGGTAGATGCCGCTTATATCTCGCAGAGACAAATTTTCTATGTTACAACTGTATATATACTATCTATAAAGCACTAAAAAGACATCGGGAAACGAGTCTTCTTAGAATGTGGAGATCCCAAATGCTACGCATATTTACAGCAAAAAATCAGCATAACCATACAAAGAGGCAAAGCTGCTAGCGTATTAGGTACCCTACCAAGTGGCAGTCATACAGATTTTTTTTTTATTAGTTTAAATTTAAGTTATTGTTTTAGGTTAATTTATTATATATTTTGTAAAATTTTGCAAATAAAAGATTAAATATTCTAAAAACTATATATTATTATATAATAATATATAAATTAGTAAACATACAAAATAGGATTAATACTATATACACAATGACTATGATAAAGCATGAAAAACACAAATAAAAAATAATATAACTGTCATATAATAAACAAAAGTTATAAAAAATATGGTTTAATATTCAAATGAGAAATGTAAGATGATAAAGTTTTAATGAATGGAGTAAAAACCAAACCCAGTAAAATTTTAAGATTAGTTAATCGAGCAATTTTTGAAGGTAGTAGATCATCACAATAGTCTTACGGCGCCCGAGACCCGCCTAGACGGCCCCAAGGTACCCAGCGGAGGGGTGTTTAATCCCACCTCGTAGTAGCCGATGGTATGAGTCTACACCGAACAAGTGCCTAGCTCGTTGCGATTTTTTGAATAGACTCAATAACCCATCTATAAACAGTTTCACAAGTTAGTATAGTGAAACCGGGACCGAGAACTTAACGTGCTTTCCGAGGCACTATAGTGGCGTTGTCAAACAAATGTACATATTTGTTTTAAATTAAAAAACTCATTGGTCCACACTGGTATTCGAACCAGGGACCTAAGTGTTTTTAAGTCCAAAGGTATATAAAATGAGTGAGTATGCGTTTAATGGGCAACAAAAAAATATGTGATCAGAATATCCGTTCCACATTCACATATGGAACGGTCTCTAATTCTTAGTTTTGCCAGATGGACAGGAGAGCAGCAGTGTCCAACCTTAATCTACATATCGTAGATGTAACTTGACTGCTGGATGACCGAAATTGGAAAAACCAGAGGCGGGATGTTAAATAGGTTGGATGGATACATAAAATTGGCCATTTTTGATTCATTATAATAATTTCGCCAGGAAGTTCTGAAGTCTTGCTTTGTTAGCGCTAAATAGTCATTAAAATACATTATGTGGTATTGGGTATTACTTGAAGAGGCAGCCAGTTTGGCAAACGCATCTACTGTTTCATTTCCAATAATTACACAGTGGCTAGGTACCCAAGCTAATTCTACTTTTAATCCTGCTTTAAAAACTCTAAAAATATTTTTCTTAATGTCTAACATAACTTTGTATTTAATCTTAGAATATACTAAATTTGATTCAATAGCTCTCCAAGCACTTAGGGAGTCGGAAAAAATAATAAAATTGTATAGAGAATGTTATTCCGAATATACCTATTAGGGCCTCAAGATAATTGCTATAGATTCAGCAGTAAAAACGTAAAGTTTGGGGACATTTATAGGACAAAACAACATTATAATAAGGGACATCTCTGAAAATGTGTAATCTATTCGGCCAGCGTTTATTAGCTACAATTTAAGCTGCCGGTCACAGTTTAACTATACTAACTTGTGAAACTATGTATATTAGGCTATTGAGTCTATGAAAAGAGTTTTTATTATTAGAGCTCTCTGGGTACATTCCTATATCAGAAAAAAAATAGGTATGGAACATAATGACATCAAACTCTGTTAAAAAAATGGGGATCGGAGAAAACTCATTTTTTTAACTAATCTTCATAAATATTGACAGATTAACGTTTAGTTGTTTAGGTTATTACATTGTTGTAGACCGCGGCCCACGGGGCGCAGGACACCCGAAAACTTTAAAAAAATAAAATGGAATTAATAAAATTAAAAAATGTGTCAAATAATATTATAATCTTTTTTATATCAGTCACAAAAATTACAACAGATACTAGTTAGGGTTGAAGTGAGACCTCAACTATAAACTATTACGCGTCCCTTGATATTTTTTGTATTGTTTGAATTTCAGTATAAATTAGCTGTATCTAATTGTTGTTTTTTTTTTTTTTCAATAAACTTTTTATTATTTATATATATATATCATCACGGGTGCCTCACGGCGCCCGAGACCGCCTAGACGGCCCCAGGGTACCCAGCGGAGGGGTTTTAATCCCACCTCGCTCGTCGTAGCCGATGGTATGAGTCTACACCGAACGAGTGGCTAGCTCGTCGCGATGTTTTTGAATAGACTCAATAACCCATCTATAAACAGTTTCACAAGTTGGTATAGTGAAACCGGGACCGACAGCTTAACGTGGTCTCCGAGGCACTATAGTGGTGTTGTCAAACAAATGTACGTACATTTTTAAATTAAAAACTCATTGGTACACACCGGGATTCGAACCAGGGACCTAAGTGTTTTTAAGTCCAAGGTCTAACCAACTCGGCCACCACGTTTTATTATTTATATCTATACTAATATTATAAAGTTGACGAGTTTGTTTGTTTGGTTGAACGCGCTAATGCAGGAACTTCTGGTTCGAATTGAGAAATTATTTTAGTGTTGGATAGCCTATTTATCGAGGAAGACTTAGGCTACATAACATCACGTTACGACCAATAGGAGCGGAGTCACAATAAAAAAATGTTGCAAAAACGAAAAAAAAAATCTTTTTGAGAGCGTACGCAGCGTAGACGGTAGAAGTTTGAAGTTACGCAGACGAAGTTGTATGGATCAGCTGGTTATTATTATAAGAACCATACAGTGTTAGTACCAATGTTAAACTAGGTAAAATTCAAGTAAACAGGACCAGTATTTTCGATATATTTGATGGCGATAGACACATACCTTCCAGCATAAATAAGGGTAAAAAAGCTGGTACTTTTTAATTCAAACATACTGACAACAGAGTCTTATTATAATGATAATTTTATTTGGAAACCTAAATAATTGGTAAGTAATTATAAAACAAAAAACAAATAAGTGTGAAATAAATGAAACTATAATTAACTACCTGTTACACACATACATACATATCACCATGGGTGCCTTACGGCGCCCGAGACCGCCTAGACGGCCTCCGGGTTTTTAATCCCACCTCGTCGTAGCCGATGGTATAAGTCTACACCGAACAAGTGGCTAGCTCGTCGCGATGTTTTGAATAGACTCAATAACCCATCTATAAACAGTTTTACAAGTTAGTATAGTGAAACCGGGACCGACAGCTTACCGTGCTCTCCGAGGCTTTATAGTGGTGTTGTCAAACAAATGTACATTTTTTTTAAATTAAAAACTCATTTGTACACACCGGGATTCGAACCAGGGACCTAAGTGTTTTTAAGTCCAAGATCTAACCAACTCGGCCACCACGTATATTTTATTAAGTCTATTCGTTACAAACAAAAATATAATTCTTCTCTATTCATAATATTGGTGTAGATAACCTACAAACACTTTTCACTGTGTTTTCACATATATATTTACTCATTTAAAATAAATCGTTCTCTAGTAACTGAGGTTTATTTAGAAATCATCTTTTCGTAATAAATTGTTTTTGTTTTCGTAAAATAAACAAATTAATATTATCACAGGTGCCATACGGCGTTCGAGACCGCCTAGACGGCTCAGAGACGGATAACCAGCGGAGGGGTTTCTAACAAGTGGCTAGCTCGTCGCGATGTTTGGATAGGCCCAAACATCGCGACATTGTTATAGTAAAACTGGGACTGACAGCTTAACGCTCTCCGAAACACTATAGTGGTGTTGTTAATCAAATGTACATATATTTTTAGATTGAAAACACGGCAGGGTTGGGGTTTTTTCGTGATATGAAAAAAAAAACAAAAACGGAAAGATATTGTTAAAAAGCTTATTTTTATTCTTATCCAGAAAAACTGTAGTTTGTGGGTAAGCCAATAGTCTTCTAAATAATATTCTTACTTAAAAATTGTATTATTCCATGTAGTTAATAGGAAATTAAAGTCTATTCACATATTAACGTGTTAGACCCCGGTAATGCCATAATAAACTACCATGAAAGTTCATTAAAATTTCGCCTACAAGGTTTATGATATTATTGCATAAGTAACGATCCGATAAAAAAATGCACAAAATTTAAAGTAAGATAATAAGCAGGTAGTTTTGTTAATTAATTAAAGGCGCAGGTAGTATATATTTATTAAACAATAGATGGTTTGCCAAAAAAAGGATTAACCGTTTCAAATTTACATATTATAATAACTGCTACCCCTATAAATATTCTTGGTATTTAAAAAAATAATCAGTGTGTAATTGCATTTCGAGCAGTGAACATGATGGCTTATTGTCACTTTATCCCGGTGCCCGTGATCTTTGTGCCTCCCGTACCAATATACGGATATATACCTGTTCCCTACCCGGTACCTGTACTAGTGCAGTGTCAGGGCCAGTGCAGTGTCAGTGCTACAACTTCTGTGATTTATAATCACAACCCTACCCAATACCCTCAACCAGTCACCAGTACTCCAATGTCTTACCTAAATCAGTATCCCATGTATCCTAGTCCTTCATTATCTGAATCCTGTAGTATTCATACTTTAGATTCTACAGGATCTTCCTTGCTATCCTCTCCCTTTCCTCCACCCGAAGAGTCATCACGAACGCTCTCAAGTGACTCTAGGAGCCCATCATCATCCGGTACTCATGACTGGCTCTGGTTTGAGCACGAGCTAGAGCGTGAGCCGCGACTTAAAGTCAAGCAGAAGGAAGACGGCGAGTGGGAGTGTTTTATTCTCCCGAAGTGTTTTTATAAAAACTTGTGCAATAAAACACTATAATGTTGTTTTTTGAAACGGCTCGTTTAGAGTCAATAAAGGTCCTTTTTAGGACCAACACATAATTCTATGTTTCTTGTAAGAATGTTTATGTTTGAAACTATATTTAACTATTATACTTTAGTTTTATTTTTTATTGAATAGAATAGAAAATAAATTTATTCAATAAAATAAACAATACAAAAACTTATGCTAATTTATAAAATAGAACTCACAATAAAAAAAGAACTTAAAAAACACAATATTATTTAATGAATCGGTACATCCTCAGCTTCAGCGTAGTGAGTTTACAGTACACCACGCGCTGGTTTTCAGGGTGCACCGTAGTAAATCTAACAAATTACTTATATTATATAAAATTCATTGAGCCATATTTCATAAAAAAATTACGTATTTTGATCTATCTGTCTCTATTCTAGAACCAAACAACTAATTTCATATTTAATCCCTATTTACGTCAATGTTTAATCGCCACATATTTCTTCACCAATAATCAATAACACCGAAACAATACAAAATACGACTCAATATATAGGAAAATGTTTGATTTCAATATTACATTACTCTATAATTAAAATGTTTAGATATAGGTATTATTATAATTAAATCTGTTATAGATTTATTACGAAATCAATTTAAAGTAGTACATATATACTTGGTGGCCTAGTTGGTTAGACCTTGGACTTAAAAACACTTAGGTCCCTGGTTCGAATCCCGGTGTGTACCAATGAGTTTTTAAATTAAAAATTTATGTACATTTGTTTGACAACACCACTATAGTGCCTCGGAGAGCACGTTAAGCTGTCGGTCCCGGTTTCACTATTCCAACTTGTGAAACTGTTTATAGATGGGTTATTGAGTCTATTCAAAACATCGCAACGAGCTAGCCACTTGTTCGGTGTAGACTCATACCATCGGCTACGACGAGGTGGGATTAAAACCCCTCCGCTGGGTACCCTGGGGCCGTGTAGGCGGTCTCGGGCGCCGTAAGGCACCCGTGATGATACATATATAATTTAAAGTAAAAGCTATTTAGCACCAAGCAGAAAGTAGTCTATTTAGAATGCCTGTCCGGTAGTTATATTTCAATAACTGACCCCATATGGGTATTCAGCACAAGCAGCTTATTATATACTAGCTGACCCGCGCAACTTTGTCTGCGCGTTTAAATTAAACCGTTTACGCAGCGTACGCTCTTAAAAGGAATAATTTTTCCCCGTTTTTGCAACATTTTTCTTTGTTACTCCGCTCCTATTAGTCGTAGCGTGATGTTATATAGCCTATAGCCTTTCTCGATAAATGGATTATCCAACACGAAAATATTTTTTCAATTCGAATCAGTAGTTCCTGAGATTAGCGCGTTTCAACAAACAAACTCTTCAGCTTTATAATATTAGTATAGATTATAATATTAGTATAGATTAAGTATAGATTGTAATGTAAATAAATTAATATCATCACGAGTGCCTTACGGCGCCCGAGACCGCCTAGAGTCTAGGCGGTCTCGGCGCCCTACATATGTCCCGGGCGAGTCTACATCGAACAAGTAGCAAGCTCGTCGCGATGTTTGGATAGACTCAATAACCCATCTTTACTATACAGTTTCACAAGTTGAATAGTGATACTGGGACCGACAGCTTAATGTGCTTAAAATAAAGGCTTTAACAATGCGGTCTGTTCGGTAATGATAGAAAACGCGTATTTTTTTATATTCCTTTTAAATTTGTATTTGTTTTGTATAAGATTATAATAAATGTTTTTGTGTCATAATTATTGGATGCTATTTTGGTTTTTGTTATTCTAAGATGATTGTTAATTTGATTATATTCTATATGTATCCCTAATAAAAATTTAATGAATAATAATAAATAAAACATAATGTTTAAAAAATCATTTCAAGAAGACATTGTGTATCATATTTGTAAACGTGCCTGGATAACTCCAGTTCCTTGATTCGGTGGGATGTACCGCTGACTTATACAATAGTTTTGTTAGAAGTAATTTAAAATTCGCTTGCTCAATTCGGTAACCATTTTAAAATCCACATTAATAAATTGGAGTGAATATATGTATAAGTATTCTGGAGGCTCTAGACTCTAGACTACTGTAACAGGACTGGCTACTTTCATAAAAGGTTTGGTTTAATATCTTTAGAACTCATTCTTAGAAAATGCATTTTTTTTATTAAAAGCATGTATTTAGAGAGCACAAATAAAAATAAAAAATTGCCACAACCTTAAAACCCTTCTCAAACTTATCACCACACAACCGAAACAAAATAAAGTTGGCGAGTGTGGAGCATTTAATTCTTCAAAAATGTTTCTACAAAAACTTTGCATATTTAGAACACATAAATAAAAATAAAAAACCACTTACTACCTTAAAAAATACATAAAGTTATTTTTTTTATCTTATGCAGTAAAACAGCAGTTCGTGAGTAAGCCAATAATCAATATCCCATTAAAACATTATCCCATGCGTATTTCGTATTGTTATTGTCATCAGTCATTGCGCATGATACGAATACGAAATGAATTGGTTGTTTCCCGAGTTGAGACAGATAGACCAAAAGGCAAATACTTACTAAATATAGGCTTGGATTATATATATAAAAGTATAAATGGATAGTAGATAGATGGACCATAGCCTTCAGTACTATAAAGAGTCCTAGCCAGTTTATTTTGGGTTATGATTGGTGATGCAGGTTGGCAATTGAAAGGGTTGGAGTAGAGATAACCCACATTAAAACCGAAACATGACTAGGTCACTTGACGGTTTTTCATCTGTATGGGCGGTGGTAACAAGTCCGCTCGGTCGGTGGTGACTTGAAATAAACGTTTAGTATAATAATATATATATACTTTACCTCATCTGTGGATTACGGTACGGGTTGCACACATGTCTACATAATGTTATTGAAATACCTTATATATTTAAGTTCCTATGTGCAATTTATTTATTTATTTATTTTAAATTCTTTATTGCACAACATTGTACATAGGCGAGCTTAATGCCTTAGGTATTTTCTACCAGCTAACCTTTGAGAGAGTGAAATATGCTTAGGGTGCGGAACTTTCGATAGAAGGATATGCATATAATTTGAACAATGATGCATAACAATACTTAAACAACTATTGCAATTGTTTTTCTTCCTTAATAAAATAAATAAACTGTGTTAAAATTTGTGCGCCTATTTAAGCAATATTACTGTATACTGCTACGATATCTTTTCGAGGCGGTCTTTGATTCCTTTTAACACAGTAAACGTGCTTTCTATCTTTTCTGCCTCATCGTTGCTTTCCATCTGGAAAATAAATAAAAAGAAATATATTATAGAAAAATAAGTAAGTCGATTAATTATATAATTTAAAAGTACTTAATAATGAATAAATACTTATAAATAAGTAAATAATGCAAACATTTACACAATTACATAAAAAACGATTATATAAAAAAAAAATATTATACTTCAAATTATTTATTTTTAATAGATAAAAGTAATCAATAATTAATCACTTAGTCTGGGGCATGAGAAGATCTTTATATCTGCTAATTTTTCATTATATGGACGCACCACACTTCTGAGAAGAGCTCGCTCACCCGGCGTTCGTGCGGAACCTCCGTTACCAAAAGCCGGTGGTGGCCTCACGTGGTAATTTGTTAGGGATTTTATAAGACAGTTTATGGGTAAGGTACATGCAGTCACACCTGCGGTTGTAGATTCCATGTAAGAACATTGCATCCAACAGTTCACGCCTAAGGAGTAATTGTTTAATAAATCGTTATATGTAGTTCAACTTGATCAACATATTTTACATAATATCAACACGCACGGGTGCCTTACGGCGCTCGAGACCGCCTAGACGGCTTCCGGGTACCCAGCGCAGAGGTTTTTTTAATCCCACCTCGTCACAACCAATGGTATGAATCTACACCGAACAAGTGGCTGGATAGACTCAATAACCCATCTATAAACAGTTTCACAAGTTGGTATAGTAAAACTGGGACCGACAGCTTAACGTGCTCTCCGAGGTACTATAGTGGTGTTGTTAAACAAATGTACAACAATTTTTAGATTAAAAACCCATTGGTACACCGGGGTTTGAACCAGGGACCTAATTGTTTTTAAGTCTAACCAACTCGGCCACCACGTATATTAAGAGGGAATTAAAATGAATGATTTAATGGTTTATTTTGTTAAATCTAGTAAATAGATATAGTGCACAGCCTGCAGCTGATAAATCGGGTGTGTGATTCAACCAGCCACTCACGCGCCACCGATCTTCATCTCAGTACAACCCATTGGTACCTCTACCAGTAAATATGGCACTAAATATATAATATGGTACACTGGACAAAATTAATTGTTGATAGTTTTCGTTCCTCTTTCCTTGCTTAGCCTGTACTTCCAAAAAAATTGTGCCAGTGTTTTAGTGCCGCCGACTTTTTCTTTGTTTTTTTAATAACAAAAGAGTCAGGTAGACGCAAAGATGGTCATTTATATTGCCTAGCTATCCGTTTAGTAAAGTTTAGTTATACTCGAACCGTTGACAGAGAAACAGTTCCTGACAATATGGTTACATTTTTGAATTGTGATTGTGAAGGGTCAGGTGTAGAAAGAGCGCAAGACAAGTGTAATAACTAAAATAGCAACCACGCGCGTTGCGTCTGCGCACTCTAAAACCGCAAATAATACTTAGTGCTTGCCGAAGATATAATAGTGCTCAACTTCCTAAATAAAACCTCATTGTGTGAAGGGTGACTACGCCGATCAGCTTCAAGTCTCTACGTCAACAAACTTCAATTCCCGCATCAGGTACGAATATTTTACCCTACAATTTATATTGGCGTTTATTTTTGAGGATTCCCCGATTTTTTAGAAAATTCTGATTATAAATGCTTGTGACCTATACTGCAATCATGATCCCATTTATAAATGACATTTAAATATGTACTGCAGTAATAGGTACTTAGACTGTACATAATATACTAATCAGTGATACAAAAACGCAACCACTAGTCTACGGTGACAGCCTCCTTAGACTAGTGGCTGCGCTTTTGGCGTTGTATCCGGAGGTCGTGGATTCAATTCCCATCCATGGCAAAAAAAATATTAATACGTTATTTCTGTACAGTTTGTCATGGTCTGGGAGTTTTAAAAATATAATATGTATTATACCGTTGCTTCTGGTACACATAGTACAAGCCTATAGCTTAGTTTGTGACCAGAGCAATATGTGTACTTAGTCCTATATATTATTATTATTAGTTAATAATTAGGTCTAAAAGATCTTGTGCTCAGGGGTCAAGGGTCTCACGTCCCTCTGCTTGTTTCTTTGAGAACTTGTATTTAAAATCTATTTGTCCTTCCTTTTCTTGCGTTTGGATTGGCTTCTGATTCCGAATAGCAAACATGGTGGAATTATGGAATTTTAAGCTCAAGCCCAAACCGTGCTTCTTTATTACTCTATTATAAATAGTGTATAACTATTACATACTTAATTTTTACCGCCATTTTCACCCTAGTCGAAAATAATTATTCCGTTTTCACCCGAATTCCAATGTACAGTCATTGTCAAAAGTAGTATTTCCCAATATTTGTCTTGCGGTCTTGGTTTGATTTTTGACTTACTGAGTATAACAACAACCTTCTAAGCAGCTTTTTACGTGGTTTTAGTTCTCTAAACTCTCTCAAACCGAAGATTTAACAGCAGTTTCACACATTTTAGTTGGTATTAAACTAAAGTGTGAAAAAGCAGTTTTTTTTAAAGTTGATAAAATGGATCAGTAAAACATCCTGTAAACCGTTATAAATTAAGGCTTAGTCTTGGTCTTACTTTGGAAAAAACTAGTCAAAAGTAACACGGCTTACCTTTCTTGGTCTGATTTTTGACTTACTAAATACAGATAGACGAGATCCTCAAAAAAAACATTATTGATTTTACTATTTTCATTTTCAGACAATAGAAAACATAAAAATAGCAGTCTAATGGCAAAAGATAATATAGGTAAAACAAAACAACATGCCGGGCGCACAAAAGGACAGATCAGGTAAAAAAAGCCAAAAAACCTAATTTCCGGGAACATCTAATTGTTCTATTGCTATCGAGTAATCTTAAGAGGGATTAACTGGCTACCTGAAACAAGTGTTCATACATTAACAGCTTGCAACTACGTATTACGTATTAGAAACTATTGACCGTATGATTAAAGAAGTTATTTTTCCCATTTAAGAGCGATTTGTTTTTTTCGAAGGAGTTTCTCGATGAGAAAATAAACGAGTCTGAATGCATTAAATTAGACATGAGTGTACCTTAAGTTATATTTAAATGTCCAGAATTCAAAGTAGTAGGTATGTACGTATAAATAAATATATTAAATAATATTTAGCTAGTTAACTGGATTTATAATAAAACTACGTAAACCTATTTATAGGTGCCTGTTTTCATATTTAAATAAAACTTTCTTGTACTTAATTTTTAATGTGTTAAAATAAATGGCCAAGTTCGAGCCATAAATGATTTTCAGTATCAATTATTATTGAATAAGGAATACTTTTTAAGGTGAAAATGGAAAGTACATGTTTCGGGTAAACTTTGCGGGTGAATACGGAATAATTCATCGGAAAGGATCACCGATTATGGGACGTTAACGCTTAAACTAAATTCTTCAGTGAATCAACTGGTTTTTCTTCATTGTTGATGTGCATGGCAAAGAAGTGGTTCCCCATAGAAGTCTTTACCCGGACAAAAAACGATTTAGCCGAATTAACTTTGATTGTCATTGATGATAGACAAAAGACTCGTCGTGCGATTTGACATACATTTTCGACAAAGTCCGGGAAGAGCTTTTACGTATTACTATTACGTATTACAACAAGCGTAGACGAGATATCACTTATTACATAGATGATTAAAAGGCGGCCCCAACCTAGTGGTCAGGGCTTTATAGGAACGTTTCCAAATGAAATCGCCTATCTATACCATCACGGGTGCCTTTTTTGGCTCCTGAGAACCATTTAAACGGCCTCAGGGTACCCATCGGAGGGATTAACCCGTCCTCATTTCGCCGATGGTATTCGGAGGCAACACCTAACAAGTGGCGAGCTTGTTGCAGTGTTTATGATGAAATAGCCTCGTTGTATAAAGCGGTCACCCATCCCAGGCCGGCCTTGTTGTCATCTGCTTAACCTTGTTATCTGCATCAGTTGCGCGGTGACTTGACCACTAGGCTGGGGCCGCTTTTTTATATATTTTATTTTGTTCAAAAATATCTGCCCTAAGTGAACATGTTGAGTTATCCATCAAACATATTTAGCAAGCAGCCCCAGTAGCAGGTGCCCTAGATTATCGTTAGTTGTTAAATTCTCATGCTCTCAACATGAGTACTTGACATACATGTCCACTCGATATTCGAATGAAACTGAACTCCACTGAAGACTGTCATCTTCAGTGGAGATCTGTCACTTTCGATACGATAACATGGAACTTACTTAACTTTATGGCACAGTCCTTGACGCTCCCTCCCCCACCGCATCCTCGAATACTACCATTATATTTACATCCATTTCGATTAAAAAGGTGAAATTTTTATATTACATATTATAATAACATGGCCTCTTTTTGTTTGTATTGATTTTAAGGGGTGTCACATATTAGACTAAGGCTGTGTTACGTAATAAAAAATATTCACGGACTGAGTAACCTAATCAACTCTGGACATATATATACTGAAGCCTAAATAAAATCTAAGGCCTTGTTACAAATCATAGCCAGAGGCATGCAACAAGTGTTCTCGGAACGCTGGCCGCGACAACTGACATCAGATAGTTTATCAAAATTTTTGTTATTTCCTTAATATTACCTCGCAATAAACAGAATGTTACATACATTGTCTGCTGCGGCTATAAGAATAATTTTGTAACGAACTTAGTATTTATTTTGCACGGGTGGTTAATGTTGCTCATCATTACCCTACCTAGCTGTTGGGTGTTATTAGTTCATTCATAATACGCAGGACAGTAATGTCCATCGACCGACGCTGCTCTATGCCTTTCAATAAATTTCGCAATTGCTTTTTAATTCACATATTAATATTATACTTAATTATTTTCAGGAATCACCGGTACCCGCCCACAATGATGTCCCAGAGACATTGTTTAATGTGGACCACACGACCAGTAGTGATTCGGCTTACCGGCGAGATTACGGTAAAAAACATATAAGTAGGACGACGGAAACCATCACGACAGAAACCATCACGCCGTGAATATAAGCTGAAACCAGAGGGAGATTAAAAAAAAACGTAGATACGAAGAATGGAAGCCCCAACACGTAGCACCTGTTCGTAGACCAGATGACAATTTAAAGCCAGAAGGTGAATTTACTACTCGAAGAACAAATATGGAAACCTGTTGAACGTCAGCCCGTTATTAAACCAGTGGAACATTTAAAACCTGAAGGTGACTTTGAGAAACGTCGGCCTGAAGATGGAAGCCTGGTCATAGAATACCCGTAAACAAGCTCGAAAATAACCTAAAACCAGAGGGAGATTTAAAAAAGAAAACCTGAAGAATGGAGACCTTTCGTACTGACGCTCTGTCACCAGAAGATAATTTAAAACCCGAAGGCGAGTTCACCATGCGAAAGCCATAACAATGGTCTCCGGCTGAGAGATCGGAACAAAAGAAACCAAAAGATAATCTGAGGCCTGAGGGAGAATTTGAAAGGCCCATACAAGAAGATTGGCGTCCAGCTCAAAAGCAGACACCCATGAGACTTGAAGACAATCTTAAGCCAGAGGGGAATATTACAAAACCTCAACATGATGATTGGCGACCATCCGAGAGGCAAACCACGAGATACTGAAGGCGATTTTGCGATCACGAGGATTCGCGCCTAGCTGAGAAACAGACACCCAAGAAACCTCAATATAATTTAGGCCCCTAAAAGGAGATTTTGATAGACCTACACAAGCAGGAAGGTTGGCACCCTGCTTAAAGTCAAACTCCAAAAAAAACCCAGGATAATATTTAAACCAGAAGGAGATTTTGAAAAACTTCGTCATGAACATTGGCAGCCAGCTGAAAAATAGTCTCCGATTAAACTACATAATAATCCTGAAGGTGAATTTGAAAAACCTAGACATGAAAACTGACGCCCAGAGGAAAGACAGACACCTAAGAATCCCCAAGACAATCTTAAGCTTGAAAGAGAAACAACCGGAAAAATTCCAGCCTGCTGAAGGACCTATGATAAAGAAACCTGAAGATAATTTGTATCCTGAAGGTGATTTTACATTAAGATAAATTGAAGATATTAATACAGTGACTGGAGTTCGTGCCGAAATAGTGCGACATACTGATAATTTGATAATGGAAGGAGAGTTCCATGGTAAGTTTGCCGGTTGAGTTTTTGTATTTTATTAAGTGTTTATTCAATCTATACCTAACTATGTTTAGATTTTATTGAATACTAGGGGAGAAAAAGGGTCCATGACTAAAAACTAAAATAATATAAAATTTAATCTAAGGTTGTAATTAATTCCGTCTATTTACGTCCGTTATTGGTCATGTCAATCTCATGATGATGAATACTCAGATTAAGGCACCTGCAACAATTATGCAGCAGTATTACAAAGGATTTCTAAATGTGATGCGTTTTATAAGCCTCACTGAAATCTTAGTATATTGGAATTCTTGGACAGTTTTATAAATAAAATCTCCTGTACCAGTAAAATGGAAGAAGAAATCTTAGCAAATGATGGGTGTTCTACTATACTATGGTTATTGAAAGTGTATACTTTTTTTCTTTGAGCAAATATCCACCTTCTAACCCAAAATCAGAACTAGGAACTGCTAGGATAATGTACATTTTTACTTAATTCTATGGTATAAACATATTCAAACATAAACCTGATGAATACAGTAAAGTTATTAAAAAATGTCAAGAAATCACCAATCTCATGACGATGAATACTCAGATTAAGGCACCTGCAACAATTCATGATACTTTGTAAAAATTGCCAATGTGGATGTTGATAAAATCGTACCACTGAATAACAAAGATACCTATATAAAATACGCCACAGACTATTACAGTAAGTAATTATCGCAAAAATATTTGACACTTTGGTTTAAAATGGTCGAATTGGAAGGTCCTAAATCTACAAGTAAAACAAGTTCATTGAAGGCATTAATTCTTAAGGCCTGGTGGGAGCGATGGACTGATATTTAATGGGGAATCAACACGAAGATTTTAAACCTAGAGGGTTAAGTGGATACTTGTATACTTTAGCTGACTGCATTTTGCAACAAGCTATGGTAGGATGTGGAGCCAATCAATTAATAATATCTTATTTAAAACATTCTCTCGCCGATCACTTAGTGTCCTATGCAGTAGAAAAAAGGATTACAAAATTTGATGCGTTTCATAAGCCTCGCTGTTTTCTTAGATTATTGGAATTCTTAGACATTTTTTTTAAATAACCAGTAAAATGGAAGAAGATGTCTTAACAAATGTTGTGTGTTCTACTATACTGTGTTATTAAACATGTATTATTTTTCTTTCAGCAAATATTCATCTTCTAACCCAAACCACAGCCAGGAACTGCAAGAAAAATGTACATTGTTACTTAATTCAATGGTATAAATAGATTTTCTTCTTGCTAGTTTTTATTTGGTGAAACAGAGTAATCCTGATGAATACAGTAAATTTATGAAAAAATGTCAAGAAATCATCAATCTCATGATGATGAATACTCACATTAAGGCAGCTGCTATAATTCATAAGACTTTGCAAAAAAATGAAAATATGGATGTTGACAAAATTGCACCGTTAAATAACAAGGATGAGTCTTAAACACACTGTATGCATGCTCTTAATGTTCAATATTAAGGTTAATGTTCTCACAAATCCTATTGCGGACGCTCCATATGTTGTCAATCAATTCCTTATGATTAAAAAACTGAAAGGATTTTCCTTGTCTCGACTGTACTGAGAACTTATAAGATAAAGCATCTTTAATTTCTCTTAACGATGCAGCATTTACATTCTTAAGAATGCCAGATATAGTTCATTCTATTCACAACACATGCGGAACAGCCAATAAGGATAGTGACTATTTTTTAGAGTTGGTTAAAGCATTTGATTATTTATTACAGTCAGGACCGCTCCTAGATATTTAGATTCTAAATGGTCTTGTAATTGCATAATTTCATTACTTGAAAGTTTAGCCAAAATGTCTGTTTTATCAGAAAATCATTTAGCTTATTTTTCCCAATTGAGAGACAGCAAAGACATAAAACTTTAAAAATTTTAACCTACTGGACTTCAAGGCTCATAAAATAAAATGATATGTTTGATATATCATTTCTCTATTGCTCAAGATTATGGAGTTGAAGCAGTCTTAGAGGAAAATGGAGATTTATTTTTTGAAAAAGAGTTTATGACTAAGGGTGAATGGTTGTTAAGGACTGTCACAAATCTTCAGAATTGATTCTTGAAAGGTGTAAGACACAAGTAGTAGATATTTTTATCCATCATTTGAGTGCACCTGATTTCAACTTTAAAATACAAACCTTACGATTTTGGTATAAATATGGCCGGTGTCATTAATGAAATATTATATGGAAGTAATATATTAAGAGAATGTTGGATTCATTGAGACAAAATATGGCTTCATTAGCTGAATGTGCTACTGCTTGGCTCTGTGGCTACATGTCCAATGTTCATGAAGATGCTTTTATTGAAGCAATAAACATGGTTGAACAATTTCTAGCACAATTAAGTGAAGTTGAACAAACTCAAATATCAGTTCAGTGTGCGAGCCATGGTTATGTCACAAATAATTCGTAAAATGCAATATAATCATCTACAAGCAGTTCCAAAGCCTAAATGTTATTATTCTGCATTTCATAATATTACATCTAAATAACCTATTCTGAAACAATTACAATAGGTATGGGATGATGTTAAAACCAGAGGGTATCTTCAAATAGATTGATGCGTGACTTGCTTCGTAATGGAGGATATCTAACTTAGTTAGAGAAACTTAAAAATATCGTTATCAAGAAGATTTGGATTTGTTGACATTATTTTCGCCATGTTTCATTTAGACATTGAAAAATTTACAGAAGCATTATTACTTCAAGTATTACCTCAGTATTTATATAATACTAAATTGGGTGAAATTGATTAAACCTCAATCCGCTATTAGCTAGCTAACTAACACTTTATTGTATTTAGGGTTGCTTTGGAACATAACAACAATTGTCCTAAAGCCATCTTCTAACCAAAACCAGATCCAGAAACTGCTAGAAAAATGTTCTTCTTGTTAGTTATTATTTGGCGAAACATAAACAATCCTGATGAATACAGTAAAGTTATGAAAATATGTCAAAAATCACCAATATCATGATGATAAATATTCAGATTAAGGAAGCTGTAAGAATTAATGAGACTTTGTAAAAAAATGACAATATGGATGTTGACAAAATTGCACCACTGAATAACAAAGATATATAAAATACGCCACAGACTATTTCTGTTCTTGCTAGTTTTTATTTGGCGAAACAGAATGATCCTGATGAATATAGTAAATTTATAAAAAAATATCAAAAAATCAATAATATCTTGATGATGAATACTCAGATTAAGGCAGCTGCAAAAATTCCTGAGAAATTGCAAAAAAATGGTAGTATGGATGTTGACAAAATTGCACCATTAAATACCAAAGTTAAGACTATAACACACTGTATGCAGGACACTCCATATGTTGTCAATCAATTCCTTACGATTCAGAAACTGAAAAGATTTTCCTTGTCTCGACCATACTGTGAACTTATAAGATAAGGCATCTTCAATTTCTCTTAATGATCTAGCATCGTACAGATGCTTCAAAACATGCACTGTGGACCGCATTTACATTCTTAAGAATACCATATATAATTCATTCTATTCACAACAAATGCGGAACAGCCAATAAAGATGGTGACTATTCTATAGAGTTGGTTGAAGCATTTGATTATTTATTACAGTCAGGAGCGCTCCTGATATTTAGATTTTAAGTGCTCATGTAATTGCATAATCTTATTATTTGAAAGTTTATTCAAAATGTCTGTTTTATCAGAAAATCAGTTTGCTTATTTTGCCCAAAAGCGAGACCAAAGTCTTAAGACTTAAAAATTTTACCAAATGGACTTCAAGGCTCAGTCGCTAACTACATCACTAGAGCGGAACCAATACAAGCTGGGATTTTAAAAACAATGAATGGTGATTTTTATAAGACTCAAGAAACATTGTATAATATGTTATGTCAAATAAGACACATTTTAGCAGTTGATATTGTAGAAGGAAAACTGAAATTATTTGTATCCAGGTTGATATAATTGAACGAATTTGCATTAAATAATGCTAGCCAGAAAGGTGCATCACAAAATAAAAATTTATATGTTTGATATATCATTTCTCATATTCTGCTCAATTGTCCTTGATTATGGAGTTGAAGCTGTGTACCAACTGATATTAAGAGGATGTTGGATTCATTGAGATCGAAAATGGCTTCATTAGCTGTATGTGCTACTGCTCTGTGCTTACATGACCAGTGTTCATCAAGATTATTTTATAAAACCAATAAACATGGTACCATTAATTTCTAGCACCATTAAGTGATGTTGAACAATCTCAAATAGATAAGTTCAGTGGGCGAGCCATGTTTATGTCACAAATAATTCGTAAAATGCAATATAAAATTCATCCACAAGCAGTTCCAAAGCCTAAATATTATTATTCTGCATTTCATAATATTACATCTAAATAACCCATTCTGAAACAATTACAAGAGGTATGGGATGATGTTAATACCAGAGGGTATCTTCACATAGATTCCACTCTTTTGATGCGTGACTTGCTTCATGCTGTAGGACCTGTATGGTTTGTAGCTTACTTAGTTATAGAAACTTTAAAATATCGTTATCAAGAAGATTTGGATTTGTTGGCATTATTTTCGCCATTTTTCATTAAGACATTGAAAAATGTATAGAAGCATTATTACTTCAAGTATTAGTACCTCAGTATTTATACAATACTAAATTGGGTGAAGAGTTGATTGAACCTCAATCTGCTATATTAGCTAAACTAACACTTTATTGTATTTATGCTGCTTTGGAACGTAACAACAATAGCCCTAAAGCTAATATATATAGGAAAAGATGTCATGACGAACCTGAAGTTTAGGATTCAATGTGTTGTTCCACTAAGTTAAGAAGACGAAATGACAATACAGCTGAAAATACGATGTATCGTAACTATTTTCAATTGCATTCTTCAGGAGTAGGATTAAAGGAATATTTGCAGAATGCATTGGAACTTTGTATAAAATATTTTCGCAATTGGCTGCCAGAAATGGTAATGTTTTCCAATTTTTACTTTAACTGTAGTGTTTAAGTAGTTCTACAGAAGTTGCCTAATGAACTAGTACCTACTTTAATAAAGGCATTACCGGATATGTATAGTATTGGATTAATTTTATGATTGTATGATCTTTCTGGTCCTCAAGGAAGAAAAGAAACTTAGGAATTTAAGTCTTTTAAGAATTATGCAATGGAAGCCTTGGTGATTTTGAAAATAGAAAACCTGAAAAATAGACCTTTATACTGACGCTCTGTCACCAGAGGATAATTTAAAACCAACAAACATTTTTTGTTATTGAAAGTGTATCATTTTTCTTTGAGCAAATATCCATCTTCTAACCCAATCCAGAGCCAGGAACAGCTAGAAAAATGTTCTTTTTGCTTTATTTGGCTAAACAGAATGATCCTAATGAATACAGTAAAGTTATGAAAAAATATCACCAATCTCCACTACATTTTTACTTAATTCTATGGTACAAACAAATGTTCTTCTTACTTGTTTTTATTTGGCGAAACAGAATGATCCTGATGAATATAGTAAAGTTAAAAAAATATTTCAAAAATTACCAATCTCATGATGATAAATACTCAGATTAAGGCAGGTGCAATAATTCATGAGACTTTGTAAAAAAATTGCAATATGGATGTTGACAAAAGTGCACCACTGAATAAAAAAGATATATAAAATACGCCACAGACTTTTTGACCATTTTGGTTTAAAATGGTCAAAATGGAAGGTTCTAAAACTATAAGTAATACCAGTTCATTGAATGCATTCATTCTTAAGGCCTGGCAGGAGCGATTGACAGATATTTAATGGGGAATCAACACGAAGACTAGAAACCTAGAGGGGTAAGTGTATACTTGTATAATTTAGCTGACTGGATTTTGCAACAAGCTATGGTAGGATGTGGAGCCAATAAACTAAAAATGTCTTGTTTAAAACATTCTCTCGCCGCTCACTTAGTGTCCTATGCAGTAGTGTTACAAAGGATTTCAAAATTTGATGCATTTTATAAGCCTCGCTGTATTCTTAGCTTATTGGAATTCTTAGACTGTGTTTTAAATAACATAACCTGTACCAGTAAAATGGAAGAGGATGTCTTAGCAAATGCTGTATGTTCTACTATACTGTGGTTATTGAAAATGTATTATTTTTATTTTAACAAATATTTATCTTCTAACCTAAACCAGGGCCAGGAACTGCTAGAAAAATGTACATTGTTACTTAATTCTATGGTATAAACAGATTTTCTTCTTGATAGTTTTTATATGGCGAAACAGGATGATCCTGATGAATATAGTAAATTTATTTAAAAAAATATCAAAAAATCAACAATATCTTGATGATGAATACTCTGATTAAGGCAGGTGCGACAATTCATGAGAATTTGCAAAAAAATGATAATATGGATGTTGACAAAATTGCACCATTAAATACCAAAGTTGAGTCTATAACACACTGTATGCAGGATACTCCATATGTTGTCAATCAATTCCTTACGATTCAAAAACTGAAAGGATTTTTCTTGTCTCGACTAAATTTTGTGAACTTATAAGATAAGGCATCTTTAATTTCTCTTAACGATGCTAACGATGAAGCATCTGTAGCTTCAAAATATGCACTGTGGACTGCATTTACATTCTTAAGAATACCAGATATAATTCATTCTATTTACAACACATGCGGAACAGCCAATAAGGATGGTGACTATTCTATAGAGTTCGTTGAAGCATTTGATTATTTATTACAGTCAGGAGCGCTCCTAGATATTTAGATGTTAAGTGCTCTTGTAATTGCATAATCTTATTATTTGAAAGTTTAGTCAATATGTCTGTTTTATCAGAAAATCATTTAGCTTATTTTGCCCAAAAGCGAGACCAAAGACATAAGACTTAAAAATTTTAACCACCTGGACGTCAAGGCTTCGTCGCTAACTACATCACTAGAGCAGAACCAATACAAGCTGGGATTTTAAAAACAATGAATGGTAATTTTTATAAGACACAAGAACATTGTATAATATGTTATGTCAAATAGGAACCGCTATAGACACATTTTAGCAGTTGATATTGTAGAAGGAAAACTGAAATTATTTGTATCCAGGTTGATATAATTGAATGAATTTGCATTAAATAATGCTAGCGAGAAAGGTGCACCACAAAATAAAATTTATATGTTTGATATATCATTTCTCATACTCTGCTCTATTGTCCTTGATTATGGAGACTGTCTTAGAGGAAAATGGAGATTCATTTTTTGGAAATGGTGAACCCATTAGGGTTGTTAAGGGATGTCACAAACTTCCAGATTGATCCTTAAAAGGTGTGAGACACAAGTAGCAGATATTTTTATCCATCATTTGAGTGAGCCTGATTTCGACTTTAAAATTAAAAACCTCACTATTTATACAAATGAGGCCAGAGCCATTAAAGAAATATTATATGATTGGGAGCAGGCCAGTCTTGTACCAACTGATATTAAGAGGATGTTGGATTCATTGAGATCGAAAATGGCTTCATTAGCTGTATGTGCTACTGCTCTGTGCTTGCATGACCAGTGTTTATCAAGATTATTTTATTAAACTAATAAACATGGTAAATTAATTTCTAGCACCATTAAGTGATGTTAAACAATCTCAAATAGATAAGTTCAGTGAGCGAGCTATGTTTATGTCACAAGTAATTCGTAAAATGCAATATGAAACTTATCCACAAGCAGTTCCAAAGCAAATTTAATTAAGCAATGTTATTCTGCATTTTATAATATTACATCTAAAGAACCTATTCTGTAACAATTATAAGATGTATGGGATGATGTTAATACCAGAGGGTATCTCCACATAGATACCACTCTTTTGATGCGTGATTTGCTTCATACTGGAGGACCTGTATGGTTTGAATCTAACTTAGTTAGAAAAACTTTAAAATATCGTTATCTAGAAGATTTAAATAGTCTGTTGACATTGTTTTGGACATGTTTCATTTAAAAATAGAAAAATGTACAAAGGCATTATTACTTCAAGTATTACCTTAGTATTTATACAATGCTGAAGAAAATTGAGTGAAGAGTTGATTGAACCTCAATCTGCTATATTATCTGAACTAACAGTTTATTGTACGAGTATTTATGTTACTTTGGACAGTAACAACAATAGCCCTAAAGCTAATTTCATCCAGGTAAAGACGTCATGACGAGCCTGAAGATTACGATTGAATGTGTTCTTCCACTAAAATTAGCAGACAAAATGACATACACCTGAAATTGCCATGTACTATTCTCAATTGTTTTCTTCAGGAGTAAAGGATTTTTTTACAAAATGCATTAGATATTTTGTATATAACATTTTTACAATTGGCTGCTAGAAATGTTAATGTGATTCTACAGACTCATTTTATTTTCCAATTTTTACTTTATGTAGTGCAATGTGGTGATGAGAGGTCACAAGTGAACTACTTGCCTAATGAACTAGTGCCTACTTAGATAAAGTCATTACCGGATATGTTTAGCGGACTTGTCTTACAAATATAAGGAGAATTTATTGACTTAAAACAAAAAGTGATTATACAATAGTTAAAGTAGAAAGGACAGCAATAGTAAAACATCAAGCAAGACAATTTAAAATGAAATAAAAAAAAAACAAAGGAAAAATGGAAATTACAAGGTCTTCTGATATGTATCGAGTTGAGTTGTTATAGGTCAGCGTGGCAAACTGCAAGACGTGAGGATAATTTAACAATCGAAGATGTATTTGAGGACCATATACATACGACGCAACGGCTACAATGAAACAAAATGAGAAATTTCGGCAATAATTTATAATCCAAATAATTTAAAATTAGAAGGTCCTTCTGAACCATTATACAATACTCATACAGTGAATAGTCAGAAAACTTTAAATCTAAACCTGACACTGATCATTAAACTAGACTTAAATGGGAATGAAGTAAGATGTAATTCGTCCTAAAGAAAATTTGCATCCTGAGGGTGATTTTTCTACTAGGCCGAAAAATATTTGGCAACCTGGGGAAATTCCGCCTCAAGTAAGACAAAAAAACCATCTAGGCTCGAATTGGATGGACCTTATCAACAATCAGTTACGAGTCATTCAGTAAATAGTCAAAGAATTGAAAACTATAAATTGATCGTCCTATAGACAATTTACATTCTGTGGGCGGTTTCGTCACTCGACCAGAAACTACATGGCAACCTGGTGAAACACCACCTCAAGTCAGACCTAAAGATAATTTGAAAACAGGCGGACAATTTGACAGGCCGTCGGGACCTAAATGGACTAAAGTTAAAAGGCTTTATGTAGTCAACATAAACATAATTTAGTCGTCCTTCATTGGTGGAGGAGTTCCTTCTGAGAAAAATGTATAAATAAAACCTAAAGATAATATTTTTGTAAATTCGTCATCAACACAGCATAGTTTAAAATACTAAATTAAATTCTTAAGAGAAATCTCAAGAATCTTCACAAGAATCTTCACAAAAAATATATCTAAACAATATAATATTAAATCTGAGGATAGTAGTAGAGAATTTTATGTAAAATCAGAAGCACGATCTTATAGGATTTTTTCCAAATCAAATCAGAATGAACGATCTGAAAAAATAGAAAGAGTTCAGAGAGAAGTTCGTCATGGATCAACATCTAATTTTGTATTGGGAGGAGGAACTAGTTTTCGACTTTAGTTTATTTATATTATGTAAGTTCACTACTTATATAAATTTATTTATGATAGTGAACTACTTACATAATATAAATTATTAAAACTAAAAATTTAATAATTCATTTTTATTTATTTTATTTTATTCAGGAAACAGTCGTTTATTACAAAATGTATAAAATGTACCTATATAATTATAGGATATTAAATCCTTATGTTCCCTAAATTAATTCTATATATTACATTTGTTCTACAATTTATACAACTTTTTACCTTATTTTCTATTTAATGTAATTTAACTTAAATAACAGTATACAGTAATTAAAATGTATAAGTAGACCTATAGAATATAAGTCTGTAATTAAAGAAATAAAAAGGTAATAATAAAAAACTTAATACCAAAAAATAAAGACTAAACTATGAGACTAACAATTTTTTTATCAGTACATAATAATATGCATTTGGGACTTATTCATTTTATACTTGAAATTTAGTTTCAAAATAGTTCATTATGTATTAGCACCAAATGATGTCTTACTCGGTGACATTGAGAAAAGGATATTTTTTCGACTAGTTCTCTCACTTCTGCAGGGAGGAAACTTTATGTAAAAGTGTGGGGGTCCACATTTATTTATTTTATTCCTTTATAATATTTTAACTTTTTGGATATAGATAAGCTGTGTCATAAATAAAAAAATAAATAAAAAATATCAATGTTGTTTTATTTTTAGCTACCTTTAATAAATATACACCACAAACATATAGGTTTAATATAGAATGGACAGCAAGGTAACACTCACATTTACTTAACTATTCCTCTGGCTCACCTTGACAATAGGTACTAGACCTTGATGCCATATTATTACAGCTTGGTGCCAGGCCAGGCTAAACCCGAACAGCCGGGCGATCATACGCACAACGCTAAGCTAAAATTTAATCGATATGATGTAATTCTGACAAACTAAGACTAATGCAAACCTGGTGACATTAAAAAATTACGGAAAACTATGTAATTTTGATTTAAGTTTAGCTTAACGTTGTACGGCATAATAGACCTACAGTCAGTCTTTCATCCACCAAAGCGGAGAATTGTCGACTTGGTTCGTACAAACGTAGTGCACGGCCGAAGTCCTATTAGCTGTTTACGAAACATCTCTCAAAAGTAAAAAAAAAGTCTTCTTCTTCTTCTTTTATTAGTGGCCTCTACGCCGTGTAGGCGTAATTTTGCCAATATCAAGAGCGGCGGTTGCGGGTAGATTTATAAAGATTTACAAAGTGAAAGTGGGCGACATGACCGTATTTCATACGGTCATGTCGCCATACGTCGCCTACGGTATAGTCTTGCCAATATCAAGTGAAGGATGAAAAAGAAATCGACAGTAAAATGGGTACCGCCACTTTACTGAAGATTGTGGGATTATTTGAGATAACACAAACATTGAGATCACTGCGTAAATGCTACACTTCTCACACTTAATATTACTATACGAATGATTATTCTACAAAATTAATACACTTTTGCACAATAATATTCAATAAAATTAAATTTGAAAAATATAATATAGACACGCGTCTACAGTGTTTGGGCTACCCTCAAAGAATCCAAAAAAAAAAAAAAAGTCATAAGTGTGAAAAACTTAAACATTAAAACCATACTTTTCGTGTTATCGCCAAACTCCTCTTTGGCGGCGTTCCAGTTGGGTGTTATTTTTGCCCAAAACGCCACTAAATATCGTACATTGAATGTTTTCCATTATCTTATTATTTTGGAATTGTAATAAAACAAGCAATGTATTAAGTTTGGTGGCGTTTTGGCCGAAAATGTTGGATGCACACTTTATGTTGCAATAATGGCCGCCATTACATTATTGTAGCATGAGTTTGTGTTCTTCCTCACTTGACACTGGCAGAAGAATCGTACTTGTATACTAGGATTATTGGTCCATACAAGCCAGTATGATTTTTTTTTTCTCAATTCATTAGGCTCATTTATTTACCAGAATATGATGTAAATTAAAAAAACATAATACTTAAAAAAACTAAATTAAAAATAAAATCTAATTACAAAATAAAACCTATAAATTTCCTCCAAATCGCTGTCCATGGGCATGATGCCTAAGATGTTGGCAGCATTTCCTCGCTGAATAGCAAGGCTGATTCTTTGCAGGAAAAAGCTGCCAGTCCTCGGGTCGCCTAAAACGTCAACCAACCTTGGAGTAAGTTCTTTATAGAACTCCAAGGAACTAGTATGATTGTGTTACTTACTTATAAACTCTCACCGTACAAAATTCAATACTACTTGTCACTGGCAGAACTATTGTTTTATAACCATAACATACTATCACGGGTGCCTTTTTTGGCTCCCAAGAACCGTTTAAACGGCCTCAGGGTACCTAGCGGAGGTACCCTGGAGGGATTAACCTGCTTGTCGATGTCGCCGATAATAACCACCAATAAAAAAAATACTTCTATGAAAAATGCCCTATAATTAGTAGTTAATATAATATAATAATAATATAATAATATGTAATACAAATTACACATATTGCTCTGGTCACAAACTAAGCTCTAGGCTTGTACTATGTGTACCAGTAGCAACGATATAATACATATTATATTTTATAAACACCCAGACCATGACAAACTGTACAGAAAAAACGTACTAATATTTTTTTGCCATGGGTGGGAATCGAACCCACGACCCCCGGATACAACGCCAAAGGCGCAACCACTAGTCTACGGAGGCTGTAATAAAGAAAGATTAAACGGACTAAACATTAAAATTCTTAAAAATATTTGTACTGATAATGAATGATGTTTTCTAGTCCTGACCCGCTGATTATTTTAATACTGTTATTATTTTCCTGAAATAAATATATTTGTATTTGCCGCCTTACTGCATTATAATTAAAATCGAACTATAGGCACCAAAAAAATAATAGTACAAGTACTATTATAGGTAGTGTTTTAAAGTATTATCCAAACTAGGATGAGAATAGATCATTTGAATTAAAGGTTGACGCATCTCTTGTGACTCAACTATAAGTGTTTTAGGTTCGCTAGTTGAGTCAATTGGTAGGACTAGTTTCCTTTTGCGGCTATTTATAAATATCGGCCCTGGTGAAAACAACAATGGGGACTCGGAATTGGCGTAAATAAATTTGCATTACCAATATTATTTCTTTTGAGTTAGAAATAGTATTTAGAAGATTATTGGAATCCCACGTATTTCTAATTTATTTTTATTTTATGTGAATTACACTGATGTTTTCTGATATTATTTTTTAATAATATTATTAGAATATGGGTATAAGATAAAATTCTTCTAATTCCAATTTTTTTTTATTTCGTATTGTTTTACTTTTTATTGGAGCACAGCATATGACTTTGCATCTTCCTGTTGGTTAGCAGGCCTACAAAGTCCATAATTGTGGTCCATCCACATCCAAGTTATATCTTTAGTTATAACTTGGATGTGATTAGTTAACAAACATTTTTTGTTATTGAAAGTGTATAATTTTTATTTGAGCTAATATCCATCTTCTAACCAAAACCAGAGCCAGAAACTGCTAGAAAAATGTTCTTCTTGTTAGTTTTTATTTGGTGAAACATGAACAATCCTGATGAATACAGTAAGTTATGAAAAAATGTCAAAAATCACCAATATCATGATGATAAATATTCAGATTAAGGAAGCTGCAAGAATTAATGAGACTTTGTAAAAAAATGGCAATATGGATGTTGACAAAATTGCACCACTGAATAACAAAGATATATAAGATATATAAAATACGCCACAGACTATTTCTGTTCTTGCTAGTTTTTATTTGGCGAAACAGAATGATCCTGATAAATATAGTAAATTTATAAAAAAATATCAAAAAATCAACAATATCTTGATGATGAATACTCAGATTAAGGCAGCTGCAAAAATTCCTGAGAAATTGCAAAAAATTGGTAGTATGGATGTTGACAAAATTGCACCATTAAATACCAAAGTTGAGACTATAACACACTGTATGCAGGACACTCCATATGTTGTCAATCAATTCCTTACGATTCAAAAACTGAAAGGATTTTCCTTGTCTCGACCATACTGTGAACTTATAAGATAAGGCATCTTCAATTTCTCTTAATGATCTAGCATCGTACAGATGCTTCAAAACATGCACTGTAGACCGCATTTACATTCTTAAGAATACCAGATATAATTCATTCTATTTATTAGATATAATTCATTATATTTAGATGTTAAGTGCTCTTTTGCATAATTGCATAATCTTATTATTTGAAAGTTTATTCAAAATGTCTGTTTTATCAGAAAATCATTTAGCTTATTTTGCCCAAAAGCGAGACCAAAGACATAAGACTTAAAAATTTAACCAACTGGACTTCAAGGCTCAGTCGCTAACTACATCACTAGAGCAGAACCAATACAAGCTGGGATTTTAAAAACAATGAATGGTGATTTTTATAAGACTCAAGAAACATTGTATAATATGTTATGTCAAATAGGAACCGCTAAGACACATTTTAGCAGTTGATATTGTAGAAGGAAAACTGAAATTATTTGTATCCAGGTTGATATAATTGAATGAATTTGCATTAAATAATGCTAGCGAGAAAGGTGCATCACAAAATAAAAATGTATATGTTTGATATATCATTTCTCATATTCTGCTCAATTGTCCTTGATTATGAAGTTGAAGCTGTCTTAGAGGAAAATGGAGATTCATTTTTTGAAAATGGGTTCATTAGGGTTGTTAAGGGCTGCACAAACTTTCAGAATTGATCCTTGAAAGGTGTGAGACACAAGTAGCAGATATTTTTATCCAACATTTGAGTGAGCCTGATTTTGACTTTAAAACTAAAAAATTAAAAACCTCACGATTTACTCAAATGTGGCCGGAGTCATTAAAGAAATATTATATGCTTGGGAGCAGGCCAGTCTTGTACCAACTGATATTAAGAGGATGTTGGATTCATTTAGATCGAAAATGGCTTCATTAGCTGTATGTGCTACTGTTCTGTGCTTACATGACCAGTGTTCATCAACATTATTTTATAAAACCAATAAACATGGTACCATTAATTTCTAGCACCATTAAGTGATGTTGAACAATCTCAAATAGATAAGTTCAGTGAGCGAGCCATGTTTATGTCACAAATAATTCGTAAAATGCAATATGAAATTCATCCACAAGCAGTTCCAAAGCCTAAATATTATTATTCTGCATTTCATAATATTACATCTAAATAACCCATTCTGAAACAATTACAAGAGGTATCGGATGATGTTAATCATCAAAATGATAGTGGAATCTATGTGAAGATACCAGAGGGTATCTTCACATAGATTCCACTCTTTTGATGCGTGACTTGCTTCATGCTGGAGGACCTGTATGGTTTGTAGCTTACTTAGTTATAGAAACTTTAAAATATCGTTATCAAGAAGATTTGGATTTGTTGGCATTATTTTCGCCATTTTTAATTAAGCCATTAAAAAAATGTATAGAAGCATTATTACTTCAAGCATTAGTACCTCAGTATTTATACAATACTAAATTGGGTGAAGAGTTGATTGAACCTTAATCTGCTATATTAGCTAAACTAACACTTTATTGTATTTATGCTGCTTTGGAACGTAACAACAATAGCCCTAAAGTTAATACATATAGGAAAAGATGTCATGGCGAACCTGAAGTTTAGGATTCAATGTGTTGTTCCACTAAGTTTAGAAGACGAAATGACAATACAGCTGAAAATACGATGTATCGTAACTATTTTCAATTGCATTCTTCAGGAGTAGGATTAAAGGAATATTTGCAGAATGCATTGGAACTTTGTATATAATATTTTCGCAATTGGCTGCCAGAAATGGTAATGTAACTCGACAGACTCGTTTTATTTTCCAATTTTTACTTTAACTGTAGTGTTTAAGTAGTTTTACAGAAGTTGCCTAATGAACTAGTACCTACTTTAATAAAGGAATTACCGGATATGTATAGCATTGGATTAATTTTATAATTGTATGATCTTTCTGGTCCTCAAGGAAGAAAAGAAACTTAGGGATTTAAGTCTTTTAAGAAATATGCAATGGAAGCCTTGGTGATTTTGAAAATAGAAAACCTGTAAAATAGACCTTTATACTGACGCTCTGTCACCAGAGGATAATTTAAAACCAACAAACATTTTTTGTTATTGAAAGTGTATCATTTTTCTTTGAGCAAATATCTATCTTCTAACCCAATCCAGAGCCAGGAACTGCTAGAAAAATGTTCTTCTTGCTTTATTTGGCTAAACAGAATGATCCTAATGAATACAGTAAAGTTATGAAAAAATATCACCAATCTCAACTACATTTTTACTTAATTCTATGGTACAAACAAATGTTCTTCTTACTAGTTTTTATTTGGCGAAACAGAATGATCCTGATGAATATAGTAAAGTTATGAAAAAATTACCAAAATTACCAATTTCATGATGATAAATACTCAGATTAAGGCAGGTGCAATAATTCATGAGACATAGTACCACTGAATAAAAAAGATATATAAAATACGCCACAGACTTGAAATTTTGGTTTAAAATGGTCAAAATGGAAGGTTCTAAAACTATAAGTAATACAAGTTCATTGAATGCATTCATTCTTAAGGCCTGGCAGGAGCGATTGACAGATATTTAATGAGGAATCAACACGAAGACTAGAAACCTAGAGGGGTAAGTGTATACTTGTATAATTTAGCTGACTGCATTTTGCAACAAGCTATGGTAGGATGTGGAGCCAGTAAACTAAAAATGTCTTGTTTAAAACATTCTCACGCCGCTCACTTAGTGTCCTATGCAGTAGTGTTACAAAGGATTTCAAAATTTGATGCATTTTATAAGCCTCGCTGTATTCTTAGCTTATTGGAATTCATAGACTGTGTTTTAAATAACATAACCTGTACCAGTAAAATGGAAGAGGATGTCTTAGCAAATGCTGTATGTTCTACTATACTGTGGTTATTGAAAATGTATTATTTTTATTTTAACAAATATTCATCTTCTAACCTAAACCAGGGCCAGGACCTGCTAGAAAAATGTATTGTTACTTAATTCTATGGTATAAACAGATTTTCTTCTTGATAGTTTTTATTTGGCGAAACAGGATGATCCTGTTGAATATAGTAAATTTATAAAAAAAATATTTAAAAATCAACAATATCTTCATGATAAATACTCAGATTAAGGCAGCTGCAACAATTCATGAGAATTTGCAAAAAATTGATAATATGGATGTTGACAAAATTGCACCATTAAATACCAAAGTTGAGTCTATAACACACTGTATGCAGGACACTCTATATGTTGTCAATCAATTCCTTACGATTCAAAAACTGAAAGGATTTTTCTTGTCTCGACTAAATTTTGTGAACTTATAAGATAAGGCATCTTTAATTTCTCTTAACGATGTTAGTACAGATGCTTCAAAATATGCACTGTGGACTGCATTTACATTCTTAAGAATACCAGATATATTCACAACACATGCGGAACAGCCAATAAGATGGTGACTATTCTATAGAGTTGGTTGAAGCATTTGATTATTTATTACAGTCAGGAGCGTTTTTAGATATTTAGATGTTAAGTGCTCTTGTAATTGCATAATCTTATTATTTGAAAGTTTAGTCAATATGTCTGTTTTATCAGAAAATCATTTTGCTTATTTTGCCCAAAAGCGAGACCAAAGACATAAGACTTAAACATTTTAACCAACTGGACTTCAAGGCTCAGTCGCTAACTACATCACTAGAGCAGAACCAATACAAGCTGGGATTTTAAAAACAATGAATGGTAATTTTTATAAGACTCAAGAAACATTGTATAATATGTTATGTCAAATAGGAACAGCTATAGACAAATTTTAGCAGTTGATATTGTAGAAGGAAAACTGAAATTATTTGTATCCAGGTTGATATAATTGAATGAATTTGCATTAAATAATGCTAGCGAGAAAGGTGCATCACAAAATAAAATGTATATGTTTGATATATCATTTCTCATACTCTGCTTATTGTCCTTAATTATGGAGGTTGTCTTAGAGGAAAATGGAGAATCATTTTTTGAAAATGGGTTCATTAGGGTTGTTAAGGGCTGCACAAACTTTCAGAATTGATCCTTGAAAGGTGTGAGACACAAGTAGCAGATATTTTTATCCATCATTTGAGTGAGCCTGATTTCGACTTTAAAACTAGAAAATTAAAAACCTCACTATTTATACAAATGTGGCCAGAGCCATTAAAGAAATATTATATGCTTGGGAGCAGGCCAGTCTTGTACCAACTGATATTAAGAGGATGTTGGATTCAATGAGATCGAAAATGGCTTCATTAGCTGTATGTGCTACTGCTCTGTGCTTACATGACCAGTGTTTATCAAGATTATTTTATTAAACTAATAAACATGGTACATTAATTTCTAGCACCATTAAGTGATGTTAAACAATCTCAAATAGATAAGTTCAGTGAGCGAGCCATGTTTATGTCACAAGTAATTCGTAAAATGCAATATGAAATTTATCCACAAGCAGTTCCAAAGCAAATTTAATTAAGCAATGTTATTCTGCATTTTATAATATTACATCTAAAGAACCTATTCTGTAACAATTATAAGATGTATGGGATGATGTTAATACCAGAGGGTATCTCCACATAGATACCACTCTTTTGATGCGTGACTTGCTTCATACTGGAGGACCTGTATGGTTTGAATCTAACTTAGTTAGAAAAACTTTAAAATATCGTTATCTAGAAGATTTAAATAGTCTGTTGACATTGTTTTGGACATGTTTCATTTAAAAATAGAAAAATGTACAGAGGCATTATTACTTCAAGTATTACCTTAGTATTTATACAATGCTGAAGAAAATTGAGTGAAGAGTTGATTGAACCTCAATCTGCTATATTATCTGAACTAACAGTTTATTGTATTTATGTTACTTTGGACAATAACAACAATAGCCCTAAAGCTAATTTCATCCAGGTAAAGACGTCATGACGAGCCTGAAGATTACGATTGAATGTGTTCTTCCACTAAAATTAGCAGACAAAATGACATACACCTGATGTATCCTAACTATTCTTAATTGTTTTCTTCAGGAGTAGGAGTAAAGGATTTTTTACAGAATGCATTGGATATTTTGTATATAACATTTTTGCAATTGGCTGCTAGAAATGTTAATGTGACTCTACAGACTCATTTTATTTTCCAATTTTTACTTTATGTAGTGCAATGTGGTGATGATAGGTCACAAGTAGTTCTCCAGAAGTTGCCTAATGAACTAGTGCCTACTTAGATAAAGTTAAAACCGGATATGTTTAGCGGACTTGTCTTACAAATATAAGGATAATTCATTGACTTAAAACAAAAAGTGATTATACAACAGTTAAAGTAGAAAGGACAGCAATAGTAAAACATCAAGACAATTTAAAATGAAATAAAAAAGAAATTCAAAGGAAAAATGGAAATTACAAGGATATGATATGTATCGAGTTGAGTTGTTATAGGTCAGCGTGGCAAACTGCAAGACGTGAGGATAATTTAACAATCGAAAATGTATTTGAGGACCATATACATACGACGCAACGGCTACAATGAAACAAAATGAGAAATTTCGGCAATAATTTATAATCCAAATAATTTAAAATTAGAAGGTCCTTCTGAACCATCATACAATACTCATACAGTGAATAGTCAGAAAACTATAAATCTAAATCTGACACTGATCATTAAACTAGACTTAAATGGGAGTAAAGTAAGATGTAATTCGTCCTAAAGAAAATTTGCATCCCGAGGGTGATTTTTCTACTAGGCCGAAAAATATTTGGCAACCTGGGGAAATTCCGCCTCAAGTAAGACAAAAAAACCATCTAGGCTCGAATTGGATGGACCTTATCAACAATCAGTTACGAGTCATTCAGTAAATAGTCAAAGAATTGAAAACTATAAATCCAAAAGTAAACTATAAATTGATCATCAACTAGAATGCAATCGAAAACTATTGAAAAATCAAATATAATTCGTCCTATAGACAATTTACATCCTGTGGGCGGTTTCGTCACTCGACCAGAAACTACATGGCAACCTGGTGAAACACCACCTCAAGTCAGACCTAAAGATAATTTGAAAACAGGCGGACAATTTGACAGGCCGTCGGGACCTAAATGGATTAAAGTTAAAAGGCTTTATGTAGTCAACATAAACATAATTTAGTCGTCCTTCATTGGTGGAAGAGTTCCTTCTGAGAAAAATGTATAAATAAAACCTAAAGATAATATTTTTGTAAATTCGTCATCAACACAGCATAGTTTAAAATACTAAATTAAATTCTTTAGAGAAATCTCTAGAATCTTCACAAAATATATATCTAAACAATATAATATTAAATCTGAGGATAGTAGTAGAGAATTTTATGTAAAATCAGAAGCACAATATTATAGGATTTTTTCCAAATCATATCAGAATGAACGATCTGAAAAAATAGAAAGAGTTCAGAGAGAAGTTCGTCATGGATCAACATCTAATTTTGTATTGGGAGGAGGAACTAGTTTTCGACTTTAGTTTATTTATATTATGTAAGTTCACTACTTATATAAATTTATTTATGTTAGTGAACTACTTACATAATATAAATTATTAAACCTAAAAATTTAATAATTCATTATTATTTATTTTATTTTATTCAGGAAACAGTCGTTTATTACAAAATGTATAAAATGTACCTATATAATTATAAGATATTAAATCCTTATGTTCCCTAAATTAATTCTATATTTTACATTTGTTCTACAATTTATACAACTTTTTACCTTATTTTCTATTTAATGTAATTTAACTTAAATAACAGTATACAGTAATTAAAATATATAAGTAGACCTATAGAATATAAGCCTGTAATTAAAAAAATAAAAAATGAATACCAAGAAATAAAACTATGAGACTAACAATTTTTTTATCAGTGACCCTAGTGTGAGTTTTCTAACTATTACTTTGCTTTTGAGTTAACTAAAATTTGTATGGGAAATAGTTCAGCGCTCCAAGCGGAAATTTCGAGAACTAGAAACGCGGTCGTGTGATTGGTCAAAATGTTAACGCGGTAGTATAGTTAACGCGAAAGTAAACGTTAAAAAAACTCACACTAGGGTCACAGTACATAATAATATGAATTTGGGACTTATTCATTTTATACTTGAAATTTAGTTTCAAAATAGTTCATTATGTATTAGCACCAAATTATGTCTTACTCGGTGAAATTGAGAAAAGGATATTTTTTCGAATAGTTCTCTCACTTCTGCAGGGAGGAAACTTTATGTAAAAGTGTGGGGGTCCAATTTTTTTTATTTTATTCCTTTATAATATTTTAACTTTTTGGATATAGTTATTATTGTACTAAATAAGCTGCGTCATAAATAAAAAACAAATTAAAAAATTTCAATGTTGTTTTATTTTTAGCTACCTTTAATAAATATACACCACAAACATATAGGTTTAATATAGAGTGGACAGCAAGGTAACACTCACATTTACTTAACTATTTCTCTGGCTCACCTTGACAATAGGTACTAGACCTTGATGCCATATTATTATAGCTTGGTGCCAGGCCAGGCTAAACCCGAACAGCCGGGCGATCATACGCACAACGCTAAGCTAAAATTTAATCGATATGATGTAATTCTGACAAACTAAGACTAATGCAAACCTGGTGACATTAAACAATTACGGAAAACTGCGCAATTTTGATTTAAGTTTAGCTTAACGTTGTACGGCATAATAGACCTACAGTCAGTCTATCATCCACCAAAGCTGAGAATTGTCGACTTGGTTCGTACAAACGTAGTGCACGGCCGAAGTCCTATTAGCTGTTTACGAAACATCTCTTAAAAGTAAAAAAAAGTCTTCTTCTTCTTGTTGTTTTATTAGTGGCCTCTACGCCGTGTAGGCGTAATTTTGCCAATATCAAGGGCGGTGGTTGCGGGTAGATTTATAAAGATTTACAAAGTAAAAGTGGGATAATAGGGTAGAAAGGAACCGGGAAAGGACTAGGGTAGAAAAAGGAATGGCGACATGACCGTATGAAACCATACGGTATAGTCTTGCCAATATCAAGTGAAGGATGAAAAAGAAATCGACAGTAAAATGGGTACCGCCACTTTACTGAAGATTGTGGGATTATTTGAGATAACACAAACATTGAGATCACTGCGTAAATGCTACACTTCTCACACTTAATATTACTATACGAATGATTATTCTACAAAATTAGTACACTTTTGCACAATAATATTCAATAAAATTAAATTTGAAAAATATAATACGCGTCTAGAGTGTTCGGGCTACCCTCAAAGAATTCAAAAAAAAAAAAAAAGTCATAAGTGTGAAAAACTTAAACATTAAAACCATACTTTTCGTGTTATCGCCAAACTCCTCTTTGGCGGCGTTCCAGTTGGGTGTTATTTTTGCCCAAAACGCCACTAAATATCGTACATTGAATGTTTTCCATTATCTTATTATTTTGGAATTGTAATAAAACAAGCAATGTATTAAGTTTGGTGGCGTTTTGGCCGAAAATGTTGGATGCACACTTTATGTTGCAATAATGGCCGCCATTACATTATTGTAGCATGAGTTTGTGTTCTTCCTCACTTGACACTGGCAGAAGAATCGTACTTGTATACTAGGATTATTGGTCCATACAAGCCAGTATGACTTTTTTTTTCTCAATTCATTAGGCTCATTTATTTACCAGAATATGATGTAAATTAAAAAAACATAATACTTAAAAAAACTAAATTAAAAATAAAATCTAACTACAAAATAAAACCTATAAATTATAAATTTCCTCCAAATCGCTGTCCATGGGCTTGGTGCCTAAGATGTTGGCAGCATTTCCTCGCTGAATAGCAAGGCTGATTCTTTGCAAGAAAAAGCTGCCTGCCCTCGGGTCGCCTAAAACGTCAACCAACCTTGGAGCAAGTTCTTTATAGAACTCCAAGGAACTAGTATGATTGTGTAGCTACTTACTTATAAACTCTCACCGTACAGTACTACTTGTCACTGGCAGAACTATTGTTTTATAACCATAACATACCATAATGGGTGCCTTTTTTGGCTTTCAAGAACCGTTTAAACGGCCTCAGGGTACCTAGCGGAGGTACCCTGGAGGGATTAACCTGCTTGTCGATGTCGCCGATAATAACCACCAATAAAAAAAAATCTTCTATGAAAAATGCCCTATAATTAGTAGTTTATTTTATCTTATTAATTTTTGGGGCTGACATCAGTCAGGACACTTCGACCCAGTGGGATCTTTTGTGTATTTCCCAGTCCTTTTCCCCTCACTCGTCCTTCCCATCCTCGAATATGCTGCAGACATATTTGAGGACGTCCTCGAGTTTGAGGAGCCTGTAGCTTTCCGGTTCCGGGTAAGCCTGTTGTAGGTATTTTAATCTATGTGTGGCCCTTGCATCGCACTGGCACAGTAGATGCTGCATTGATTCTAGCTCATCAGAGCAAAATCTGCATCTGGGATCGTCTCTAACTCCTATTGTATGTAGATGTTTATATGTCGTGTAATGTTCCGAGAAGATTCCCACCAGTAGCCCTATTTGTGTTTTGTTAAACTTCCAGATCTTATCTAGACCAATTGCCTTTGTACCAATGAATTTCTTGCAGTGTGTTAGGCCTTGTTGAGTTAACCACCAAGTTGTATGTTTCTCATTGGCAAACTCCTTTGTGCATTGTTTATTGTTTTACTAGGTATGCCAATAAATGGTTCAGGTCCCATAAAAGGGGTTTCTGATCCCTTTCTAGCCAGTTCGTCTGCCCTTTCATTTCCCTCGATTCCCGTATGCCCCGGAACCCAGGCTAGTCTCACCCTGTTGTTTCTACTGATTTTATTCAACAGTTTAACGCAGTTCAAGACCAGACCAGATTTCGTCTCATATGAACTCAGCGTTTTAAGTGCCGCTTGGCTATCGCTGAGAATGTTGATAGTTTCTCCGTGAGAATTCCTATCTAGGATCTCCTTTACACATACAATTATTGCGTACAGCTCCGCTTGAAAAACTGTAGGGTAATGGCCCATGCTTACAAGAATATCGTAACCTTTGGTATGTATTCCTGCACCCGTTCCTGATATCATCTTTGATCCATCAGTAAACCAGTTTTAACAATTACTGTTCAGTTTAGAGCCATCTTTCCATTCCTCCCGTAACGGAAAGTATATATTATAGTTCCTTTTGAATATTCGAACAGTAGAAATGTTGTCAGCACACATTTCTAGAATCCTATCGAGATTTTTATTAGTATCCATTTTTGTGTGAACAGTTTGAGGCATATTTGGAAACCACTCGTCACTAATTTGTAGACGATAGAGTGATTTCCTAGCTTCTATCTCTATTAACACGTGTAGAGGTTTCAGATTTAGTATAACCTCCATTGCTGCCGTCGGTGTTGTTCTAAAGGCGCCTGATATGGACATACATGCCAGTCGTTGTAATCGTTGTAAGTTCGTGGCCACCATACAATGCTTCCATACATGAGCATTGGTGCCACTATGGTATCGTATATCCACCTCATCACTGTTGGCTTTAATGCCCATGTTCTGCCATATGCCGATCGACACATAGCAAAGACTCTTATTAAGAAACATAATGAACTATTTTGAAACTAAATTTCAAGTATAAAATGAATAAGTCCCAAATTCATATTATTATGTACTGTGACCCTAGTGTGAGTTTTTTTAACGTTTACTTTCGCGTTAACTATACTACCGCGTTAACATTTTGACCAATCACACGACCGCGTTTCTAGTTCTCAAAATTTCCGCTTGGAGCGCTGAACTATTTCCCATACAAATTTTAGTTAACTCAAAAGCAAAGTAATAGTTAGAAAACTCACACTAGGGTCACTGATAAAAAAATTGTTAGTCTCATAGTTTTATTTCTTGGTATTCATTTTTTATTTTTTTAATTACAGGCTTATATTCTATAGGTCTACTTATATATTTTAATTACTGTATACTGTTATTTAAGTTAAATTACATTAAATAGAAAATAAGGTAAAAAGTTGTATAAATTGTAGAACAAATGTAAAATATAGAATTAATTTAGGGAACATAAGGATTTAATATCTTATAATTATATAGGTACATTTTATACATTTTGTAATAAACGACTGTTTCCTGAATAAAATAAAATAAATAATAATGAATTATTAAATTTTTAGGTTTAATAATTTATATTATGTAAGTAGTTCACTAACATAAATAAATTTATATAAGTAGTGAACTTACATAATATAAATAAACTAAAGTCGAAAACTAGTTCCTCCTCCCAATACAAAATTAGAATGTACTATCCTATTGTGTATCTTCGTGGAGTGGAACAGCAAAATCATCGCTCCTACAACTGGAGAGGGCTCAGAGAGCGGTTCTAAAGGTCGGTTTTTGTCTTCCTTTCAGGTATCCGACTACCTTACTTTATAGCTCCTGCAAAGTCCTAACAGTCAGACAATTATTTATAATAGATTGTGTCTTAAAAATGCACTCATTAATAGAACACAATCACTGCTTTATATATCTTGTAGGAGAAGAAAAGATATAGTATGTCCTAACGCCAAATTTAAAACTACTTTTTCCCAACGTTTCTTTTGCTTTCTAGGTGGGTTCCTTTATAATAAACTAAATAGAATATTATCTATCTATTCGCTTTCTACAATTCGTTGTAAGACTAAAGTGTCCGAATGGCTGTTTGAGCTAAACTATACTGACACTGAAGAACTTTTAATATACTTTAAATAAAACTAAATTCTCCTCCTCTTTTATTATATACATCTAAACTTAAATACATACATACGAATTTCGCACATTTTCTCTCATACCCTAACATTGCTACACACATTCTACCACAATTAAGCACACACGCTCTCACAACATGCACACACATATGCACACACACATACACACACACATACTTACGAACATGGCTATTTTATTTTATTTTTTTATTTTGTCTTTTATTTATTTTTTGTTATGTATTTTTAATGTTATGTATGTTAATTACAATGTAAGTACACATCTGTAATGTACTCATAATTATTTGTAATTGTATATCATCAGTATAAATTGTTAATAAGGTTGGGATCCTGGAGACCTGAGACACAGGCTTTGTGCCTAATTCAGGCTCCAGTCTCACAAACTTTGTTTTAAATGATGTTGTGAATTATCAATAAGTATTTTTTTTGTGAGAAATAAATGAATTATTATTATTATTATTAAAATGTGGAATGCTCTATCTGGGGCTCTAGAGAAAAAGCAGGCGAGGCGACATGTCGCGTCGCCTTCAATCAAAACTGTATAGACTTTGGCAGGTGACAGCGTACCTCACGCCTACTGTCACTGTCAAAATACATACGTTTTTGACTGAGGCGACGCGACATGTCGCCTCGCCTGATTTTTCTCTAGAGCCCCTGCTCGCGTGTTTCCTTCTTCCTATAATCTCGAGTCCTTTAAACGAAGCGTGTATAGGCATCTTAAGCCGGCATAATAGGTGCAATCAACGGTTACGTATATCGTAATTGTTGGTTGCATTTGTTCTTGGACCTTCATACTGCTTTCCATCAGGTAGATGTGAGGTCACATGCCGAGCTCTCATAAAAAAGTTAAATTAATAAAAAATTTAGCAAATATCAGATATATTACAATTTATATTAAGCTGCATGTCTAAATTCCCATAGTGGGTCTTGGAGCGTATACAATTTTTGAACAACATTTTTTTATTTTATTTTTTTACTGGAGCACGACATGTGACTTTGTATTTACCTGGTGGTGAGCAGACCTACAAAGTCCATGAATGGGGTCAATTAATAATTGTTTTTAAACAACATTGATCGCTTCCACTATGCCGGCTAAAGATACGAATACGAAATGGGCGGCGACAAAGACGAATTGCATTACGAGTATATTTTAATATACTTGCTGCTTATCGTCAATTTAACCACCCATTTCGTAACCGCACCCTGAAAGAAGACTACCACCTCGACAGGAAATCGATGCAGTAATCTCCTAAAAACCGGTGAACCCACAGATTAAAACCGAAACATGACTAGGTCATTTGACGGTGATAACGAGATCGGTCGGTCGGCCTAACGAAGTTATAGGGACCTTTGGTAAATATCTAGGAGGGACCTAGATACCAAATACCTTACCAAAAATATTTCAAAGTAGACAATCATTATTTTGCGAAGTTTTTTAAGTGAATAAATATTTCGAAATAAATTGATTAGGTATTGTTTTAATTTTCCGAAAAGGATATTTATATAATAGGATATTTAAATAGGTGGTGGCCTATAGTTGGTTAGACCTTGGACTTAAAACGCTTAGGTCCCTGGTTCGAAGCCCGGTGTGTACCAATGAGTTTTTAATTTAAAAATTTATGTACATTTGTTTGACAACACCACTATAGTGCCTCGGAGAGCACGTTAAGCTGTCGGTCCCGGTTTCACTATACCAACTTGTGAAACTGTTTATAGATGGGTTATTGAGTCTATCCAAAACATCGCGACGAGCTAGCCACTTGTTCGGTGTAGACTCATACCATCGGCTACAACGAGGTGGGATTAAAACCCCTCCGCTGGGTACCCTGGGGCCGTCTAGGCGGTCTCAGGCGCCGTAAGGCACCCGTGATGATATATATATATATATATATATATTTATATAATTATAATTTTTATAAGTAACTATAAGAAGTCATCTTAAAATCAAACGTCTTAATATATAAAGAAAATATTTTGAAAAAAAATAATACCAGGGCTAACCTCTCGAATGTTTATTATCAAATTAGGAAGGTCTAACAAATTCAATAGGAATTGGCGTAAATAAATTTGCATTACCAATATTATATTTTTTTAATTAGAAATAGTATTGAGAAGATTATTGGAATCCCACGTATTATATTTTTTTAATTTTTTTTTTATGTGAACTACACTGATGTTTTCTGATATTATTTTTTATTAATATTATTAGAATATGGGTATAAGATAAAATTCTTCTAATTCCATATTTTTTTATTTCGTATTGTTTTACTTTTTATTGGAGCACAGCATATGACTTCAATCTTCCTGTTGGTTAGCAGGCCTACAAAGTCCATAAATGGGGTCCACAGAGTTATATCAATACATTATTGTTTAACAATATTGATAGCTCTCACTATGCCGGCTAAATTATACGGTTACGAAATGGGCGGCGACAACGACGTATTTGCATTACGATTATAATTTAATATTCTGCTTTATAGTCTATTCAATCGCCCGTTTCGAAATCGCATCATAAAACGAGACTACGACTTTGAAAAGAAATCTATGCAGTAGTCTCTGAAAACCGGTGAATCCACAGACTAAAACCGAAACATGACCACGTCACTTGACGGTTTTGGCATCTGTATGAGCGATGGAAACGAGTCCTATTGGTCAGCTACCATTGATAAATAAAAGCCAACTAAAAAAACAGAAAGCAATAAAATTGACTTTAAAGCTTCGATGAATAATGCCATATATGGAGTAGATGTAAAGGATGGTAAAACGGTTTAAACATTAACATTCTTACAAGAAACATAGAACTAAGAGAGACTTGAAGAGGAAAGTTAGGAAAGACCGAAGCGAAGCGAACTGGAATGCATTCAAGTGTGCAAGGAATCGCGTGAATCAGATGTGTAGGAACGCAAAACGCCAATACATTCATACTTTCATTAGGTCCTCCACCCCCCAAAATACTTGGAAATTTCTACGTACTCTTGGTTTCGGTAAACCTAAATCCGATAGTTTCGTCCCTCCTGATATTAACAGCCTTAATCTATACTTCTCTTCCCCCTCTACTCCTTTAGACCCCGCTAAAAAATCTAATGTCATCTCACAAATAAGATCTGCTTCTGTCCCACTTCAATTTGAACTGCAGCCTGTGACCACAGGTGATGTAAAGAAAATTGTTAAATCTATAACTAGTAAGGCAGTGGGCTTTGATGATATTGGTCGCGCCCTGATTATTCCTATTATTGATATAATTCTCCCTTTTATTACATTAATTATTAGTTCATCTCTCTCTTCAGTACATTTTCCCACTACTTGGAAAAGTGCGCATGTTATTCCGATTCCAAAAAAACTACTCCCACTACTTTTAACGATCTACGACCCATTTATATTCTTCCTTTCTTATCTAAAGTCCTGGAGCACGTTGTTCACAAACAGTTTACTAACTTTTTAAATAGTGCATTAATGCATTATTGAATCTGCGGCAGTCTGGCTTTCGATTGTCTCATAGCACCAGCACTGTTCTTGTAAATTTCACTGATGACATACGCCGTTCTATTGACGAAAAAAAGTTAACACTGCTTGTTCTTCTAGATTTTAGTAATGCCTTCAACTGTGTCGATCATGATATTCTTATCGCTATTTTGCGTTCACTTAATATTTCTCCTACTGCGACACAGTGGTTCAACTCATATCTTCGCGGACGCAGGCAGCGCATTCGGGTGGACAATGTTTTCTCTGATTGGTGTTTCCTCACTGCTGGCAAGGTGGCGTTTTATCTCCTTTGCTCCTCTCGGTTTTTATTAATGCCATGGTCCAAGTAATTAATTTCAGTTCCTATCATCTGTATGCCGATGACTTGCAACTTTCGCTGCACTTTGATACTTGTGTCATAAATGTTGCCATTACCAGGATTAATCGTGATTTGGAGGCTATTCGGGTTCGCTCGCAAAACCTTGGTATTTTAGTTAATCCTTGTAAGACGCAGGTCATGGTCCTTGGTTCTAAACACATGTTGAGTAGATTGGATGTGGAATCAATCTCTCCATTAGTATTTAATAGCATACCTCTTCCTTTTTGCCAGCATGCTAAGAACCTTGGTTTACATATGACCTGCGATCTTTCTTGGAACTATCACATTTCGGAAGTTAGTAAACGTATTTTCGCCAGCATGCATTCGCTCAAGCGGTCCCAGTACCTCATTCCATTTAAGACAAAGATTATGTTAGTAAATTCACTTCTTTTCCCTATTTTAGACTATGCTGATGTATGTTACTCTGATCTGACTGAACACCTACTCAATAAACTCGACCGCCTTCTTAACTTGTGCATACGCTTTGTTTTCGGCTTGCGCAAATATGACCATGTATCTATTTACCGCAAACAGTTAAGATGGCTTAATATACGATCACATAGATCAGTGCACATGCTTTCTTTCCTTTATAACATCCTCTATAATCCTAATACCTGTCATGTTAAGTTTTGTTGTAGGTACTTATTCCAATTTTGTACCAATAACAAGCGGTAAAATTAAACTATTATACTTAATTAATTATGTTTTAAGCTCGGATACTCCGCCAGCAAGAGCAAGGACCATTGAGTTCAAGGATCCGTGTCTTCTTGGCTGATTGTGGATTTACAAAAACAGCTGGGTTATCCTTAAAAGCGTATAATTAACAACGATTATGTTTAGAACTTATTAACTAAAAAATAGGTAAAATATAACAAAAGAAAAAGGTAAAAATAACAAAAACAAGAGTTGGCCAACTGAGTTACCTAATATTAATGAGAGTGGTTAGTACGTACTTAGTAGTGCCAGTCTAGGCATTCTCGTTGGGTACCTGGTCTTGCGATGCTGGTGGTGGTGAAGATGACGACGTAGTGCGGTAGATCGAATCGACCCGGCGGCGATTCACAACAATTAACAGTATAAGAGATTCATACGTCGGGAATCCAGGCGAGGTAGACGGTAGAAATTCAGCTCCAACTCTGATGAGTCACGTCCACATATTTCGGCGTATTTCTTTAATGTGTCTCGAACTGCAACTTGGTTTAAGCACCTACTCAAATAGCCTAGTTTACACTCTCAAAGTTTGGGAAGTTGACTTAAAATTCCCTAATTAATTACAATTAATTATATCCATAAATGAGCACTGATTCGTTCGACGACCTTCTCCTCCTTACTTTTTTTTTATCTACCTGCGACTTTAAAAAATATTTTTGTTAAATAATTATAAGTTTACATATTAAAAATGTTATGCTATATTTTATTATTATAATTAAGATTTAACTTTACATTATTATTTATACAAATATGAATTCAATTATTTTTTTTAGATAATAGCTCGTTCAAATATCCTTATGGAATCCGCCTGAAAAATAACATGATGCCATAGCTTTTGTTGTAAAACTATTACCTATTGTTATAAAGGCGTTTAACAAATTTAATATAGGATAACCCAGTTGAAAAAAAATGTAGCAATGCTACAATACACCCTTTCTTACAAAAGAGGTTTGCTACATACAAACCGACCAGCCCTCCCAGTTAAAATATAAAAATCTTAATCTAATCGTTTAAAACAAAATATATATATATATATATATATCAATTATGTAGTATGAACGCGCGTCGATAGTTTAATTTATGTTAGTTACAAGTTGGGTTATCTTACGTAGTGTAGTATATATAAATCTAGAAACATTCATTCGTTTAATTTAAAAAATTACGTACAATATTTCCAATTTTATACAAATTTAAGAATATCTTTAATATGATATTTGCCTATACTCTGCGACCCGAGATCTTGCAACTCGTAAACAACGTCTGACAATTTATTAATAACTCTGCACTTTATAAACTTGGGCGCGAGTTTGGCTGAAAAGTATTTTGCGGCATTCGATTGTGTGAAGTTACGACGCCAAACAATGTCATCAACTTTTAGATTAACTTGTCGACGGCGAAGATTATAACGGGTAGCGTTTTTCTTGTATGCCTCGGCTAAGGAGACTGTGACTCTTTCGAAAATATTAGCTAACTCAGATAAGGCAGTAGCGGAATTTTCTCTGTCTCCTACCTGCAACTCGTCCAAACAATTTGGTAAATCTCCTTTTAAAGAGTGGAAGTTTCCATCAGTGATGATATCACGTCCGGTTAATAAAAAATAGGGCGTATAGCCGGTAGCAACATTAACTGTACTGTTTAAGGATAATTGAATTTGTGAAAGAAATTTAGACCAATTCCTTTGGTCTTCATCTACTAAAATGGAGAGGCATATCTGAACCGTTTGGTTGTAACGTTCGACGGTATTTGATTGAGGGGAATAATAGGCATTATAAAAAAATTTCGGTATATTATATTGTTTACAAAATAATTTAAATGTCTTACTCTGAAAGATGGTTGCATTATCGCAAATCAATATACATGGTGTGCCATGTTTAAAAATAATTTCTTGTTCAATGTATGTTGTTACAGTCTTTGTAGTGGCAGTTCTGAGTGGATGTAACCAGCAATATTTACTAAAAACATCAACAATTGATAAAATATAATTATGGCCTGAGTAAGCCTTAACCAGCGGACCTATGATGTCAATTGACAGAGTATGCACGGGTACGCTGACTACTTTGGGATTTGTCATCAGGCCATGTGGTGGAGAATTAGAAAGTTTATACGCCTTACATTTTTCACAACTACCAATAAAATTTATAACGTCGTTATACATGCTTTTCCAAAAATAATGTTGTTTAATTTTGTTATAAGTCTTAAAAATACCAGGGTGGATGGAGTCAAAATTGTCGTGATTTTCCTTAATGCAATAAATTGTCTTTTCTTTTGGCAAGACAATTTTCCATGGATCTATGTTTTGCAAGTTAGTATTTGTTTTACAAAATCTATATAATAAATTGTTAATGATTTGAAAATTTTTAAAATTTTGAGGTTTCGTAGAACAACCTTCATAAACTTTCAAATACCAATCATCACGAGTGTCGTTCACACCTCCCGAATAGGTAATAAGATTAATTGCAGCTCTTGAAAGCGCATCTGGAACAATATTTAATTTTCCCTTTTTTATGGCAAACTTCAAAATTATATTGCGAAATTTGGATGCTCCATCTCGCCAATCTGCCGGTAGGGTTGTTTAGTGATTTTAACCATTTCAGACTCATGTGATCAGTTATAACAGTAAATCTAGTGCCTTCTAAATACGGTCTGAAATGGTTTATGGAATCTACTACGGCCAATAGCTCTCTCTCGGTGGTGCTATAATTGCGTTCTGTTTTGGAAAGTAAACGCGAGTGGAAAGCTACTGGGTGCTCAACGTCGTCAAACGTTTGTGTGAGTACACTACCGATTCCGACGGACGAAGCATCGCAATGCAAAGTAAAGGGAAGTGTAAAGTCTGGGCACGCTAGCACAGGCGCGGAAGTCAAAGCCAATTTTAGAGATTCGAATGCTATTTGTGCTTCAGCATTCCACTCTATTTGGTCCCTACCCTTTCGTTTTCCCAGCAAAGCAGTCATAAGAGCAATAATTGTAGAAAAACGCTCGACAAAGCGTCGATAATAAGAACATAAGCCGATAAAGCCACGTAGTTGTTTGGCTGACGTGGGGACGGGAAAGTTATCTATACATTGTAATTTTTGCGAATCTGTACGTAGACCTTGCGAGTTAATAATATATCCTACATATTTTAACTCTGCTTTACAAAAATCACATTTATCCATATTGACTATAAGTCCGGCATCTTTAAGAGCATACAGAACCTTTGTTAAGACTCTCAAATGCTCGTCAAAAGTATCTGTTGCGATTAAAAGATCGTCCAAATACGTGAACACTCTTTCGCCAAACTGGTGGCTAAAAAGACGATCTACCAATCTTTGAAGTTCAGAGCCGGCGTTGGATAAACCAAACGGCATGCCCTTGAACTCAAATAAACCTCTATTTGGGACGACAAAAGCAGTTTTCTGACATGAAGTGCCATTCCCATCAAAATCGTCATCATCTCTAAGGCAAATTTGCCAATAACTTGACGACAAGTCCAACGACGTCAAATAACGCGCACCTTTGAGATTATCTAAAATAGAGCTAATGTAAGGTATGGGGTACGAGTCTTTGACAGTCACATCGTTGAGCTTCCTAGCATCCAGAGAAAAGCGAAGGGAACCGTCCTTTTTAGCGACCATTACGACAGGATTAGACCAAGGTGACCTGGAGGGTGCGATTACTCCGAGGTCTAACATTTTATCAACCTCATCGTTGAGAGCCTTGAGTTTTACGGGTGAAAGGGGATAATGTCTCTGCTTAATAGGGCCACCATTTGTGGTAATTTTATGTGCCACTAAGTCTGTTTTACCTAATCCCCTTTTTTCAAACGAAATATCTATGAATCTATTTATTATTTTATTCAGACGTGAACTTTGATTATCGTTGAGTTCCTGTCTCGGGATTAATGCTCGAATTTCGTTTATTTCGTTTGAAAGCACATGTGAATCCGTCGTATATTTACTATTACAACTACTTATGTTATGCTATATTTTATTATTATAATTAAGATTTAACTTTACATTATTATTTATACAAATATGAATTCAATTATTTTTTTTAGATAATAGCTCGTTCAAATATCCTTATGGAATCCGCCTGAAAAATAACATGATGCCATAGCTTTTGTTGTAAAACTATTACCTATTGTTATAAAGGCGTTTAACAAATTTAATATAGGATAACCCAGTTGAAAAAAAATGTAGCAATGCTACATACCCCTTCTTACCTAAAATCTCGATTTATTTTCCTCGACGATCGTCCTCTTCGCTCCTCTGTTAATAACCAATTAAAGATCCCGTCGCACATCTCCACCAAATATTCCGATTCTTTTACTGTGTCAGCTGCTCGTCAATGGAATTTGCTTCCTCTGTGTATAAGACAGGCTCCAACCATCGGTGTATTTAAACGTCTACTCACCACTCATTATCTGAATAAGTAACTGCCAATTTTTCCTTTAGCATTTTCTGTTTTGATATGTACTATATGTATTATATTGTATTATTTATATATGTAGTATATTATGTATTGAGTGTATGTTTAAGTATTTACATGTAATATTTAAGTAGTTTATATACTATTCGCTATATGTCTTTTAAATTGTTATTTATTTGTTTTCGCACCCTATGCATAATCTTCCACTCTCTTAAAGGTTAGCTGGTAAAAAATGCCTAAGGCATTAAGTTCGCCTATGTACAATTTTATTTTGTAATTTTTTGCAATAAAGTATTTTAAATAAAAAAAATAAACTATTTGTTGGTCCTGAAAAGGATCTTTTTCGGCTCTAAGAAAGCCGTTCGAAAAAACGTTAGTGTTTTATTAGACATATTTCAATAAAAACACTCCCACTCGCCGTCTTTCTTCTGCTTGACTTTTAGTCGCGGCTCACGCTCTAGCTCATGTTCAAACCAGAGCCAGTCATGAGTGCCGGATGATGATGGGCTCCTGGAGTCACTTGAAAGCGTCCGTGACGATTCTTCGGGCGCAGAAACGGAAGAGGATGGCAAGGGAGATTCCGTAGTGTTTGAAGAATAAATACTACAGGATCCAGATAATGATTGACTAGGATACGAGTATATAGGATTTACGTAAGAAATTGGAGTACTGGTGACTGGTTGAGGGTATTGGGTATGGTTGTTATTATAAATTATAGGAGTGGTTACACTGACACAACACTGGCACTGCACTGGTACAGGTACCGGGTAGGGAACAGGTATATATTCGTAACATGGTACGGGAGGCACGAAGATCACGGGCACCGGGATAAAGTGACAATAAGCCATCATGTTCACTGCTCGAAATGCAATTACACACTGATTATTTTTTGAAATACCAAAAATATTTATTAGGATAGCAGTTATTGGACCGTTATTATATTCATTTAAGTCATCTCTATCCCCCCTTACGGGAGACGGGAAATTGTTACGAGGTCGTGACCTCTTTCAATGACAGCTGTTTGCTACCCGTGACTACGGATAGGTATTTGCGTGACCTTTTTACTGGTCGACAAATTCAAGGGGCTCTGTGGAGAGTCTGTGATGCCGGTCCTTCACGTGAAGCAATCGTGCTAGCTGTCCGAGTCGCTTTCGCTTCCCGAACTGCTATCACTCTCGCTCGTGAGAGGTCCCAGGTCGCGCGCATATCGTCGTTTGGCATATCGTCGTTTGGCATCCGGTGGTCTCGCATGCATAGGCGTCAGGTCCCGAATGTGCGGGTGGCCTGATGCATCTGCACGCGAGAACATACGGGTGGTCAAACGAACGATGAAGTCGTGCAGTGTTTCCATCCGGAGGTCTCGTCGCAACGAGTCATTTCGCATAAAACAGGGTGCGCCCGTTACGGTGCGTAAGGTTTTGTTTTGTTGGGCCTCTAATTGTGCCCTTAGTTTATTCCCACACAACGCGTACCATGCTGGTGCCGCATAGGTGAGAATAGGCCGAACATAAATTTTATAGATGGCCACTTTGGTTTTTAAAGATAGTCCGGATGAAAACACTGGTCGCAGCCGAAAGCGTGCGACCGCCGCTTTAGCTCGCGTCATTGTGACGTGCGGCTTCATTTTGAGTTTGTGGTCAATATTGACTCTGAGGTACATCACAGTTTTGGACCAGTCAACGGGCTGTCCACAAAGCTGGAGCGAGGGCAGGGGGGGGATGGTACGGCCTACTCCCCGGTCCTCTCTGCGGATATATGATCGCCTGGGTCTTTTTAACGTTTACACGTAGGCGCCATTTTGAGAGCCAATCTGGAAGTACTACTACTACTACTTGGTCTGTAGGCTCCGGTTGTTCGGTGGGGCCGAGTTCCGGCTAGGATAGACCCTGTTGCCGGGGCAGGTACTCGGCGGGCGGTAGCCCGCCGGGGACTTGTCGCGGTGTGCACAAGGTCCCCCGCTGAAGACGAGGGGGACCTATGTGGTGGCCGATTTTAAACCCGACTGGGTTTTCCCGGCGCGTTACAGGCGGCAGCGCGCCGGGTTGGGGTATATAGGGTGGGGTAGGGTTTGGGAAATATTCGCCGCCTAGAAGCTCTCTCGGCGTAGGCCTGCCATTCGGCGGCCGTGCATGCAACGGAGCGATGCCGCGAAGATGTTCGTGCGGTCCGTTGTCGGCCCGGTCGTACATCCGACGGGCGAGCCGCTCTACGAACTCGGCTAACGGTTCGATCTTCACGTCATCGCTGATGGTTTGGTTGTACACGAACCACGGAGCGCCATTCGCCATACGTAGAGAGATGTTCTGCTGGCGCTGTAGTCGTGTTTTGATCGTGGCCGACAGTAACTGGTGCCACGCTGGTGCCGCGTATGTTAGATGGGGACGAACGAAGGTCTTATAGACCGACACCTTGACCTTGGTATATAGGGTGGGGTAGGGTTTGGGAAATACTCGCCGCCGAGAAGCTCTCTCGGCGTAGGCCTGCCATTCGGCGGCCGTGCGTGCAACGGAGCGATGCCGCGAAGATGTTCGTGCGGTCCGTTGTCGGCCCGGTCGTACATCCGACGGGCGAGCCGCTCTACGAACTCGGCTAACGGTTCGATCTTCACGTCATCGCTGATGGTTTGGTTGTACACGAACCACGGAGCGCCATTCGCCATACGTAGAGAGATGTTCTGCTGGCGCTGTAGTCGTGTTTTGATCGTGGCCGACAGTAACTGGTGCCACGCTGGTGCCGCGTATGTTAGATGGGGACGAACGAAGGTCTTATAGACCGACACCTTGACCCGGAGTGGGAGGGTGGACCTTAGCACCGGCCGGAGCATGGAGCGAGCGGACTTGGCCTTATTGATGGATTGGGTGGCCATTGGGCTCATGCTCAACGACCGGTTGATGGTGCACCCGAGGTACTTAATGGAGTCGGCCCATTCGATCTCCTGTCCCCAAAGTTCCAGTTTGGCTGGGCGGCGGTGGCGGCGGGTGACCAGTAGGGCGGATGTCTTTCCAACATTTACAGACATCTGCCATCTGTCGAGCCAGGAAGGGCG